>OY728142.1:450287938-450672407 GCA_963277665.1 Viscum album | reverse complement strand
ATAAATTGGGGCACAACACACTGGAAGTCAAAATCTGATGGAACACCATCCCGTGTGCCAAAAAAAGTAATGTGGCATTTTCCATTGATCCCCGGAATCCATAATATTTTTATGTCTGATGAAATATAAATAAAAATGATATGGAATGATACTGAGAGAAAGAAGGCTAAGGATGAGTTGGTTCACCCTGCAGATTGATTTTCATTGCAAAAATTTGATGTTCAATATCATGATTTTCCAGCTGATGTACATAATGTGAGGCTAGGTCTTTCATGTGACAGTTTTAATCCATTTGGGAAGTTTCTTACTTCGCACAACACATGGAAATTATTAATACGCATTTATAATATTCCCCCATGGTTGTGTATGAAAAAATGTTTCACTTTCATGAGTATACTCATATCATGCTCTTCTGATCTCGGCATTGATATTGATGTATACATGAAACCTTTAATAAAAGAGATGAAACTTCTTTGGGATGTGGGTGTGCGCACATACGATGCATATTCGAAAGACATATTTCAGATGCGTGTTGTGATTATGTGGATGACCAATGATTTTACGGATTATACAATGATGTTTGGATGGAGCACAAAGGGAAAACTATTATGTCCTGTTTTTATGAATAATACACGATCCAGAGGACTGAATCATCACCGTAGTTTCAGTTTAATGGGACATCAATGATTCTTTCTAATGGAACATTCATATTGAAATAATCATAGAAGATTTGATAATACCACTGAGACCGATGATCCACCTCAGCATATGTTTGGAACTGACGTGCTTAAAAAATTAAAAGATTTTAGTTTTTAATTTGGGAAAGGTAAAATGAAATCTAGAAAAAGAAAGAATGTTTCCACTGAAATGTGTTACAATTGGAAGAAGAGGAGTATTTTTTTATTTGCCTAATTTGTCAACAAATTTGTTATGTCATTTCTTAGACATAATTCCCATTGAAAATAATTTTTGTTAAATGTTTCTTTCGATACTATTAAATGTTAATGGAAAGAAAAAAGATGATTTACGGTCTCGGAATGTCTTTGTGGATTGGGGAATCAGACCAGAATTGCATCCTGTGCGTATCAGTGAAAATAAATGGCAAGTTCCATGTGCTTATTAAGTAATGACACCTATGGAAGAAAAACATTTCTTCAAGTATTAGATACTATTAGAGTTCTTGATGGCTATTCAAGAAACATATCCAAATGAGTCAATAGAAGAGAGTTGAAGAGAAAATCATTGAATACTCATGATTATCATGATTTTCTGCATGAGTTGATTCCAATAGAAATATGTCCTCTTTTTCCAATAATATACGGGTGACTGTTATTCGGTTGTTCCATTTGTTTATAGATATTTGTGCTAAGAAGTTGTCCAAGTCGTTCTTGTAAAAAATGTTGACAGATGCACCATTAATTTTGTGTGAGTTGAAGAAAATATTTCCTCCATCATTTTTCACATGCATGCTACATCTGACTGCCCATATTCCCACTAAAATATTTCTCAGAGGACCTTTTTCTTTTTGTTGGATGTATATAACTGAAAGAAATTTGGACACATTAAAGTCTTATGTCCAAAACAGGAATCATCCTGATGGTTCTATCGTGAACGGTTACTTGGCTCAAGAATGTATGGATTTCTGATCAATGTATTTTTCTTATATTACTACAAGAATGAAAAATCCACTGAGAAATGAATAAAAACTGTATGAGAAAATTGAACCCAATTTTCCATCACTTCCTCAAAGAGGAGGAATTCCTGGATCATATACACTGAAGACATTAAGCCTTGAAGAGAGGGAGATGGCACATCACACAATTTTGTTCAACTGTGATTTGTTCGATGACTAAATCAGGCAACTAAATTGAATATGTATGTCTTACATATATATCTAATAAACTATTAATATTTTTTTATCTACAGGGAATATAAAACAATGATAAATAGAAAGAATCTTTCTTTATCTTTGATAAGGATAGAGACTTTTCATAGCAAAGAGTTTTATGCTTGGTTAAAATTGAAGGTAAAAATATTAGTGATTAAAATAATTAAATCAATATTTAATTATGTTTAATATTCATTTATATTATAGGTATTGAGTTTTCCTACTGACTTTCTCTCTAAGGAAATAAGAGCTTTGGGTTTTAGTCCAAATACCGTGGTTCGTGATTGTAAATCAATTTTTATCAATGGGATAAAATTTATTGTCACTGAATGACCAATGAACATGAGAACACAACATGATGGTGTTATGTTTACTACCACAAAATATTTTTATACTAGTGCATCAGATAGTAGACTGTGATTTGAAAATGTGGGTAATTATTGAGTCATTGAAAAAATAATAATGTTGGACTATTACTCTCATGGACGAGTCATGATGATGAAATTCCAATGGTTTGATTCGATGATGAGACATGTCACATTTATTTATGATTGTGTATTTCGAGTAATTAATATGACTTTCACTCTTACTACCAAAGAACCACTTGTATTGGCATTAATGGCTAGAAAAGTTTTTTATGTCAAAGACCAACTTCGACCTGAATTTTTTGTCATAGTTGAAGTAATTCGAAGACATATTTTCGATGATGGTGATGATGGAATTGAAACCATCCCTACAACAATTCAAACCAATCCATTTATTTCTTCTGATGACTCCAATAGCTCAATTTTCAGGGTTGACTATGAACCTGAAGTTGTGGTGGGAAATATATAAAATCATCCATTCATGTTCTCAATTATTTTGGTTTCCCACAAGTTGGGGTTTTAAGGTTGGTTATATTCAAATTGATTTAATATTGAAACATGTATCATCAACCTGATCTAAAGAAATTAAAATTTTCCTTAATTTGGACAGTTTCTTTTCCACTTATTAATCTGGTAGAATCAATGTTACATGATTTTAATAGACTGATGCCACTTAATAAATAAATCTCCTACTAAAAATTAAATTTCTTTATTACATCTTGTTCAATTTATTGACTTCATTATATATTTGTTCAAGCTCACCTAGAACAATGTTTAGTTAAATTATCCATGAATACCCCTATTCCCTCTCATTTATTTTGTTTTTTTGGGTTACACATTAGTCATCCATTTCTATTTACCTCCAAATTTGTTTTCAAATACAGAAAATAAAACCAATTGAAGAGAGGTGATAGAAAATGATTATGGACAACAATCGTCGCATGAACGAGCTGGGCATTCCACCACTAGTGCCTGTAGTGTGTAATTTATTTTAAATATATTTATTTAAATTATATATAATGTCCTGTGATTAATTTTTTTAAACATTTTTTCAGGATCCATCAATTAGGTGATAGTTATTCGAGGAGCATCCGAGTATTGGTCCCAGTACTGGGGGTGTTCATACGGGGGGGGGGGGGGGTACAAGAGTTAGACGATCTGGTTGGCGTACCCGATTAGACCATGCCCCTCCCACTGACATACCATCCATCCCACATTCTGATCTCGGTGTGCTGTTAGGGACACACATGATATTTAGGCCTCCCATGTTTTCACAACCATTTACATTTAAGCATCCTAACCCATCTGTATCATATCCGATGGTGATTCCCACTCCCCATCTACCATTTCGCCAGCCATCCCTAAAATCTTATTTTACTACTACTTTGATCTCTCTGGGATTTTATATTCCATCTTTTTCGACTACTACTCCACGAGAATCTGTCCCTGTGGAGTGTACATTGGGACCCTCTCCATCTGTATAGGGTGTTCCTTCAGTTTTTGCAGATCCAGCGACGCCCATTGATCAGACTACTGCAGGTATACATATACAACCCTAACAAATTTTTACGCCATTAATTATTTTCATTATAAAATGAATTGATATAATATTTGTTTTTCGTTCATAACAGATATATATACTGATAGGAGGCATGGTGGGGGTGTACATGCATGCATTTGGTGTGGAATCACCCCACACAATTGATGGTGGAATACAATGAAGATAGTCAGATGATTGAAAAATCAGGGCAGCAATGTTGGAGTTTTTTGGCGACGCATTCCAAATACTCCGACATCATTCCTGTCAGCCAGCTCTCATGGAGATAGCTGCCAAATGATGTCAAGGATAAATCCTGGGAAGAGATACGGGTAAAAAATTAGTTTTCTTTAATACAATATATTAATTTATATATATATATATGAATTAATATATTGGTTTCAACTGTGGTTTAATTTCCCCGATGGTGAGGGTGCACGACCAAGACTTCTAAAGGATTTAGACAAGCTTTGGAGAGCTTATAAGCATGAGTTGTACATTGGCTGGTGTGATAGAGTGGGAACAGATTTGGAGGCAGTCCCTGTTGTGGATGATTGTCCAGTAGATTAATAGGGACAGATGATTACTCATTGGGCGACTAGCCAATTTATGGTATTAATCAAATTAGAAGTATCTAAATGAAAATTTTCATGTTTTTTCATTAATACTAATTATTGAATTTTATTTAGGATGCATATAGAAGAAATAAAAAGAACATTGATGATTAGAAATACGTACACCCATTGGGACGTACTACAATGCCAGATCATGAGAGACAACTGGTATGATAGTTTATAATCATACCATATCACTTTCACTTTCTATTGCTTCCTCTATAATTTATTCGATTACTAAAGTTATTATATAATTTTAGTTATGAAATTACTATTTTTTTGGTATCATATTTTTAATTATGGTTTCCTACATTAAATTTCATTGTAGAGTCATAAGTTGAATATAGAAGGACGTGTGCCTCAAGAAAAACTATTTTTCTCTAGTAGAACGAAGAAAGATGGAAGTGTGGTTAATGAACCGACTCAAAAACAGATTGTACATTTTACTTTGTAGATTTAAAATTTTAATATATATATTTTTACTTAATAATCTATTTATATTTGTAGAAGGCTACTTTAGAGGCCCTTTATTCCCATGAACATAAATATTTTGGGCTAAACGATCACTTACATCAGGTGTTGGGAGATGAGCACCCTAGTAGAGTACGCTGCCGGCCTGTGAAGAGTATAGTTCCGATGAGGTACTGGCCCTCCTCAGGTACGAGATGTAGTGACACCGAGTTGCAGCAGGTTAAGGAACATGTAGAACAGGAAGAAAAAAGGGCCATAGAGATGAAAACACAATCTGCTATGGCAAACACTACATTTATTAAACTGATGGAAGCTTTACGTCCAACACTTCCACCAGAGGCCAACACTTCTTGCGAGGAATATATTTCATCGATGCATTCTATATATGGTGAAATAGGTGGTAGTTCAAGTGGTGGTCAAGAAGATGGTGAGGAGGAGACTGAGGCCGATGAGGGGGGAGGATGAGGAGGAGGCTGAGGTAGAGGAGGAGGCCGAAGAGGAGGCTGAGGTGAAAGAGGGAGATGAAGAGGTCGATGCTGAGTACGAGGGCGAGATAGGTCCCCTGACAGCCCCTCAGATAGCCCCTTAGAAATCCCCCTAGATAGCCCTCCCACCCTCCTCCCTGGACCCCAGACAGCCCCCCCTCCTCCCTGGACCCCAGACAGCGCCCCAGATATCCCCCCACCCTCCTCCCTGGACCCCGAACAGCCCCCACCCTCCTCCCTGTACTCCAGACAGCCACCCACCCTCCTCCTTGGACCTCATACAACCCCCCAGACAGCCCCCTAGACACTCAACCAGATATTACCCCACCCTCCTCCCTGGACCCCAGACAGCCACACGGACAGCCCCCCAGACAGCCCCCCTGGACAACCCCCGCGGACAGCCCCCACCCTCCTTCCTGGACACCGAACAACCCCCCTCATTCATGGACCCTAGACAGCCACCCCACCCTCCTCCTACCCTGCATAACCTCTACCACATATATCCTCATCCTCCACTGGGTGCCTCCCACAACTGTGTATCAGCGACATCATCACACCAATCACTACATCATAAGGTCACTGAGCCCAATCTAAGGTCGCTTCATGATTCACCCTAAATCCCAATATAATTAACATTCCATTACTATTACTTCAGTACCAAGAACTGGCCACCTACCTTGATTCTGGAGACTATCGCACTCTTAATTCGGCATCTCGGATCCAAATCTAATATCTCTTCAGGATTCAACCTAAATCTCAATGGAAAAGATGGTTTTAGAGCTTCGGAAGAAGAAGAGAGAAGTGTGAAAACCCTAATTGAAAAGTAGAAGCAAGGAGAGGATTATACTCACCTAGATCTTCAATCCGCACTTGATGACACTCAGAACGCGCAAGTGACGTGTATGAGTCAACTCCACCTCAATCTGAGGTGCGGTGTGGCCGGGGGTACCACTCAAAGTGTCTCACTTTTATTTGAAATGGAAAACATTTTAAGTGAAAACAACAACTGGTATATGAAAAACTGACTAAATGCATTAGTATTAGGTTGATACTTTAGAAAAATGATCCATGGGTCATTTTTGATGTGTACAAGTCAACCCCACCTCAATCCGAGGCATGGTGTGGCCGGGTACCACTCAAGGTGTCTCACTATTATTTGAAATGGACAACATTTTAAGTGAAAACAACAATTGGCATACAGAAAACCAACCAAACACGTTCATATTCGATTGATAATTTAGTAAAAGTATTATTGGGTCATTTTTAACATGTAAAAGTCAAACCTGCCTCAATCCGAGGCACGGTGTGGCCGGGTACCACTCAAAGTGTCTTTCCTTTGTTTAAAATGGATAATCTTTTAAGTAAAAACAACTGGAATACAGAAAACTGACAAAAAGTATTCGGATTGTGTTGATACTTTAGCACAACGATACATGGGTCATTTGGGACATGTACGAGTCAACCCCACCTCAATATGAGGCACATTGTGGATGGTACCACTCAAAGTGTCTCACATTTATTTGAAATGGACATCATTTTAAGTGAAAACAACAATTGGCATATAAGAAACTGACCAAACACATTCAGATTCTGTTGATACTTTAACACAACGATCCATGGGTCATTTTTGATGTTTATGAGTCAACCCCGCCTCAATCCGAGGCACGGTGTGGCTGGTACCACTCAATGTGTTTCACTTTTATTTGACATGGACAAAATTTTAAGTGAAAATAACAACTAGAATATGGAAAACCGACCAAAAGCATTCAGATTATGTTGATACATTAGGAAAATGATACATGTATCATTTGTGACATGTAAAAGTCACCCCCACCTCAATCCGATTCACGGTGTGGCTGGTACCACTCGACGTGTATCACCTTTATTTGAAATGGACACCATTTTAAGTGAAAACAACAACTGGCATACGAAAAACTGACCAAACACATTAGTATTATGTTGATACATTAGAACAATAATCCATGGGTCATTTTTGACGTGTACGAGTCAACACCGCTTCAATCTGAGGCATGGTGTGACCAGTACCACTCAAAGTATCTCACTTGTTTTTTGAATTGGACAACATTTTAATTGAAAACAACAACTGGAATATGGAAAACTGACCAAACAAATTTGGATTCT
The DNA here is from genome assembly GCA_963277665.1 of Viscum album. Lineage (NCBI taxonomy): Eukaryota > Viridiplantae > Streptophyta > Magnoliopsida > Santalales > Viscaceae > Viscum > Viscum album. The sequence goes on along the minus strand of OY728142.1, from coordinate 450,664,905 downwards.
GTTATACTTTTGTATAATGATCCATGGTTCATTTGTGATGTTTACGAGTGAACTCCGAATCAATACAAGGCACGGTGTGACTGGTACCACTCAAAGTGTATTTCTTTTGTTTAAAATGGACACCATTTTAAGTGAAAACAACAACTAGCATATGGAAAACCGACCAAATGAATTCAGATTCTATTGATACTTTAGGAAAAGGATCCAAGGGTCATTTTTGATGTGTACGAGTCCAATCCGCCTCAATCCGAGGAATGGTGTGGCTGATACCACTCAAAGTGTCTTTCTTTTGTTTAAAATGGATTCTCTTTTAAGTAAAAACAACTGGCATACAAAAAACTGATCAAACTTATTCATAGCAGGTTGATACTTTAGAAAAATGATCCATGCTTCATTTGTGATGTGTACGAGTTAACCTTGCCTCAATCAGAGGCACGGTCTGGCCTGTACTACTCAAACTCTTTCAATTTTATTTGAAATGGACAACATTTTAAGTGAAAACAACAACTTGAATAGAAAAAACCAACCAAACACATTCATATTGTGTTGATAATTTATAAAAACTACCCATGGGTCATTTTTGAAGTGTATGAGTCAACCACACCTCAATCTGAGGAATGGTGTGGCCAGTACCACTCAAAGTGTCTCACTTTTATTTGAAATGAACAACCTTTTATTTGAAAATAACAACTGGCATACGAAAAACCTGACAAACACATTTAGATTCTGTTGATACATTAGGAAAATGATCCATGAGTCATTTGTGACATGTATGAGTCAACTCTGCTTCAATCTAAGGCACGGTGTGGCTGGTACCACTCAAAGTGTATCACCTTTATTTGAAATGGACAACATTTTAAGTGAAATCAACAACTAACATATAGAAAACTGACCAAATAGATTCGAATTGTGTTGGTACTTCAGAAATGAATATCCATGGGTCATTTTTGATGTGTACGAGTCACCCCTTCCTCAATCTGAGGCACGGTGTGACCGGTACCACTCAAAATGTCTCACTTTTATTTGAAACGGACAACATTTTAAGTGAAAACAACAACTGGCATACGGAAAACGAACCTAACACATTCGAATCTGTTGATACATTAGGACAGGAATCCATGGGTCATTTTTGACATGTAAGAGTCAACCCCACCTAAATCTGAGGATTGGTGTGGCCGATACCACTCAATGTGTCTTTCTTTTGTTTAAAATGGATACTCTTTTATGTAAAAACAACTGGCATATGGAAAACTGACCAAAGTTATTAGGATTGTGTTGATACATTAGTAGAATGATCTATGGATCATTTGTGACATGTATGAGTCAACCCTGCCTCAATCGGAGGCACGATGTAGCCGATACCACTCAAAGTGTCTCACTTTTATTTGAAATGGACAACATTTTAGTTGAAAACAACAACTGGCATATGGAAAACTGACCAAACACATTTAGATTGTCTTTATAATTTAGGAAAACGATCCATGGGTCATATGTGACGTGTAAGAGTCAACCCCACCTCAATCCGAGGCACGGTGTAGCTGGTATCACATGAAGTGTATGTATTTTGTTTAAAATGGACAACATTTTAAGTGAAAAAAATTGGCATACGGAAAACTGACCAAATATATTCAGATTTTGTTGATACATTAACACAAGGATCCATTGTTCAGCCTCACACAATCCACTTCTCAAGTGAGGAACTCCTACCCCTATTCTAAAACACATGACATTTAATATGCCAAGGAAAACTACATTCCCTAAGTCACACAAATTCATTGATACACACCGATTATCATCATCACTAAGTTCAATGGAATAGGCCCCTAACCATGGGACATTATATTTGTGTTTTGTTGAAGTAATTTATCCATTTCATTATTTTGGGGTTATTATTTTCTAAATTATGAATTCAACCGTGTATATGTTATACAAAATGAAAATTTGTATGTATTCTTAATTCTTTATAACACATATAATTACTTATTCAGTTTTTTATGTATTGTATTCATAATTGAATATTAATTTATGTATGTATTCAATTCAGTATTCAATTATGAATTGAATTCCAGATTTCACATGTAATTTTCATCTCAATTCTGAAATGAATTCAAAATCAATTATGTATGATTATAATTACCTTATGAATTATGTTTTAATTCTTTTTGTGTATAGTTTTAGGGTGCATTATGTGTTAAATCTATAATAATTAATTGTGTAAATGTATGTGTTATAGTTGGTTATTGTAGATTGGAGTTGGGAACCTAGAAATGCAGAAAGGGCAGCATGGAGCAGGCTCCTTCTTGAATTGCAGCAAAGCCTATGCCAACGCTTGTCAACCATTGGGATAAGACTATGAATGTGTTTTATACCAATGGTTCTCTATAACCATTGGTAAAAAGACTTTAACAATGGTTTACAAACCTTTGGGATATAGTTAAATGCCCATATATTTACCAATGGTCTGTATAAACTGTTGGTAAAGGCTATAGAAAACTATATTCTATTGGTTTGAAACCTTTGTCATAGTTAGTTGACCAATAGTTTTAAACCGTTGCTCAAGAGATATACCAACGTTTTGACATAACAGTTGCTATAATGGAAATTTCCAATCATATAACAATGGTTTTCCAAAAACCATTGGCATATGTGTTTCCATACGACTTACATCCCTACAGTTTGGATAATCGTTGTTATAATATATACCAACGGTTCTCTAGCCTTTACCAACGGTTTGGAACCTTTGGTAAAGGCATGATTTCCAGTAGTGTGTAGGGGGATATCCACGGGGGGAGGGGGTGTCCAGGGGGTGGGTGGGGCTGTCCAGGGGGGTACAGGGTGTCCAGGGGGGGTGGGTGGGCTGTCCATGGGGGTGGGTTGGGGAGGAGGGGGCTGTCCAGGGGGTATGGGGTGTCCAGTGGGGTTGGAAGGTAGTCCACAAGGGTGGTGGGGCTGTCCAGGAGGGTGGGCGGGCTGTCCATTGGGGTGGAGAGCCTGTCCAGGAGGGTCGGGGGGGGGGGGGGGTCTATGGTTGGGGGGGATTTCCAAGAGTGGGGGGGGGGGGGGGGGGGCTGTTTAGGGGGTACGAGGTGTCCAAGACAACCCACCCCACCCCCTTGGATACCCCACACCCCCATCCTAGACAGCCTACCCCCCACTAAACAAAAAATAAAAAACAAACCCTTTCCCTCTGCACTAAACAAACCACACTAAACAGACCATTTACGATGTATGAAGTTTAGAACAAAAAAACATAAAACAAACAAAGGGTTCAGTACTCCAACATCAATAAATCTAATTTAAATATAATCAAAACATCAAACATTTAATAAAAAAAATTAAGAACACTAAAACTAAGATAACACTTAGTAATTTGAAGTGTAGAAATAAAAAAAATTTTGAGTGAAGAAGGATCTTCTGCTGGAAGGTATTTCGTAGAGAAGAATGCACCAGGAGGAGGTCTAGATTAGTTCTGCAGTCGAACCTACTACTCCCCCACAACCAACCCCTCACAACCACCCCCTCCCACTACATAGCCCCCCCATTCCCACTACGTACCCCCTACACCCACCCCAATATCCAACTCCTCCCACTACAAATCCCCCACTACACCCCCCCCCACAACCCCCTCCATTCCCCTCCCTCACCTCCCCCTAAAGCCCCCACTCCCCACATTGCACATCCCCCTCTCCCCTTGCAGCCCCCACCTTTCACACATACCCCCTACAGCCCCCCACTACACAACCCATCTACAACCAACCCCCTCCCACTACACAACCCCCCCACCCACTCCCACTATACACCCCCTACAACCCCCTCCCAATGCACAACCCCCCCTACAGCCCCTCCCACTGCACAACCCTCACCCTCCCACCCTCCCACTGCACAACCCCCCTATAGCCCAACCTACGCCCCTCCCAATGCACAACCCCCTCCCCCCATTCCCACTACACCCCCATAGCCCCCTCCCACTGCAAAACACCCCTTAAAACCCCCTCCCACTGCAATACCCCCCATAGCCAACCCCCTCCCATTGCACACCATCCCTCCCATTTCCTTGAAAAATAAATCATGATATGTAAATCAAGGATGGATCACAGGTTGGGAAGAAGGGTTCACAAAAAATAGGGGAGATATCCTTTATGGATAATAAAAAAACAAAAAAAACCTTGTCTTCAAATAAATCAGAATGAAAAATTGAATAAATGGAGGTAGAACATAAAACTCATAACATACAGATTTGATGTGTAAGAAAAAAAAATCAGTTTCTCAGTAGAAGGGTTTGTACGATGGAAGGGATCTCTCATTTAAGGCACATTGTGGAAGGATACTGATCTAAATTGGGACAACATTTGTGGCATTCTATCCCAATGGTTTTTTAAAACCGCTGGTAAATATCATACCTATAGCAACAGTTCCATGAAGCGTTGGCATAAGGGGGAACCTATCACCTTTCCCAATGGTTTTTTGAAACTGTTGGGAAAACTACCACCTATCCCAACGGTTATATATAACCATTGGTAATGGTCTCTCTACTGGGGACTATCACAACATTTTCCCAAACTGTTGGGGAAAAACACTCTAAACACATACTATACCAACAATTTTCAACAAACCGTTGGTATAAGAAACCTATCACAACAATTTTTCTAAACCATTGGGATATAGTTTTTGGTATAGATGAAATTTACAGTAGTGAAATGTTATATAAAAACCCAAACATAATCAAGTAGGGGTATTTACTCCTCTTTCTTGATGGAATAGTTTCTATTGAACTTCTTTATTACCAATTCAAAACCACAATTTAAATTTAATTAGGAAAATAAAATCAATAAGGCTATATCTAATACTAATATGATAGCTTAGTTTTCTTCATTATCTGTGGGATACCCTTCTTAATAGAGGAAATAATTGGAAAAAATGGATTTAATGGAGAAATATAGGCAATCCCAAAAATGAAATAGTTGAATTTCAAATCATTTATTATTTTCCTATTTGGAATTTGGAAGGATCCAAAAAAATACATTTTCTTGGTTTGGAAAGTTTCAAAAATAGAGAAAACCTCATTATCTAGGAGTTTTGTGTCCATCAACGACTCCTCTAGGGAGGGGTTAACTATGAGGAATTTCATCAATGCTTGCCTATTGATCATCTTTTTGAACACAAAAATATTGTTAAATTATTATAAAATTTCAACCCATATTTTTAATTATCCTATATTCATAGGATTACCAAGGATATATTTAAGTGGATCCATGCGGGATATCAAGTGGATCGCATGTTGTTGTAAGTAGTGGAAAATATTTTTTCACCGTAAAGATTTGTGATGAAGAATTCCTTTAGATATCATCATATCAATGTTTAACATCCGACAACATTATTATAAGATAGTATAAACTATTTTCCTATCCTACATAATTTTTGGGGGTAAGGAGGACACAAATGGATCACTACATAGTAATCACATAGAGTATAAAGGGATTCCCTACATAAGAGACATCAAAACTAGATTGCGAAAAATATACTACTTGGGATCATAAAGATCCATTTTATTATATTTATCCCACTAATAAGTTTTTACTTTATTCATCAACTCTACTAAAGACATATTTTTTAGTGAGGATTGTGATGTGTTTCCAGTTATAGGTGAGGTTCTCCTTGAAGTGCTCTTGAATTTTAAAGGTTTTGAAGAGGAAAAAATATCACATATTGTCCTGGTTTTTTAAGGTCCACTTTGATACAATAGTTATAGTCCATGAAGTCAATATTTTTTCCAATGCCACGTTGAAAAAAAATATCTAGTTTTTCTTAAATTTATGTGACCAAAGGTTATATTAAACTAATTAAACATCAATGAAATGGTCTGACCATTGTTGTGACTTGACTACTAAAACATCAACAAAACATTCCTTGATATTACCAAGCAGGGCCTTAAAACTATGGTGCATCTCTATATGTTAAGTGGATATAAAACCTTTGAGATCAAATTCCATAACTCAATAATAATATACATCTTAAGGTTCCCCAATGGTAGTGTTTTATTTACTATTAGGAGCTGTTCAAATCCTATTATAACCGAAATACTATTTCAGGGATGGGAGGTCATGTAAACTAGATGTTTCATAAATCATAAAATTCATTATTGTGAAAAAAAGTAAAATTTGATGAAATAATGATATAAATCCATAAAATTAATCCATACATTAATTTTACAATTGTTATTCTTAATAGGGAAAATTCTCTTCAGCTATTTGAGATATTAGACCTCCTAAATTATGTATTCCTTAATCAACTTTTCAACCATAACATCCACCTTGTAACCATGATACTCTTCAAAAATTATTTATAACCATAGTGTCGAGTCGGTAAACCTCTGTGGTTAATAAATAACTGGGGATCTGGCCCATGAATTTCCATGTAATTTAATGAGAACACATCCCAATTTTTTTGGATAAAATAAATGTGTTTTTATTATTCTTTAGGATCTATGGATGCACCGATGAATGTTGGGCTTGATTATTCTTTAGTACCTATAGTTACCTTCTTTAAATCATAAATTATGTCTAAAAAATTCTCTTCAAAAGATAGATAAGCATACTTGATCTATTTTTCTTCTTTTTTTATCATTGGGAGAAGAATATAGACTCATTTCATGAGATTTAGGAGATGGTGAAAAAGTATTATTATCCATATTTTCACCACAATAATTCAAAATATGTGAGGGTTTTAAAGGATTAGTATGTACCATGTGAATATAGGTGGAGGTTCATAATCCCCAATTCCACATTTATGGTATATCTTCATAAAATCAAAGATCCAAGGTTTTATTTATTAAATATCATCCAAGTATGTATTCTGGTAGAGATATCTTCTTCTACTGATAGAGGTTGTTCAATAGTTAAATCTTCATACCCATCAAGGTGACCTAAGGTTATATTTAATTGGATGGTAAAATTCAACAATTTCCTAAATATGGAATTATTACAACACTATGAATTATGGGTAGTAAAAAACATATATCCAAACCATTCCATGGGTTGATATGAAGGAATTCTTTCCCATTATGGGAATAAAATTTTATAACACATTCCCACCTATATTTTTTAGTACCTTGGGTTAAAATATGTATATTCATAGAACTCAAAGGGGAAGTTATTATCTTGGAGTGCCTCAAATTTCTAATCAATGGATTATTTCAGGCATCGATGATATGCAAAATTTGATAGTTTTATAGGGATTTAAAAACAACTATTATATGCATTGGAAGATACTAGAAACCATAATTCCCTAGATCACTATGAATTGAAACTAAAACTATGTATATTAAAAAAAATATAACATATACCTTACACCTTTGAAGCTTTCTGACTATCATTATTCCTATTCTTGATGAAAATATCTAATAAGTATCTAATAAAATCCCTCATTTATATTTTATATATGTATTAAATTTAATCACCCAATGATTGGGTGGATATATCCATATATTCAATTATAATATATTACATATCAAAAACTAAGGGAGAATAAGGAAGAGAAGAATGGGTCAAAGAACCATCATGTGAAAAGGGATATTTTTGAGCATTCCATTATGATGGGGATTTCATACTTATATAGTCCTTAGGGTTTGTTTCTTATCCTTGGTTAAAATTACTCATACATTATATAATATATGAGTAAATGGATTCAGTTATAACTTTTATAACCTTCTTCCAAAAAATTCTCCCCAATGTTTCAACATCCATTTCTCAATCATATGGTATTATGGGAATTGTATGTTACAATTACATTAATAATACCTCCACATGAAAACCCTTTTTCATTCCAATGACGTAGCCATGGTTGTGCTACTTGATATCACTATATCATAGGATACAATATACCCTAACAAAATGAAACTTTTTATATGAAATTATGAATTTAGGGAATATCTCCATTAATATCACATTTACACTAAATCCCCATAAAAATTGTTCCATTTCTCAATAAATTTTATAATACTAAATAAATTATCAAACTATATCCAAAAATACTGTTGGATATCATCCAAAATATTTTTTAAAAGCTATCAGCAACTTCACTTTGTATCCGATCATATGGAATGCCTTGTGAATATCAATCCAAATCTCCTTTTGGGAAAAATCTAATACAATTTTAGTGTAACTATATGAATTTTATAAATAATATTCCCCATTTATTTAAGACCAAATTTTGACCTTATTGTTCTTTATATTATTGAAAACAAATATTAATTCCTAAATTCATAAACATAAGGAAATAGAGGCCTCTATAAAAGAATTAGTTTTAGTAAACAATTAAAGGGATTAGGAATGATCCCCCTAAAAAAATGTATATATCACTGTACACCTATTGTATCATATAAAACATGAATTTTCATATGATCTCTTTATCTAAGACATAAAATATCTATACGATACAAATTATGTCAATACCATATAACCCACCATACATTCTTGATTCATCGAGTATAGACTAACCTAGCCAATTAATACATCACATGTCATTCACCCTTATGGATGATTACATCAAATTCCAATAATCTAAAATGATATGAACATGAAACTTATTATCCTAGTATTATCATATACTCCTTTAGTATACATCAATCAAGGTCCTGTATTTCACACTCTTCATATGAGAGGATAAATCCAATCATGGTTGATCTTTAACTGATGACATGGTCAACAACATAGTCAACCAACCCTTGATTAGCTAGTTAATAAAGATCTCATAACAATGATATCAAATTATGAAGGTTATTGTGCTAGTTTTCTCCCAAACGTTAGCTACCAAGGCATTATAAACATGAAAACATCACCCATAATATATCAAATAAATAGTTTATGACACTCTATATGGTATACTTGGAAATTCATCCAACATCAAAAAACCTGTTTTGTATCTCCTGAGTATATTTCATATCTCTATAAAAAATACTACTAATTCCAACCATAATATTTCATCAAAAAATATAATACTCTATGATAAACATTATTTAAGGATAAATAAAAGACATTATATGAGAGGTCAATTATAATTTCAATTCATGGGTATATGTAGCCAACATAAAAGAATGATAAAGTGAAAATTTAACTTTATAAAAAATGATACATTTCATATTATTAAAACCTTTCAATAATTATAAAAACCCATATAGAAGGTCCCATATAATCAGATCATTTATGATAGACCACTGGAGAGGCCTTATGTTTTCCTCACTTTTTGGGTATTGTTAAACTCATTACTTCCCTATGTAATTATTTCCACATATCTATGTTAGCATCTAATAAAAACGTTCCCACCTAAATATTTTTGTGAGTAACATCTTTGAAAAATATATTTTTTAATATTTATGAGACTTATAAATCTTATACCTAATGTTCACTTCATTAAAAAAAATATTCAAACTACTTTACATAATAGAATCTAATGTTACGATGTTAATAACTTCTATTTTTTACTTAGAAATCATTCTAAGATTATAATAATTATCATTAATAGAACTTTTCTATGAATTTTTTTCCTTGAGATAATTTTGTTAACAAAATTTAACACTTATTTTTTTTTCTTTATGATCAAATCCGAAACTACTTCAAGATATAAATTGAAATTATCTTTGAGTTTTTACTAGAATAATATCTTATTTGTTAAAATTGAATTTATATAAGTTTAAAATCACTCTCATTGGTATTTTATAGACCATATTCTCATAATAATAACATGTTAAGATATGAAAAATACATTGTATTAAAAAATAATATACTTTTATTTTAGTGGGAATATCAAATAGATAAACTGTTATTTATATTGAAAATATGGAATTCCATTTTTTGATGAAATATTATAAAAATATAATTTTATTCCTTAAAATATTCCATTGATGATTGGTGGGATCAAATCCATTATATTTTAACAAAAATCGGGATGAACCTTTTAACCTAGATAAAAACAATTTTATCTCTATCTTCTTTTAAAGTATTTTATAGTGTTTTATGAACCATAAAATATGCGTATAACATTAATATTATATTATTTGTAATAAATTATTATTTAAAAACATTTTATATTAATACATAAGAATAACACTATGAATATATTGTTCCTTTAAATAGATCCATATAACTTGATATATTACTTTACAATCAAATTAATGATTTAGTAACCCATTTATTTGTTATTTAAATAAAAACTATAAGATCTATCAACAATTAAATTGATTTTTTTAACTCTTTTAAATTTATATATGTTTTTAAATTATATATTTAGTACATATACCCTTAACAATACAATAATTTATTTCTATAACATCAATATATAATGTGGAATTCCAACTAAGTCTCTAAAAACCATTCAAGTAATATGAACTATGATGTTCAATTAAAATATACCCCTTTTTCGTGTCACCACATTTATGTTTCATTGACTACGGTTTACTATTAGAAAAACACAACTAACTTATTAAGGATTAAACCCTTACCCTATTGAACTGTTACCATAACATGAGAACCTAGACATAAAATTACCTTGTTCATCTATCCTAAATAACTTGAGTAAATAGGGAATATATTTCTTAAAGAAATTTATATTATTGAAACATTTTCATTAATGATTTCATAATGAATTAAAGATCCAAATCACAAATTAAAGGATATTTTCACTATCATCAAGTCATTGGAACACATGACCATTCTAATTACGTGAGTGTAGACTAATGTTCATTCGGTCACCCTACATCAAATCTCTTTAAAAACCTTAAACAGAAATCATTTATTGTTCTCATAAGTAAATAGATTAACTTGTTGAATAGTTTTAGTATTAAATTTAATCCCAATAAAATAATTAACCCTTTTAAGATAAATCATATCCATTAATAGGATAAAATCCATATTTCACTATAAAATGATTCTCCTTTAGTATTTCACACACAACTTATCTATTTAATTAAGAAAGTATTCCAATTATAAGACATATGAATCTTGGATGGTTGAGTAGAAAAATATATTTCTATTCTAACATATGGATAAACACAATACCATTAATATTATATCTCTCATAAGGGTTTCCTAGATAAGTGTTTCCCAAATAAAACACCAAAAATGAGGTACCAAGATCTTATGGTCACCTCAATATTTGGATTTCTTACAGAAGATAATCCAAGGTAACCCTTCTTTAGCCTAACCTACTCTATTAGATGATATAGGTCTTGATATGTATTTTTCATTTGAATGAATCTGATACTTAGTACATTAAAGGGGATTTAATATCAATATCTTATTTCATGCGTTACCTTTACATGTATTAATGATTCTTATAATTTAGTTTAGAATCCTATTCCTTCCACCAAAAAATATGTTGAAACCATATTGATGTGAAACTCTTTACACAACTTATAACTTGTGTTACTAACCCATATCAAAATCCAACCATATTCTTTCATATATAAATGAATCTTATGAATATATTATATTAAAACCTTTCGTGTAAATTATAATATTTATACGAAATGAATAATCCACATATGATCAATCTTGGAGAGATTGATTTCTGACCCCCACTTTTCTAGAAAATGCATAAAATTCCATGATAGTGAGTAGTCTTTCCCAAATTCTCTATACAAAAGTTTACCTTACTTAATAGCGACCTCAAGTCTATTACAAATTTGAAACCTAATATTTAAAAACTATAATCAAAATTTATATTCAAGCTCATAAAACAATAAACTATAATTTCAAGGAAGAATAAAACATATTCTGTTATCATAATTAGCGTGTAACTACTTAAATTATTTTATGAAAATTTATAGAAGAAGTTTAACAAATTAAACTAAATCATAAATTAAAATTCATAATATTAAAATTATATTAATGAAAAAAGTATATATTAAAATAAAAATATCATATATATAAACATGATATAAAAATTTATGAACAATTTATAAATAATGTGAATTATATGAACTTTATAATTTAGCCTTGTATTTTGAACATTCAATTATTAAATAAATATAAACACTTTATATTTATTTCCAATATTAAATCCTTCATATTATCCCTTTATATATAATTTTACTTAAATATATGATATTAAATTAAATATAAGAATTTTATATTCCAATTTTATCATGTAAACGATTTACATAATTTAAGCATCATGATGGTGGTACGGGCTGTGAGTGCTCTTTTCCGTGACAATGGGCTTTTGGGTTTTTACATGGACATGGAACTTCCATTCTTTCATGGATTCAATCGCCTTTCTCCTCTTGACGGCATGGCATCGACAATTCCCTCCTTGGAATCTGCTCATAGTCCTCAAATTTCTATCAATATATGCAACCCTAAGGTTGTGATGAATTCAACTTTCTCGGTCGGTCTTCAATCTACATCAGATCATTGTGTCGGATCTGTTTAGGTGTCACAATAATCTCTTTTAGGGTTGAAAATTGACACACAACATAGTGATTCATGGAATTCAACTCGTCTGGTGGATGTTGTTGTGGCTATGACCCCTACTAATGTGTTGCTACAAGAATTTATTTTTCCTCGTGGTGATGATATCCTTGGTTCTCAATACAACTCTAATGTGGGGAGGAAATAAAATTCAAGGCTAAATAATGATGTAGATGGATCATTGGTGCTATTCAAGGACTCGTTTTTTAGTATAATTCTTCGTAAGGTTTCACCAGCTCACGTTGAAGCCAACCCTGCAGTGCTTGTTGGGAGAATTTCAATTGGTAAAAACACTTTTAATGCACGTATTGTTCTTCATAAAGGTGGAAAACCATGAAAAATTGATTATTTGATTCTCATAACATAGTATTTATGGGATTTCTCTAACCAGAAATGTGTTACTCTTGATAGAGGATTTTTCTATTTCCTTTTTCCATTGGATGACTTGAATCTTTGAGCATGGAGCACCGTAACACTGTTTCTGAAACTTGGTTGGCTTTATTTTCATGAATAGTATTTTTAATTTAATATATAATGTGAAAAAGGGATTTTATCAGCTCTGGATTCATCCTTATAGACTCAATTGGGTACTCTAACATCTGAAATTTTTTTCGCGACATTAGCATGTCAATTGGGACTCCAATTCAGCTTGCCAAGGAGAATGAGGATGTTCGATCTGGTCACTTTTCTAGGATGTTGGGGGAGGATAATCTTAGATCTAATTTTATTGAAAAGCTAACCCTTTTCACCCCTTATTATAACATTCAAATTGACGCCGAGTATGAAAAAAAATCCTCTTTTCTGTAGTGTATGTGTGGCTGTTGTAAATTCTTTAGAGTTATGTCGGAAGAATGTTTCTTGTGGAGACTATGGGATGACAGGTAATTCAAAAGCTCTCTATCTTAGGATTTCCAGGATGAAGGATTCAATGTTTCCAAAGGCTATTTCTCATGATGGTGATTCACATAATGAGCCAGTTCTCATTATTGTTAATGCATCGATTACTGGGAAATCCGATTCTGGAAAAGGGTTACTAATTTTTTTATCTCTGAAGGAGGCTTATAGTGGACCCTATAATACTATTTATGATTTGGTTAATGAGGATACTCTAGATGATGAAATCCATATATGGACCCCAGGATTGATGACTCATGATACCTCTAAGGTTGATGTCTCCAATTAGAATGATGTGCAATAACATGTTGATTGTCAACAAGAAATGCAGAAGCATTTCAGGTATCTGAATTAAATGAGAAATGGGTAAACATTTTTGAGGATGAAAATGAGAATGTGGGTACCCTAATTAGGGTCTCGGGTAGTGGTGGACACAACTATTACAAGGATTCAATCTTAATTATCGAGCCAAATATTACAGATAGTGATTGTTTCACCTCTGTCCCCTCAAAGAGGATACCACGTAAAGATTATTCTAATGTTCCCAGAAATGTGTGTACCAGATCGCCGTCAAAGGTGTAACAGAAAGTGGATATAGATATCTTGAAAATATTCAATTGGGATAAGTATCAATCAAAGTGGGAGACTTCGGGTGACTATGATTATGGAAATGATATGTCGTACTACAATCTCTAGACATGTTCTTGGTGGTTGAGTCCATTTCTCTTTGTTTGACCTCATTCACCGCTCTGATGTACTTTTTTCATTCTTTTTCATAAATGGTCAGATGTTTTGCTTCTGGCTGGACATGTCTGGTATAATGTAAACATCATATATTTAATATTAATTAATTTTGGATCATAAAAATTATTCAAACTCAATTGATATAATTTAAATAATTTCTCAAATATCACCATTAATTTGAACATTTGACATTAAATATTCCAAAAAATTAACAATTGAATATAAAATATCTATATTTTTCTATATTTTTTAATTTATAACAACTTATAAATTAATTTTATAAGTAATTTAATTTAATTATAACTAGAATTTAATATTAATATTTAATATTATGGATATTTATTTAATAATATTTTTGGTCCCTTGGGAATATTCCCTAAGAGGAGCTGTGAATTTGGGTAGGGAAATTTTTTAAAAATCCCCCATTGATTTAGTTTTACTATTAGACTAAACACACATATCTATTTGTCTCATAGCAATGTATAATGAAAAATAAAATCTAGAAAGATACTCAATAATAATACTTGGTTCACCTACACTAGGCTAGGTCCTAGGATAATATGCATGATAGTTTTCCAGTGTACTAAAATTCACAATTTCACACTACTATTTACTAGTTCAGAGTAGACTCACTATCCACTTGGATTACAAGTAATTACATCTAAGAACACATTACTCTTTCAAGTGAAGTTAAATCACTTATTATTTTGATGACTATCAAGGGAACCTAAATCATTTTTATGTATGTTCACATATATGTTAGTGTTCCATTAAGATCCTTTTTTATAATATAGGTGAAATATTTATTACCATGTAAAATTTTACATTTAAAAATTTAGTTCCTTGTAATATCCACCTCACATAAAATTGATCATTTAATTTATTCACCCTTTACCATCCATGTAATTTTCTTTACAAAAGAAAATTATGTGTAGTTTCTTCATGGTAGAATATTCTTCATAGTCTTTTCATGTTATACTATTCCAAAAAATTTCTTCATGGAATCCCACTTTGTACAAAAAAGTTATTTAATCACTATAATATTCTTCAATGTGTTCCTCTTTATAAAATAATGTTATTTGGGTTCGTTTTATTGTAAAATAAACCTAAAAACATGTTTTTATAAGATTACATTATTCTTTTTGTATTAAATCACTTAATATAAAAATGATCTTATGGTACCATCATTGTTAGAGGTTTTAAAATATTTATCCTTCACTACACATGAAAACATCCACCACCTATTCATAAATAACTAGGAAACTACATAAGTCATTCAAAAAATCATAATTATATGTAATTATTTCATGACATACTCTATTTTTGTAATTATTTCACATAATTCCTTCTTATACTCTATATTTTCCACTATAAAAATATTTTTATAGACTAGTGTAATTATTTCATAGCCCTACAAAATTATTTTACAAGATTTATTTCTTTTCTATGAATTTTCACTAATCTTTTCCTTTGAATCTAAACTTTTGAAACCATAAAAAAACAACTCTAAATACTTTTAGAAACCATATCTTAAAAAATACATCAAGATTTATACTTTCTATAATTTTTTAAACATTATTTGTTGACTAACAGAACAAAAAATACCAAATACACACTTAGAGAATTTTTAAAAAACTCACATTTTGGGTTTATTGATAACACTTATAATTTCTTATCAAATTATTGAAAAAATATTTTACATTGACTTATTTAAACACCATTCACCCTTTAGTGACCCAAAATGTATCATAAGTACACATGAGTCATGGTTATCATGATAAGAAAGAGTATCATGGATTATTCATCAATAAGTCACACCATTCAACTCTATATCCACTTGGTGCTTGGATTCTAAGCTAAAGACAACTCTAGTTATCCCCCTATTTAAACATTGACGTATTATACACCTATATTAAACATATAATGAAATTATACCCCTTTTTTTAAGGTTTAAGAAACCCCTACTACATTTTCAATGAACCCATACATTACTCATTTGTGGGCAGTAATACAAGATGGATTCTAAGACACCTTATAGAGAAGGGCTCCCAAATCCCCAACTTTTTAATTTATGGTGTTGAATTAACTACAAGATCCAAATAATTCATCTAGAATGTATCATTTGGTAAGTCATTTGTTATGATTCCCAAAACTTGAATTTGTTTATGTACATACTCCATCTTTTGTAACCCATGATCAAACTCCTTAATGAAGTGATATTTTATCTCAACATGAATTTTCCAAGAATGATGTATGAGGTTTTTTCTAAGGTTAATGGACTTGAATTTTTATATTTAATTATAATAGGTGAATTTAACTTGACTACTATATCCTTAAGATTTTACTTTATATATAACAATTAATTATGTTCTTGAGTAACCAAAATGTACTAAGCTGATATAATTATTAAGGAAATGAAATTTTATTTCTTATCAAACTAAGAATTACAAAAATTTCATAGATAGAAAGAATCACCTGATGTTAATTTTCTATCATCTATTGAATTAAAATAATTTTCATCTATATATCACAAAAAATTCTTATATGATTCTATGTTATAAATAAAACAAAAATCCACCATTCATTTGATATAATACAATATTCTCTTCACCACTTTTAGGTAGCTTTCTATTGGACTACCTAGGTACCTTACATTTAAAACAATTGAGAATGATGGTTTTTTCAAAACATGTTGATGAGTTGTTTTTAGTTATTTGAGAATATCTAAGGCTGATATAATTTTTTAATGAGGAGAAGTATTATCTCAATGTTTCCTCTAATATTTATATTATAGGAATATTATTTTATTGTAAAGTATATTTTTAAATATGTTACACTAATCTTTAGGATTATTATATTATTTTATAAAGCAGAGTTGGAGTTATTCTAAAGTTAATTTAAGTGGAAGAGATTATTTATAGTTTACATAATGTGAATTGAATAAAATTATTTCTTTAATAAAGAAATATAGAAATCTAATTTTGTAGCTATGTGAAAATGGATAAGTATTAAGTATTTCATAATACATTTAGATTTCATAAGATATTCGGAATATATTCTAAGATACTTATTATTTATAATTATTAATTATTTTTCATAATATATTTAATTTTTTATATGATACTTGAGTCTGCATAAGTTACATGGGTATATATAAGATATTTGACTGATGTGTAAAATATTTCAATTTCATAAGATATTTTTCCATGTGAGAATGATATCTATATTTTTTAATACATTTTACATTTAATAATATTTTGTAAGGCTATGGAAGCTATTATAATCTTTTATGATATTTGAGTTCATGTATGATATATTATTTAATAAGATATTAGGATTTTTAAAAGTCTAAAAAGGTAGAATTTCTAAAATGTAGTTTTGTAAGATGAACTAGAAAATAATGCATTAATCTAAATTTATTATATATAATGATGGTTAATAAAAATCTTTGATTCAAGATGAAAATCATGGAAGTGAGAAAATAACAAGAAGTACAATCCATAACGATGAGGTTAATTAAAATATCAGATGAATCTAGTTCTATTCTTTTCTAACCAGTTTCATAGTAGATTGAGTTATCAAATTATGAATATTCTAATTTGAATGAATGTTAGGTTTCCATTAATTTGGATACCAAGTATTTTCATCTTGAGGTTTAGTGCATATGATCATGCATTCCAACATGGATAAAAAACAACTATTAAATTAGTAATTGTTTTAAAGAAGAATAAATCCAATGATTCTTGAATGTTCTAATGGAGATATTGATTGATATTTGAATGATAATTATAATTGAAATATCCTAAAAAAAATAAATGAAATATTTATATACTTAAATATGGAAATTTGATCTTGTGTTCCGAAATTTACAATGTTATGAAAATTGATGAATTATTTTTTCATATTTTTGTAACCATGTGAAGAGGATTCAATATATCAAATAAGGTCAACAAAAGAAAACTTTTGTGTGAGATAGGGGAAGAAGATCAATATTTGTGAATCCTATTTGGAGGTTTGATCATTTATTATAGATTTTAATTTAAGGGGAACAATTATATTATATGATTGTTTTCATGATATTATATTTGAATCTTTTAGTTTTACATGTTTCGGGTCATACCCCTGCCTAAGTTAATTCTTGATAATAAAGGAAGAGCTGTGTATGTGGGATAAAAACTACAAAAAACTAGTGTTGTAGTCATCCTTTATTGACTAAAAACTCATTATCAAACATTCCTATGTTCCTTTATATAACTACTCTATTTTGATTTTTGGGAGAAGTGTTGAATAAGAATAATAATGGGTTGGTTTGAAAAATAAAAAAAGATTTAAAAATTGATTCACCCCTCTCAATGTTATCACCATATAAGTGATCCTTTCAATTGAAATCAGATCCAAGATCACTCTCAGTGATCAATGTATAATTTTATAATATATGAACATAATTATAACAATAAAAAAGTCATTCCAACCTTTTATGATAATTTATTTCATATTTGGAAATAATGGATGATACCTTACATTATTTCTTCACGTATAGATGATCTTAATTCTAGATAATATGGGTTCAAAGTGATTGGAGAGACTTTAACATAATATCTTGTTGATAAATATAATATAGAAAGTTATAGAATGTTGAGAAATTATTTACCAACTTCTTGATTTGAAAAGAAACTCACAAATGTCTTGGGATATAAAATAACTAATGGAATTTGGAAAATCATCATAATATTTATTAATGAAATAAGAAATTAAAAAACGTTAACCTATAACTTAGTAAAAAATAAAATGAGGATGTTATAATGAAATAATATGAAATAATTGATGATTTTTTTACCAGTGCTAATGTTATTTTTAGTGATATTAAATTATTTGGAGAACCTAAGAGGACTCTACTACGTTGAAGAAACTTATTAGAATCCCTCTAGAGATGTTTTATTCCAAGATATCAGCTATTCATGATAAATATCTTCATGATTTCAAAATTTATGAACATCACATCACTCTCATAAATTATAATATTATAATTGGAGAAACACTTAAAATAAAGGGAAGGAAATAAAAAGATATTTAATTCAAAGATACCAATATTAAAATATAAGATTAGATAAAGGTTATTTTGATGAAGAAAAGATATTGGAAAATCTGAAGGGAGGGTGGAGATGATGAATTAACTAGAAAGGATAATAATCAGGGAAGTTATTATAATAAATTAAAATGCAATGTCAAGAATAAAATTTTACCCAATTTCTTAAAGATGTTTTCTCGGTTGAAGAGGATATTTCTGACAGCGAGGATAGTGGTTATGATAAAGATATTCATAGAGAAGCATCCCAAATAGTTATCATGGTGAAATAAGATGTAGAAGGTGATTCATTATAAAATTAATCCAAAATAAATAGTTTGTTTTCTATTTAAGAATAGGAATATATAAGAAAGTATATTATGTGAATAGAAATTAAATTTTTTTAAAAAGAAATGAGATGATGGAGAGATAAAAATTCTCAACCAAAAAAGAACACAGATAGACATAATAAAATAAAGATTTAGAAATAAAATTTGATCAAATAAGTTAGAAAAGTAAAATTATAAAGGTGTTTATAAAAGAGAGATTATAGATGACATGAATGTAATAATTATTTTTGGTGAGAAAGAGGTAGAAAAATTTAATACGATGATTATTGAACATTATAAGTAGAATGAAAATTTAAAATTCTATTTTCATAGAGATAATAAATGAGAATGAGAATTATCCAATTAAAAATTATCAATCATGGCTAATTCATAAAAATTTGGAGATAAAAAGGTGAAGTCTTTAAGTGGATCACCTCAAAAGAAAACCAAGAATATAGAAGATTCTATTGGAAGCCAACAAAATTGAATAACCAAAATAAATAAATAAAAAGGAAAGATTTATCATATATAGAAATAATTTTTTTTCAAAGTTTTATTCCTACAAAAAAAGCACAATTAATAATTCCATAAGAGGGTTTGGTTAAGACTACTCACCAGAAGTCATAATAAGAGGTTAGAAAAAGACCTACTGGAAAATATAATTTTTTATCAAAGGAGGATATTTTAGGGTTATTACTGGTACTATAGAATATTTAATCATAATGATTACAATTGTTTTTATGATAAGAATTTACCAGGTCTAATAATGGATAATTTTTTAATTAAGAGACAATAATAACAAGTGAGAAGTAATAAAATATTATAATAGATAAAGAAGAATATTAAAATGAAAACCTATTTTAGTAGGTTTATAGAGGTTTATGGGTGGTTTCATCAATATGAAAAAATATCAAATGATTATGTCTCATTCATTTCAGATTAGTTTAATATTTACAAGGAATATCAGAATAATCAAAATAATGGATAGAGTTAATAATATGCTAACATGGTGGGGTTTCATTAAAATTAAGAAAATATGAAAATATCCTGATTGGATGGTGGTTCTAAATATCAAAAGAATGGACAATTAAATAACTTCAATAACCATGGGATATATGGAGGAGGCGATGGTATTTTAGTAATAATAGATATTTGAAAATATAAGGAGGTGTAATATCCAACATTGGAAAACATATGATTGGTACATAAAAAGTATGAATTTATGATTGGTTGAAATATAAATTATTAAGTGTTTCAAAACTATGTGATGATGAAAATGATGTAATAAAATTTTAAAAATCACTTGCTGTGAAGAGAGGATACTTACCCTTTATATACCTAGTTATCCTACTATTTTGGGGAAACGTTAGTAGTTTTCACTTTGAAAAAATATCCACCAATATCACTAACTAACTGGCCAAATGGAAATCAGAAATCATGTCCTAGGTGGGGATGATTCTATTGGTTAACTCAGTGATCACATTCCTGTTAATTCACTCCATCTCTATATATCAATGTCTCAGTAGGCTTATAAAAAATCTCCAATGTAAGATTATAAATTTTATTTGGAATGGTTGTATCTATGAATTAAATTTTATCTCTATAGAATAGAAAGACTATATCAAACTAGTTGACTTGGGTAGCATATGTATCAAAAATCTAATGACGTTAATTGAATCCCTTATTGTAAAACTCATATAGAATCTATTTATATCACATGATGTGGGCCTGATATTTTTCTATGATAGTTTTATCCCTAAGGTTTGTGATGGATTCCCTTGGTATATTTCTTTTTCTAGTTGGAAAACCATTAAATTATCCTATCATGAAATCATATAATGATATACATGGGTTATCTTGAGGAAATATAATATGACTTGTTGAAAATTATGATGGATTGATAGAATTATTAAAGAGATTGTGGCCCCTATTTAGAATGTACAACATATGTAAATTTCTATGATTTACCATAATGATAGAGAATTATTATCTTTTTACCAACTCACATCATGTTAGTGATCTAAAGGAATTTCTTTATTAAAATTGACTCTCTAATACAGAAACCTACTATTATTGGATAACTAAGAATAAAGGAATTATATAGGCATAAATGCGTACATGATATGAATGATCCCACCATGATTTCTGGATTTAATACATATTTTATTCATCTATCCAAAAAAATATTGTTATAAAAAATATGGAAATATAGGATATAAATCTATGATTAATAGATGAAAATGGCCTCTCCATGTCGTTTATTCTTGAAAAATGATGAAAATATTAAACATATTTTTATAAACTACTATATCTTATCTTGGATACATGAATACATCAATTACCCATTCTACATTGATTTGTGATTGGATAGACCGATCCTAGACCTGCTGCATCATATAACTAAAATTAATATTAGTGATATTGTGAAAAACCTACTTCTCTCTACAACAACCATGGTTGTGTCTTACACAAGGTCCTAAAATAACTATTCTTCCTTTGAGATCATTATAAGATAATTTTATTTTGTTATAGTTTCCATTCACAAAGAGGTTCATATATCTTCAAAGATTCAAAAAGGTTTGAAGATGAATGGTGTCTCGGACCATATTATACCTAATATTGTTAGTGTTTTTGGAAGGAGTAAAAAACCATTGGTGCAGAAATTTATTCAATAGATTCCCCTAATCCAATCATGGATAAAGGTCAATGTTTATTTCATGGCCTTAGGTGCACCCATTCCTATGGGATGTAGTGGTTTATTTTCACACACCTGTAATTTGTGAAGGGGTGTTTCTATTACTTTACTGGAAATTGTTGAACATATGAGGTGGAGCTTTGGGAAATGATGAAGGCAATTAAACTTGGGGTCTATCATAGATGGATGAAATGATGTATTGAATGAGACTTTATTTTTAAGGATTAATATTTAATTAATAAATATAGAATCATTCTAAAAAAATACTACCCTCATGGATTATCGGTTTGAATGAATTCGAGAACATTCTATTGAATTATACTCATGTGTATAGGGAGGAAAAAATTCTGTATTATTCACTCTCAAAAAATGAAATTATGAAATAAATATAAATGTGGTCCTCTATGATACCACACTATTGTCCATCATTAGTGGACTCAGATTTGAGGGTTGAAATCCCCACTCGTCAATGTAAAACTTCATTCTAACACCCTATAATTATTTAAATTTTATATTTTTAGGAAAATACATGCTTTGTGATGAACCTTCCTGGAATTAAAAAACCATTTATGTGATCATATATGAAATTAAGGATTAATATTATATAATTTAAAATTTTTCTTGAACTCATAAAACTAATATCCAACATTTTTAGGAGTCAATTAAAATGTTACTTTAAAAAAAACAATTCCAATATTTTATTTGAATTAAGAATTTTCCAGGTGTGATTTAGTTTATAGTTGACTTGAAATCATAAAAAATTTATTTGATTTATATTAAATTAATTTTTTTCCTTTATATTATTAACAATGATAATTTTATTTTTTGTATAAATTCAAAGATGAAAAACTTCATTTTTTTTAAAAAAAATTTAACTTTATTTAGTGTGTTTATTTTATTATTAAATTTTGAAACATTTTTTTTTGATATAATGAATTTCAAATTTTAAATAATTTGGTTGAAATAAATTAATATGTTCATTTTCAATTGTGATTATTAAATTTAATTATTCACATCGAAAAATAATTACGAATGTAAAAATAAATTATGGAAAAGATTAAAATTTGAAATAAAATGACAAACAAAACTCTAGGATGTCTTTAAAACGAGTGTACATGGATTATATAGACTCACACATGCTTACCCTCCATGTCTTTCCATTTTTGGGTCATTTAAATTTAAAGAGGACTATTACATTATTTATAATTTTATGGTTATTTACAAAATGACCATTCTATTCAGTTATAAATGGAGAAATTATTACACCACTATATGACACACATCTCCTTAAAATTTATTCTTAAAACTCTAAAAAATTACTCCTCTTAGTACCCTATCCTGTGTTCAAATTTTTTATCCACCATTAATTAACAGAAGTCGTTCATTTCCAAGTATAATTACAAGGAAAATTCATTTCTCTGACGAGGTTGGAGAATTATTGAGTTGGAAGGAATTCAATGTAAGGTATTTTGGAAACTCAATTTATTTTAATTTAATAATTCACCTATTTATTCATCCTTATTGATACAATTTTGTTTCAATATTACCTAATATTATATTTTAAATAACCCCTCATTATTTTTTTGATGAAGATATGTTCTATATCATTGTCTTCTTCTATGATGAATTTTTTTTCTCAAAAACTATCTCGGGTACCTCGGTAACCCGATGACGGAGCTACCCCTAATATAGCCTGAATGGAATTCATAATCCCATGGGTTTGGCAACATATCTTTTCATCATAAAAAATAGAAGTGGGAATTATTTTTACACTAACAAAGAGTAAGTAAGATAAACAAGTCAGTATGTATATCAGGAGAAACTCTTCTGGGAGTAATGTACTGGAAGTAAAATGGGCATAAACAAGCTGAATTACTAAAACCGAGTACCTCAAAAGGGGAAAAATTCCTATGTTCCAACTCAAATGCAACTCACCAAGTACACATATAAATTGCTAGAACCACCTACAAGTTATCATTTTCCCCTACTCAAACCTACAAGGAGATAATCTACAAACACCTAAAGGAACAAGTAGGGTGTGAGCCAAATCCTAGTAGGATTTTAACAAAATATTCCATAATAATTATAATTTTAAATTAACAAATAATTTACTTTCAATTTAAAACAAATAGGATTGTAATTTCAAATAAATATTTATTTAAATAATTATTTAAAATTAAAAAGATGTAAATAATTTTGAAATTCATTCTTCACATTTCAAATGATGGAAATAAATTTCAAATCATGGAATTACCTTTAAACAAAAGGAAATTTACATAAATTAATCTTTTTACAATTGGCTTAAATAAACACTTAAATATAAAGTAGTTTATATATATTCACAAGGAATGTAAAATAGTTTACAAAAATGTCATATATATATATATATTTAAAATACAAACAAACAAGCTACATTTTCATATGAAAAATAGGTATGATAGTTCTAGGATAGAGGGACCTGACACTATGAAATGGAATGTATGTATATATTCCCTATTTGGGCCGAAGGAAAAGGGGACCCATCACCATAGAATAAGAGAAGCGATGTGCTCATATAATGTTTTAGAACATTTTATGTCATAATGTGCATCCCAAAATAACTCACTAAATACCTAAGGAATTCATGTTCAATAATAAAAAAATAATGGGAAATTTATTTCTAGACTTATTAAAATAAAATTAATCCCATTATCTATCTCAAAAATGATAATTGTTCCTTTAAAAACCATAATGAGTATTTAAGAAAAACCCCCCTTTTCACAAATATGAAACCATAAGGTTTCCATCAAACCATTTATAATATTTTTTTCATAAATAAATATTTGAAACTCATTCAAAATATTTTACAATCCACATTCACAAATTGAATTCAATAATTGAGTTCTTAATTTTTTTCATCAATTTCAAAATAAAACATGTAATTCAATGGAATTGGGGGTTTTCACAATTTTCCATCAAAAACATTTCCACAATTAAATATAATAATTTAATTGAATCAATTTCCATAAAAAATAATTTAAATTTAGAAAATTCCCAAAAAGACACCCCAATCTAATAGAATTGGGGGTTTTGAAATTTCATTCCAAAAACATATTTTTTTTACAAAAACCCGAACTCAATGGAATGGGCTATTAATCAAACAATTGAAAATAGTTTAATAAAAATTAATAAATTGAATTTAAATCATGAATTGAAAATAAAATAATAATTTAGGGTTAAGATGAATTGGGAATCTTAATAGAACCAACAACCTCAGGATCAAAGGATCTTGAATTACAGTGCCATAATTGGAAAAATCCAATGAAGAATGAATTTAATGAATATATATGAATAAATAGTATGTTTAGATCAAAAAAAGAAGTTATTAGTTCTAAAAATCCATATGAGGATCCATGGAACCATATGGAGGAGAAGAGAGATCATAGGAGAATGATAACTAGAAAAGGAAACTAACCATAATAATATTAAAGGGAATTCATCAATATTCAGATTACATTCAGGAGTGATTCACGGGTTCAAGAATCATTCCTTAGAGATACAAGTATGGAAGAAACAAGATTTGATCGAAGGAGTTCCATTGGGGTACTAAATGTAGGGGTTGATAATTTTTAACAAAAATCATATTAAGGAAAAACCCATCCACGCAGTTTCTTGGGCAGAGGCATGCAATTTAGTCAAACTGTGAGCAAGCCGTGAGCCTGTTTTTTATGGCCAACATGGTTTACTAAAAAATGGTGCACGTTTTTTTGAAATTGTTTGAAATCTATGAGGATCTCACTATCAAATTTTACCAATTTACTATAGTAGGGTGCATGGTTTGGAAATCCATGCAGTAACCATGAACCAACTATGTACTAGCCCAAAAACATCCAAAAAATTTATATTTTCACCCGATTCAACTCCAAATGAAACCCAACTGAATAAATTTCAAAATGAGGGTTTTAGGGATATGTGAAAATAACAACAAGGTGTTATAACCACTCACCAATAGAATTTTTCTATTTTCAGAAGGCCTACAATGAACCTTTTATTTCAAAAAGATGAGGCCAATGCTCTCTCATCAGTGCCTCCCTATCCCACGTCTAATGAGAATCAGAATAGTGATTCCATAACAATAAAACCAAAGGTATATTCCTCCCACAAAGTACCTAGGTTTCAGAATCAACTATCCTAACAGGCAATTCCGTCATAGATAAATCTGATTCAAATTTAAGATCATTCTAGCTCCGAACATGAGATATATCAGATATATAATTTCAGATTTGAGATACATGGAACATGTTATGTATCAATGTTAGTTATTCTAGTAATGATAAATGATATGAAACTTTCCCCACCAGCTCAAAATCTTAAAAAGGACCCAAAAAACAAGGAGAAATATTCCCTTTCCTTCCAATCCATTGATGACCCAACCGAGGTTAAACTTTCAAGAACACCTAGTCACTAACTAATAAATAAAAATTTCTATGGTGACGAACAATGTAAGACATATATTGGCATTGTGCCATAAATATTATATAACGAATCAACTAGATATTTCTATTATTTCTTGAACTAAGCGTAGTCTAACCATATAACCTTAACTAATCTCTGACCATAAAAATGGAGATTTACAAAGCCAACCATTGAAGGCCTCAAAAAAATCCATCATGATGAAGGATTAGAAAATATTTTAATAATAAAAGTTAATAGTCCAAAATGATCATCCCAATCCCCAACAAAGATGAGAACCCAAGCACATAGAATATCCTCAAGAATCTATATAGCTCTTTCTTTCTGGACATCCTACTATTGATGGTAGGCTGTACTCTAATAGATGTGAGATCTCATAGCCTAATGAAGGACTCTACAAAAGAGACAATTGAATTGAGGATTATTATAAAAAAATATAGCAGAATAAACTCCATGAATCTAAATAATCTCTTTCACATAGAGATTTTCCAACTCTTCAACTTTGGTTGTATTTTGAATGGGTAAAAAGTGAGATGATTTTTTCAGATAATCAATCAAAACCCATATCTAATTCTTCTTTTTATTGGTATATTGAAACCCAATCCCAAAGTACATAAAAATATCATCACACTTCTATGTAGGAACTGGATGGGGATTTTGAAAAACTAATGGTTTTTGGGGCTCTTCCTTAACCTGATAGCATGTATAATAACGAGAGACAAAATCAACAATGCACCCTCTCATACAGAGTCATTAGACCGGTTTCCACATGTCATAGAACAACTTTTTGGTTCCTAGGTGAACTTCCCAATGGGAATTATGGCAATCCTTCATAAAATAATTCCTTAACAAACATGGTACCATGAAACTATTACAAAAGAAGATATTTCCCTCTATAGAGAAAGACTAATCACAAATAGTCTCTCCACCATTAAGAGTGTCTTTATTACTACAGAACTCATCATAATGGTGATGTTCATGAGGAATAAATTCAAGAAGAGTGGATGTTAACTAAACAATGGACAAGGAAACATCAACCGCTGATTCCTAGACTCCCATATGAAACTGTGCAAAGAGAGCCATCAAGTTCCACTCTTTTGATGAATCTGTAACTACTTTTCCCATATGATTCCTTCTTAAAGCATATAAAATGACATTCCATTTCCATGGGGTATATGTGATGTCTAAATAGAAATATTTCATGTATTCTACCCAATAACCCTGGTAGAGATTTAAATCATTTTTGGGATAATATATAACTAAAGATGTATAGGTATGAAAACAAGTTAAACCTTTCTCCTTAAAGGTAATTCCACCAAAAAATATGTGCATACATCACAAATGCATGTTTGAGGTTATGGTTTGGATAATTCTTATTTTGTTTCCTAATATAATGAGATACATAGGAAATAACTTGATTACCATTCATAATAACGTAGCCCAAGCCGAAACCCAATGCATCACAAAAGACCACATAGCCATACCTGACCTCTAGAAGATTCAACACCGACAAAATAGTCAAAATAAATTTCAACTAAAAAAAATACTCTCGCATTTATAATTCAAATCTAACATTACTCCCTTATCATTTAGAGTCATCATCGGATAATCCAACTTCAAGAAGTGCTTTACAACCTAGTGATAATATCCAGCTAAGCCCAAGAAACTCTGAATATTGAAAACATTTTGTAGTTGTTATCTTATCATAACATCTTTCAGCTTCTTAATATTAACTCAAATACCATGTTGCAACACCATGTGTCCCAATAATTTCATTTCCTAAATCAATAAATCAAATCCTGAATGATTGGGATAAATTTTGTGATTTCTCAAAAAACTCAAAACTGTTCTCATATGATGCACATGATCCTACTTATACATAGAGTAAACAAGGATGTCATCAGAAAGGAGTACCACAAAGGTATCAAAATAATCAGGGAAAATAATTTTCATTAAATACATGAAAACTGTAGGGGCATTGGTTA
Organism: Viscum album; assembly: GCA_963277665.1. Lineage (NCBI taxonomy): Eukaryota > Viridiplantae > Streptophyta > Magnoliopsida > Santalales > Viscaceae > Viscum > Viscum album. Next base: position 450,636,277 of record OY728142.1, on the reverse strand, counting down.
GACTATAGGGCATAAAAAGGCAGTCATAATGAACATAATTTCTCTGATAGGTGGTTTTTTGAATGTCAGATTATTTTATCCCCAACTTATGGCTATAAGAGAAAAGATTAATATTTGAGAACCACTTCACCCCTTCAAATGATCAAACATGTCATCTTTCTTTTAAAATAGATACTTGTTCTTTAAAATCACTTGATTATGCTTTTAGTAATAGAAAAAAAAGATGAAGTGATCCATTAGTCTTCTTATCAAATAGAACTAGTGCCACACAAGGTGACACACTCATGCGTATAAAGCCTTTCATAAGAATATCATCCAATTGGGACTTTAGATCATTTATTTTAGCTGTTTCTATGTGCTAAGAGGGAATAAATACTAGTTGAGTACCAAGAATTAGGTCACTGGAAAACTCAAACTCCCTTATAAATGGAAAACTATAGAATTAAGAGGGAAACACATCAGAAAACTCAGAGACAACTAGAGGGAGATAACTGCTCAGAGACTCCTACTCCAGATCAAAGTAAAATAATGATATCACTTTCCAAAACTCCAAATAAGAGGGTCTAACTCTACTCGACCTTAGGTCCCATTATCCTTTAAATACATGACACAGACCACTGGGTGTAGTAATGGAGACTCATCAAAGATAAAAATAAATTTGAGATTTATTGGAAACTAGTCAATCCATCACCAATATGACATCAAGAGGTTTCATACTAGGAACCATTAAACTCAAAGAAAGATCAAAATCTGATGGAAATATGAAACAAGAAGGAACACTGAGACAATATTCTCTCTCTCTACCAAGGGTTGTAGTAATATCCATTACACAATATAAAATATACCTAGGAAGATTAAGAAGATTAACAGTATAGGTTAAAAAAATGAATGAAATTTTCAATTATAAAATAGATATGTCACTAATGATTAAGGTATAATAATGGATCCTACCACAGTTTTTGGACCTATATCCACTTCCTATAGAGAATCTTCTAATGTGTGAATAATATTCATTTCATATGCCTAGGGATGGACCCCTTTTTCATGTGAATCATCTGATTACCTCATTTTTTTAGGAGGAGTTGATGATCCCATTCCACTATGTGGAGTTGAATAAACGTGCCGAATCTTTGTAAGTTACCCGAATGTCGACAAGAGCCATAGTTATTGGATGAAATAGTGCATGTACTCTTTGAATGTATCATATTTTCACACTAGTAGCGAATCCAAAAACTATTCATGGTACTATAGGAGGTCTAGAATGGCCATGATGTTGAGAACTTCTTTGAGAATCATCATGCTTCCACTTTCCTTGGAAAGAACACATGATACCACTAGGAGAGAATGAAACTCCTGATAACCCTAACATTCAATCCAAGTCATTTTACACTATAAGTGCTCTATATAGCACATCAATATAAAAAGTTGAATTCTATAAGAAAATATGAGAATGAATATCCTGATGAAGTCCCAACTCAGACCTTTGATCCATCATCTTCTCATTCGATACTATCTTAGGTACAAAATTAACGAGCTCAAAATTTTTTTTGTATACTCTGTTACAGCAATGTCATCCTACTCAAGTTTAAAACACATGGTAGAATTGTCCATTAATATCGTTTCTTGATAGAACAGGTTGATAAAGAGAACCTTGAAGTCTTTCCAATCTAATACATATTTCTTCTTCTCCCTTACCATCAGGTCCCACCATCTCTTACTCAGTCCTTACAACATGAAGGTTTCACTCATCACTTTTATTTCATTGGGTGTTTTCAAGAACATATAAAATGATCCATTATTCTCGACCACTCTTTATTCTCTTGAGGATCCTTTGATCCTTGAATGGTTATGGATTCTAGATAAAGAACTCTTGAGAAAAAATCATGAGAACATCCTTCCGAGGATTAATAGATATATCTTGAATAGGCATTGGAGGTGGTGCCTATCTTGGAGCTTGGATAGTACACACAATCACTTAAACTAAATTCATATCTACATTAGGATTAATTCCCTAAGGTTCAACAGTAGCTTCATCCGGGATTGATTCACTTGTCTCCTCAGAGATATGATGCTACATAATAGTATAATAAAATAAGGAAGGAATAATGTTACACTTAAATAGAGAAACAAGGGAAATTAAACCCAACAGATAGAATAATATGTTTCAGATTTCACTCATATAAAAATCAAAAGTATATAAAATACTATATTTAATCCACAAGAAGCCTTTCACTAACCACCTTCGGATACTTAAGGTTCATTGCTATGAGAGCGGTCCAGGAAATCAATCACAACTACCTCATAAGTCTTGAAAATATTTCACAATTCATACCTACTTCAAGACAAGAAGTTCAAACTCCCATTGATACCTTTTAATCAAAAACCTACCTAGGCTCCCTAGTAACCCGATAACCAAAATGACCCTAACATATCCCGATGGGAGTTCTCAATCGCTATTGGTCGGCAACTTGCACCTAGTATCATAGAAAATGTAATTTGGAATGATTGTTCCACTAACAATGTGAATGTAATATAAATAATAAAGTATTCATGTCATAACAAAATCCACTGGGAGTAATTTACTAGTAGTCAAATGGGCGTAAAAAAGCCCATGTACTATAAAACATTACTAGAAAAGAGGAAAACTTCCCAATTCCCAAATCAAACGCAACTCACCAAGTCCACAAAAAAACATCTAGAACCACCTAAATGTGGTCCTTTTACCTTGTTCTAACCTAGAGGGAGATAATCTATAAACACCCAAAGGCACAAGTAAGGTGTGATCCAAAGACCAGTATTATTTCACCAAAAGGTTTCATAATAGATTCTAATATTATGTTAACGAAAAAGTCCCTTTAATTTTAATAAAATAGGTTTTTACATTTAGAAGAATAATTATTCAAATCATTCTGTACAGGTGAAAATATTGAAATACTTTAAAAAGTCAAGAATCAAATTTCAAATTATGAAAAAAATTTCAAATAAAATAATTGTCTTTAAATAAAGGATTCTTTAGAAAAAATTTTCTTTTAACAAATGTATTAAATAATATCTTTTATATAAATTTGGTTATATAAATTCAAAATGCATGTAAAATATTTTAAAAAAATTTCATATATTAATTTTAAATATAGAATGTTGAGAAATTTGATTATATACCATGTAGGTATGATAGTTCATGGATATAGGGGATGGACACTGTCAAAACACAAGTGTGTAGATACGCCCCTTTGGGACTAAGGAAAAGTGGACCCATTACCATCACCAATGGGATGTGATGTTCTGATATGAATTATTAAAATGTTTTAAGTTTTAATGTACTTTCGAAAATAACTCAATAACTACTAAAGTATTTCATTCTCTCTAATACAAATCAATTATGGGAAATTTATCTCAATACTACTTAAAATACAATTAATCCCATTATCTATTTCAACCAAGCCAATTTTTCCTTTAAAAACTATAATGGGGTTTTAATAAAAAACATTCCAATTTCACAAATATGAAACCCCAAGGATTCCCTCAAACTATTTTGAAGCTATTTTTCACAAATAAGGATTTTAAACCAATTCATAAAATTTTTCAATCCACATTCAAAAATTAAAATCAACAATTTAATTCTCAATTTTTTTGATCAATTTAAAAACAAAAAACAAATATTTAATGGAATTGGGTTTTTTCACAAGTTTACATCAAAACCATTTCTATAAGTAAATAATTTTTTTAATAGAATAAATTTTCCTAAAAAAAACTAAATTAAATAAATTAAATATCACAATTCCCCATAAACACACCACAATCTAATGGAATTTGGGGTTTTCTAATTTTGTACCAAAAACATTTTTTCTAAAAACCCCAATTCAATAGAAATGGGTTTTTAATCAAAATATTTAAATCAGTTTAATAATAAATAAATAAAAATCAACTAAATTATCTATCAAATTTATGACATCAATTTATGGTTAAGTTGAATCAACCATTATAATAGAAACACCAACCTCGTGATCAAAGGATCCTGAATCACAATGTTGTAATTGAAATAATCCAATGTGGAATGATAGAAATATATATATATATATATAAAGAAACCTTAGGATTAGATCTGAAATCATCGGTTTTGGATCCAAAAATCAAAATGGGATCCATGGAACCCTAGCGAGGAGAAGAGAGATCACGGTAGAACGATAACGGAAAAACGAAATTAACCATGAGAATATTAAAGGGAGTTCCTCAATATTCACACCACTTATGAGAGGGATAAAAGGGGACAAGGATCCACCTTTGGAAATCCATACATGGGAGAAAATTTTTGGGTCATAGGAGGTTCATCAGGGAACGAAATGGAGGGTTTTAATTTTTTTTAATAAAATTCCGATGAAGGAAAAACCCATCTGTACAATTACCTTGGTAGGGGAGCAAGGTTTAGTCAAACTATGCACAATTAGTGTACCTATTTTATATGATCCATAAAATTTACTCAAAAAATGGTGCATGGTTTATAAAACCATGAATAATCCATGTGTATCCCGATGTTGATGTTTCCAATTTTCTTTAGTTGGGACATAGTTTTGAAAACCATGTTCTAACCATGCGCTAACTATGAACTAGCCTATGAACTTCAAAAAATTTCAGAATTTCACCCAATTGAAACCTAAAAGGAAACCCCACTGAATATTGTTTAAATATAGGTATTTATGAATACATAAAATAGTAGCAGAATACTATAATGTTTTTTAAAATGTGAGATCGTAAATAATAACCACTAACTTTTCTAATGAGTCATTTTCCACCATGTATATATTTTATTCATTCTAATATTATCATATATATACATATAGGAATATAATGTTTTTATATCTTTATACTCATTGAAATATATTTTAATGGAAAATATCATTAACATCTTCAATGATGTGGGTTTTTTAACAAAAGTATATTTTGGTATTTACATATTTCCTTCTAAGTACTTACATTTTACCTTCCAATCTATATTTCCTTAAAAAATAATCATTTATTTTAAATATTATACTATTATATATTTCAAAAACTATCTTTTATAAATCATTCATTATACATTTTTTTTGAAAAAGTATTTTATAAATCCATTTTCTGTTAATTTACAAAGGTTTTAAAATTATAAATTTCTTTATGTTTTACTTCAATTTTCTTCTCTATATCAATGATTTCATATTTCTAAAATAATAATTTTCAAAAGTATCAATGTAAAAATTATTAAAATTGTTTTTGATATTATTTATTACTCAATTTTATAAATAAAGATAAAGGGATTTTAAAACATTACTTTTTCTTATTGTTTTTCTTCCATTTTTCTCTCCTACTCAAAGTCTATTATCTATTACAGAAAAAGATCATTATTTTCCTTTATATGATTTTATCTATCCCATTTTTTAAATTTATATATTTTTAAAATGTGTTAACATCCTTTGAATCTTAGGGATATGATTTATTAAGTATATCCACCTACTTTCTTTGGATAGACAATTTTGATGTCTTGAGGATGTTTTAAGAAAGAAGATATTTTCAAAGGGCTATTTAATGAAATTTTGTCAATGTTATAAAACCCATTTTTATTTACATGAGTTATATACAATTATAAATTTCATGATATGCTTTTTTATTTCAATAATTAATTTAATGATGTGATGTTTGTTTTGATGTGGAAAACCTATTTTTAAATTTAGTGATAGGTGGGTCTGTTATAGCCCTCCAATGCATAGGGTGAATGTTTATATCTCATGTAAATTTTTTTATATGAACAATTTATCTGGTAGGTAGGTTTATAGGGATGATTGTGATGGATAATAACTATATTCAGAATTTTATTTGTGAATTGGTTGGTAAGATGCCTGGCTCGTAGTAGTAAAAAATATTGTGTTCATGAATATAACACATTCTTTTCTTTTGTAATGTTTAATTTTGATGATTAATGTTTCATTTTCCCCCTTATTATTACATGTTATAATCATGATAATTCAAGACTAAATTTCATCATTTTATATATATGTATAACTCTTATTAATTAATGTTTTAATCAGATAATTATTCATTTTCATGTTCCTCACATGTTTATGAACTAACCTTTATGAACATTGATATGTTATCCATTAATGAGAATTTAATATCACCACTTCCAATGTTTTTATTTTCCCTATGGTATGAAGATGAAAATTTCTTATTGAATGTCTATATCAATGTTTATATTATAGATAAATTCTCAAAATTTTGTAATATTGTTTTTATATTTCTAGTCCTGAAAGACACTAAAGCTTTTATGGTTCTAAATTTTTAGAAGAATATTATATATTATTTTATCTAAATTGTGAAATATTTATGTAAAATAAATTTGCGTTATCATGGGTCACTACAATTACTAGAGAAATGAATTTTTTTTCCTTGAAATACAAATAACCCAAACAACTCATTACATTTTCATCTTATAGGAAATGTGTCCCAATCAGTTATTAATGTGATTTATTATGGTGGAGTCTAGAGGAGTGTCTAGACTAATTTAGAAAGGAATAATTCTTTGAAATTATAAAGAATCAATAGTTATCAATTAAAGGAAATTCTAAATATTAATTGGCAGTTTTTATACATTACAACCTCAAGACTAGATATAGTATATGTAGTTACTATTTGTGCTATGTTTTTATCTGATACCAAAGAATAAAATATTATTTAAGAGAATTTAATTATGATATGTATCTAAAATAAATTAAATTATGGGTTCATGTATTAGAATATAGGTAATTGGGTTATGAAGGGGTTTATGCATACTGAATAGTATGGTGGACATGATGATATGGTGATTATATTTGGAGGATTATTTTTCAGTGGAAATAGTTGTGTGGCATAACCCTCAAAGAATAAATCATTAGTTACCCTAAGATCTATGAAAACTAAATATATGTTTTATTTAAAGTAATCTTTAAAAATTATTTTGATAGAGACACTACATAAGGATATGTCATTTATAATTGAATATCCACTAGTTATTTGAAGTGATAATCAAAGTGTTATAAATAAAAATAAAAATATAAGATAACATTTCAAATAAAAACATATTAATATTAAATATCACTATAGGAAGGGAAATCGTTATTTAAGGAATTATGAAATTTTAATTTATTTCATTAAATTAATAAATAGTTGATATCCTCAACAATCTACTCACAACAGAGTCTTTTAGAGAAGTTGTTGTTGCAAAATGTAGTGAAATCCAAATAAAAAACTAATGTATGTAAATTTTTGAGTTCTTTATATTTTTATTTATTATTGAAATATTTAAAAAATTAGATAAGTAATATGAATTATGAGAGTTCATATGTTCTTCTGTTTGAGATGTTTTAATGTCTCTATTAAGTGAATGTAGGAAAATTCTTAATAGAATTCGTTTTTAGTTCCCTAATTGAATATTTGAGATGGTATTTTTTTGAATATCTAAAGCACAAGTTTGATGTACGAGAAAATTAATTTGGATATATATATTGAGTACTGATAAATCATACATAGAGTTCATTTGTTCATAGAATATTATTTTGAATATCTTTATACCACCTCATTCACATTCTCTTTTGCATTATTCTCAATAAATGGGATAAAAAAATTAAATTTCAAGTGAATTTCAGGGATTAAGGGGGTGTAGTTTTTTTATGAATTAGATCTTGAAATATAAAATGTATTTAATATGTATATACAACAAATAAAAAAGGGGAGATTTTTTAACCCAGTTGGGGATGATATTATATTTGCTATCAGTATATATTGAAGAGATATTTGAATCTGTTTGAGAAGAGATAATAATTCTAAAATTACTTTAAGTAAAACCTATATTAAGTATTATTTATTTTAAATATTTATATTTTTTAAAATATTATTTAAAAAAACAATTTATAAAAATTATTTACTAATATTTGGAATTATTTTTGTATTTATTTAGGGTGATTTGGACCAATTCTGAAGTTGTATAAAATATTAATTATTGTTTAATTTTTATTTGAAGTGAATTGAATAATTTATATCATTTATGAAATAAATCTGTAAATCATATGTTGAAGTTACTAGAAAATGGATATGTCTTGAGAATTTCTTAAGTCTCTAAGATTTCATCAGATATTGAGAGTATTTCATAAGATACTTATGATTTTATAATATTATTGAGTTTTGATAAGATACTTTAATTTTTGTAAGATATTTGAATATATATAAGATATTTGGCCAACATATAACATATTGTGATTTCATAAGATATTTGGCCATTTTCATAAGATATAAGAGTTTTTGAAATTTATTTTCCATTTTATAATACACTGGTAGACTGTGTATGATATTAAAATCCCGTAAGATATTTGAGTTCACATATTCATAAGATATTATAATTTTTGAAAATATGATAATGTGGAATTTCTGAAATATAATTCAAAAATATGATTTTAATGATGCTTTGATGATATCCATTACTTAAATATCATGATTCTTTTATAAAACACATGATTTAACTGAAAATTATGGGAAAAATGAATTAAGAATAAGAACATTCCATGAAGTTGACGTTGATTAAAATATTAGTTGAAATTGAATTTTCACCTTGTTGACTAGTCATTCCACAGATTGAGGTGACATGCCATGATTATTTTGATTTGAAATAAAGAGAGGTTTCCTTTATGTTACACAGCTTGTAATTTCTCCACCAGTTGAAGTACATTTGAACATGCATTCTGGTGTTGATAATATAAATAATCACATGCTTTCTAAGAGTTTTTAAGAATAATTAATCAAGGTATTCATTGAATTTTTAATTTGATTATTTATTAATATTTGAATTATAATCATGAAAGAAATATTATAATAAAAATCAACGAATAATTTCCATAATAAAATATCTAAAATTTATCACATGTACTAGAATATAAAATGTGATTGAACGAGAAGAATAAAAAAATGATATTGCAACAAAAATGTTAGGAGGATTTAATGCATCCTATTAGAATAGTGAAATATACTTTCTATTTGAGAAGAAGGAAGAAGAAAAATAGCTATGAATATTATATGAATATTCATAAATTTCATAGAAATTTTTCTTCAAGGGGAATAATTCTATTCAATCGGTGTTTTTAGGAATGTCTGGTTAAATATAGTAGTTTTATAGGTTTGAGGTCATACCATTGACTAATTTTCTTTTTGATAAAAAAATATGTATTCACGGGATAAAAGACACTACACATCATGGATGAAATCATCTATCATGATAGTGAACCTCAGAATTAATCATGTATGTGGTTCTTCTTCTTAATTCGTTATTGATATTTTGAGGGAATTGTTGAATAAGTATACGAGGGGTTGGGTTTGAAAATGAAAAAAAATATAAACATTGATTCAGCCCTCTCAAAGTATTTCACTATTAAATTGATCCTTTCACCAAGTATACTGATAAGTGGAAACAAATATATTTAATCATTTCACAATTAATTATAATATAATTCTAATGATATTAACATACTATATAATATTGACCTATATTCCACTTTCATCCATTGAAAAATATAACTAAGTAGAAACTATTATTTTCCTTGAATTATAATCACCTATTAAAAATATGTTTAGAAAATCTTGGGTATTTTTAAATTAACATATACACATTATATTACATCATTGTATCATCTACAAACAAATGAAAAATATAAAATCTTCAATTATCGACATTTCAAACTCATACTTCATGAATTCTATAAATTGCATGCATTTCACTATTCAATCCACCAATTATTTTTTCATTAATATAAAAAATAACCATCACTCTTTGATCGCTATATTTTTTATATAAATATTCTGATCAACTCCACCATGATAAAAACTATGCTTAATGAAGTATTGGCATAATATAGGATACCATGCCCTTGGTTTTTACTTCAACCCATCGAGTTTCTTCTTCAGTCTACATATTTTTTATTCATATTCATGAACAATAAAACCATTTTTTATAGTGGATGTATATTTATTCTTCACATAATGCATTAAGTAATGATGATTTCTTATCAATTTGGATGACCATGTATATAGTTTTCATTTTTTATGTAATTAATATTTGACATATTTTTGACCTTTAAAAGGGATAAAATGTTTCATTTACATCAATACTTTTATTATGGGAGTATCAATTTCACACATATCATGCCTTGTTCTAAATAACCATGTCATCTTTATTTAGTTTATTATTGAAAATCCATTGGGTCCTAATGAAGTTCTTATCATCCAGCCTCAAAAAAATTGTCCCATGTCATATTATCCTCTATTTTTTCAATCTCTATGTACACATCCTTGATCAAATACTCATCTTTATCAACCCTCACAAACTTAATAAACTATACATGAAAAAAGTGTGATTTTTTTATATATAATTAATTTTCATTATCTATATTAGATCTGGAAAATCACTAATGATGTTATGCTCATTGATTTTAGCCCTGTTTTATAGCTTCTATGAAACTTCTAATATAATTTAATCTTTATAATCATCAGTTACTTTTTTAAAATTATCATAATCTTCTTGTGTTCTGCTTGATATACTCAATTTCCCATCATTGACCTCAATAATTTTCTCACTATTTTGGTAAATTTCTTACTCATTTCATACTATAGTGACATCTTAGATTTATATATTCTTTCTAAGGAATTTATTTAAGCACTTTATGCATTAATTTTTAATCAGTATCTAAGAAAAATCCCTTATTCTCCATAGAATTTCATCTTCATGTGGTTCTCTATATGGAAAATAAAGCATTTACATCCAAGGATTCTAAATTAATTCAATGTATTTTTCTTCCTATACCACATCTCATATCAAGTCTTATCTTCTCTCAAATACAATGAAGACCTATTGGCAATGAAAATCGTTTTCAATACTACCTCTTTCTAAATCTAATCAAGAAGATATTTATTAATGAGAATAGTTTGAGCCATGTTGTTGATGATATTATTTATCCTCTTAAATAAACCTTTTTGTCAAGGAGTTATCACCACTGAGACTTGGTGCTTTATCCTAGCATTCATGAGAAAATCCTATACTCGGATATTGGTAATATATATATGATTTTTAGTCTTGAATTTTAGAATTTTCCACTAAAGAATTATTCATCCATCTATTGATAATGAGAAATGAATTTTAAAACCTTGTAATTGTGAGATATTAACATCAACCATGAAATCAAACTTAAATGATCAATGATAGTCACATCATATATCTTCCGATCAGAGGAATTTTGTGATACTGGCCCACATAGATCAGCACAAAATCATTCAAGAAACCACATTGACTTCTTGTTATTTGGATTTAATATCTTCAAAAAATATTCCCAATTTGAAAAAGATCACACGTGTGAGTAAGATGACATGATAATCCAATGATATCATGATTCCCGTTGTTCTTTAAAATATCTTCATATGTTTTTTTGGCTCAAATGAACAATCCTTTTATACCACAACCCATTTTATTCTTTAATGTAAATTAAACATATATCTTATTATCCATTAATGAGGTAGAGATTCTACTTAACATGTTTCCTTTTTATCAAAAAGTCACTATCCTTTCCCTTAAGAATACAAGTATTCGTAGTGAAATCTATTTTATTTATCGACTTGTATAGTCGGACTAGAATTAAAAAGTTATGGTCGAGACCTTCAATAACCACGATATTTACATACCTCATATCTTTTCTTAACATTTTTCTATTTATAGAACCAATTATCTTTAAAAATTCATTATTTCAAAATATTATAACACCATCCTCATCATAATTTATGCATATGACTATAACCTTATTTCTAATCATATGGAAAATACATTCACTTTAAAGAATAAACACTCTAGATGGATTTATTATTTTCAAGAAAATTTATAAAAAAATCCCTTCATTAATTTTCTTTTGAATCCATGTTTGGGACTTTATAACTGGTGGTGATTATTATGTTTCATCCTCCACTAAATTTTATGAACCAAATTCCTTTTAAAAAACTGTAAATTGATTTTATTTTTTTATCCTACATTATGATGCCTTGAACTACTATGTACATCTACTTTGTGTCCCCATAGGCACATTCCTCCACATTCCCAACAATAAATACCTAGAAATATGTATCTATCCCTTACACCAAATATAATATTAATCAAATTCATACCTATAATACTAAATAAGTCTTGTATATTTTTTTTGTCCTTGGACCTTCTAGAACATTTTTGGCCTTCAAATGTATATTTTGAGTATGTAATATCTTCCAATAATAATAACACATGGTCTATGGTGTATTACTATGTGTTTTGACTGCTAAAATGAAACATTTTTAGGTATTATATGAGATTTTATTCTGAGTCACACTCAAATAAACCATTTTCCTTGTGATGGGTTCTTATAGATTTACATTAACCATGACCACACTTTATTTATGAAAAATAACTATATTTTATTTTCCTTTATTTTTGAGACATCACTTTTGAAGTAAATGATATAAATTTTATACAGTATCAATATGTTTTTCTTTAAATTTTACAAATCCTGTATTAAATACTTTTCAAATTCCTTTTAAGAAGTAAAAATTGTCTTGTGATCTTAAATTTCCACCATAGATTGATGGTTTATCCTTCAAATTTTTTAACTTGTTTAATTAAATATTTAAATATTATTACCAAAATACTAATGATTTTGGCCTACTCGTTGATCTTGATCTTATTATCAAACACCTACATGAATCTTTCTAGCATTCTAGATTTTATATTTTCAATTATAGCCTTCAAATCGGCTTTATCTTCTTCTTAATACTTCATATAGTGTTTGGAATATCATACAATGGAATTTTATATCTTAATTTTATCCCTATAAAAATATATATCTTTGAGCGCAACCTTAAAATACACATTTAGGTTAACTATTATCTCTAATTTATCTTTATCCCCATCATAGTCTTCCTATATTTATGGTTTTTCAATGACTAGCACAAAAACTTCTCCCATGTGGTATTTTCAATCCTCAATCTCCTCCACAACTGATCCTTCCATTATATCATCTTCTTGAGAAATAAATCTCTTCGTTTTGAATTAATTATTCTTGGTACCCTTCTATACTTTTGTGTTATATTAAAAGTTCATCATGGGTAATTCATCATAATTATCATCATCTTAGAACTACTTTTACACTTATCAATGAGGTTCCTGACATTTCCACACCAAAAGAAAACACATGGATAATTTTTTAAACTTCACAATCCACCTTTTTAGATTTTAGGAAATTAATGATATACTTTCATTGAATTATTTTTATTCATTATCATATTCCAATAATATATTATTTATTTACTTTAATTATAGTTCTTGAGATTTATTTTTTTCAATACCATCACTAATATTATTCCTCATTCTTTATAGAACTAGTGTGATATAAAGAATTTCCCATTTGATCTATTTTTCACAAATATAAATAAGTTCCTAAACATTTGGATTTAATCTAGGATGAAATATTATTAATTGTCTCCTGTCATTGTTGACATAATTAATGGTTTCTCTAAGTCTATGAAAATACTATAAAATCTAAGTCACTTAGTCAAAAATTACATTAACTGATTCATTTGAGTGATTCCTCATATCCTAATACTTGTTCTATAGAACATTTAATTTAGTTTCATTTACCTTTGAGTATGAATTACATATGTTAATAATATTTTCCCACATGGATTTGGAGTATTTCGATGACATCACCTTTATGTATGTTTTATTAGATAATGATCCCCCAATGTTTTGATTCCTTTTAGAATCAATATTCATATAGTTATAATCACTATTTAATAATTATCTAATATTTAAATGGACTTAAATTATGTGAATAAAATTTAAATAAACATCCATGCCCAAATATTGAAATTAAGGTTGCATATAATTTTTCCATAACCAGAAAGTATTTATATAAATGATAAATATTCCTTTTTTATTATATTTTTCTATGAAAATATGGACAAAAGAACTCCAGTTATTTGATCCTTTATCAATGATACTGTTTTGGCTGCCATATTTGTTATACGAACCTAATGGGGGGGGGGGGGGTTAAATAAGGAATTGAAGTTTAAAAAAATAATTTTTTGATATTGTTTTATTGGGATACTAATCACACTTTACTATTTATCTCACAAAAATATAAAATGAAAGATAAATTAATTAATGAGACAAAAAAAATTACTAATTTCACCTGCACTGGGATATATTTAAAAATAATAGACTTAATAGTTCATCGATTTTGAAAAATTCAGTATTCCTCAATGCTATTCACAAGTTCTGAGTTAAATCACTATCCCCTAGTTTATAACCAATTATAGATGAAAATGAACTATTTTATTAGATAAAAAGAACATATTACTCCACTATAAGAATATCCAAGGAATTAAAATCAGAACTCTAAATATTCAAACTGATTTTAGTTTGTCATGAATCTCCTTTTCATCAAAGAGATGAATTCACTTTTATCGTGTAATATTTTACCTTAAAGAATAAACTTCCAAATAAAATCTTCCAAAATTAAAACTGATTATTTAATCTCTTTAGTCCTATATTCAACATAACATTTCATGGAAGGCTATTTCACATTGTTTCTTCATGAAAAAATATTCCAATTTTTTTTTCAAATAGATTATTCCACATTATTTCTTCATAGAATCCCAATTTTTGAAAAGGAAATGATTTAATCTCTCCAATCATCTTTTAATGACTTATTATATATAAACTAAAGTTGCTCTAGAACTATTTTGTGGAAAATGACCCGGAAAACATATTTTTCATTAGTTTAGTATTTTTTCTTCACATAATACCAATTCTCATAAAAAAGATAAAAAAATTTCGCAATTTATTGTGATTATATAAGATTCATCCTTCACACCTCATGAAAAATTACACTACCCATTCAAAAATTATGAGGCCACAGTGATGGATACATGTTAGTATAATCCTTGGGATTATATTCTATTTCAGGGGACCATTATCCATTAGAACTTCCAGCTAGTTTTTGGGCCTTTGGGTTTTGGGTATATGACCCACATTTCTTTAAGGCATTTACCTCTAGGCCTACAAGGCCATTTAACGAGTTTCCCTCTAGTCAGTAATAAAAAAGGAGGCCTTTGGTATTTTAACAAAATAATAATCATGCCAAAATTTAAAAACAAATTAATTCATCATTATTTTGTAAATAAAATAAATTTCTCAAAAATAATTTTTTCTTGAATTTATAAATTATATCATTCAATTCATACTTGAAATTTTTAAAATAAAAAATTTCTTTATATATCATATTTAGTGATATACCATATACCATATTGTGTGGCAGGTTTCATTACCATTTTTTTTAATATTGATAATTCTTTGGTGTTATACAACCTTCTATGGTAGGATATCACAACTTATGATAAACCACAACCTATATAAGATTAACGTAGTGATAAGTGGCATGCTTAAAATTAATACATATAGCCTGGATATCATATTATAAAATTAGTATCAATATAACCTAAGAGATAAAATTCTCTATTTTACATTTTTGGATCAATGATATCATTTAATACATATTAGCATATCATCTACTACAGTATAATAAAAACAGATAGAATTGAAATATGTCACCACTTACGATATGTGATATGCAAAAACCCTAATTTTTTGTATATATTTTCATTTTAATAAATATTTTATAGTTAGATTATATCACACGAAACACTAAAATAAAATTAGACAAGATATATTATTATGTAAGTTAAAAATTAATACATTATTAGAATACAATGTGAACCATCATTAAAAAATTACAATAAGTAGGAAACATAAATTAAATAAAAAGATAATGAAATTATTTATTATAAAAATATTATTTATAATTTTTTTTCTTATTTTTCTAATAATACTAAAAATTAAATTTTTTTTGTTTAAAAATTTTTAAGGAAAAAGTGAGAAACCATGGACTCAAACATAGAAAGAGATCACAAATCCATTAAAATATAGTTTATATCACCCAAATTTAACCCTCCAAAATAACTTCCAAGAGATATTTTATATTATTATTATTATTTTGTATTTTTAATAAAGATTAATTGATTTAAAATTTGATGATTTAAAGGTAAAAAATTTAAGTGATGTGATTACAACCATTTAATATTAAAAAGGATATTTTTAAAAGAATAATTTTAATGTGTTTTGCATATCTATCCTATAATTAAATTGAAAATTTTTAAATTAAAATTATTTTTAAAAGTTTTAAATGTACAAAAAATATACTAACACTCATTAGTAATTAAAATTAAATAAGACTAAAAAATTTGAAAATTAAAAAGACGTTTTTCTATAAAAAAGGTTTTATTTATACTTTCGTTTTTCATTTAAATTATATTTTTATAATTTTTTTATTTTTTATTTTATTAAATGAAATTATTTTTTTAATTAACCAGGTTAAAAATAGATTATGTTTAATTATTTGGATTAAAATAAAATAGTTTATTTTTTGGTAAATAGTGAAATTTACAAATTTTAAAAACACTGCCACTTTTAGGACAACATGATGATATAAGAATGAATTAGATGTTTATGAATCCTTTTATCTAGAAAAATATTTTTTTATCGACTAAAATAAAACATTTTAAATATTGTATTTAATTAAGAAACCTAATTTTTCTATTTTTAAACTTATGCGATGTTTTATTGTAATTAAAGAAATATTTTTGATCCTTTTCTTTAATTAAGAATTTAAAATGTTAAATTTGGTTTTAAATTAGTTTTTAAGACACATAAATATCCTTTTTTATAAACAAAATAATAAATTTCATTGGGATCAATTCTATACAATATTTGTGTTTAACTTATTTTTAATGATTAAATGAATTGTTTTCTAAAAAATGGTTTTCATCGTGTTTTTCGCACGTATATAAAAAGTAATTTTTATTACCTATATAAATTGAGTCTTAAAAAATAGATTCCAAATTTTTAATTATTATATTAAAGTTATTTAATTATTTCCCTTTCATTTTTAATCAAAAAAATATGTTACCATAGTATAGGTAGTTAACCACGGTTAAGGTAAAAAAGGTTAAAGAGGTGGTTAAACAAAGTGGTAAAGCTAAAAATATTTAAAACAAATGTATAAATTTTATTTTTTGAGTGAATTTATACTCTTACACACCATATATTTTAACATCTTCTTATTTTTGTCTACTTTACCTTGAAAATTACTATATATTATTTTATAGTTTAGAGTATTTATAAGAGTGATGATCCCCTCACTTATAAAAGAACTCCTCACCTCCTCATGAATACACATATAAGAGAACCTTATATCAAAAAATATCTTACTTAATCACTTCCCAATATCCTTATACATGGAATATTTTTTTTTCTCACCAAAAGGATAGCACAAGAAGGATTAAGGAGAGAATCAAATGAGGATACCCAAAGAATAGTTAATTGTCTTCAATGAATTATTTGAAGTTTATTTATTCCAAAAATTTATATAAATATTCTATAAACATAATTATATAATGAAATAATTATTATTATTATACCTTAGAGCTATTATGTTAATTTAACAACGTCATTTATCTCATTTCCATCTATCGGAAAATGAAAACATCACTCGTGTGTATGGGTGGTCTACTGACTCTACAAACGGTGTATTAAATTTTCATAAACTCCCTATATATATTTATAATAGATGTATATAATGAATAAATAAAATATTTACTAAATAATTTTATCCTAGAAAAATAAATCAATATATACGTACCTTACCATTCATTAATAAATGAAAACTTCATCCACAAAGACATACATAGTATCGCCTCTATTGACGATGTGTTTAATTTTCCAAGGATACCTAACATGAATGGTTATAAAATTTAATTTAATAACTAAATATGATATTTAATACATTATTAAGGTTTTGTAAAGTTTACTTTATATTATATTAATAACATTCGTAGTAAAAAGTCATTATAAAATTTAACCACATAAAATGATCAAACATAGTCAATTTTATTAATTTAAATTTATTTTTGAAAACAATTTTGACTAAATTATGAATACTAGAATGATAAAGATAAAATATCTCTAAAATTATGGAGATAAAAAAAAAATTCAAAAAAAATTTATCCATTATCAACATAATAAATTAGTTCTGGAAAAAGTTTCTAAACAACCTCAAGTTGTCAACATATGAAAACAAATATTCCATAAATGAATGACAGAACTTAATAAATGAACCTTAAAAAATAAAATATATATTAGAATGGTTATTAAGAAAGTATTTACTAAATTTAATTTTATTATATAGAAAGTTGGAATGTTTTTGACCAAGTTGAAATCTAAGGTAAGAGTTTCTCATCCCAAACTTCTATCTTCGATATTTGTGTTTATTTACACACATGTTTCCATTATATGGTGTATATACTATCTATTTAAAATATAATAGTTTGAATAACTCTAAAATCATAGTAATTGAATTTCAATTTCACATTCACTCTATCAATATGTTTTGATTCAATTATAATAAAATTTACTAGGGTTTGTTTTACAAAGTAACTTTATTGGGATTATTTAAGTTTTAATTTAAATTGGGCGAAATTATATTTTATTTACATCATAAAATCATTATAATCTTTATAATATTTTCATTTTTTGTGTTTTGAAGGATTATTTATCATTTTCAGTCACTTTGGCACTCAAAAGCAAAAAATAATTATTTATAAGAAAAGATAAATTTATTTCTCCTTTTTGGTTAAAAAGCATTAACTTTTATTTCTATATTATTTAATTTTTGGGAAGACTATTATTTTCCATATATAATTTATTTTTAACATTATTTTTTTAAAATTTTATTTTCTCATATATAGTTTAAATAAAAATTATTAATGATTTCCCCACAATGCATTTTTACATTCACTATAAAAGTGTGAAAAAGATATTTTCATGTTTTTTTGAATGTATTTTATCATCATCATGAACATTTCTAATTTTTTATTTTCCTTTATAAATTTATATTATTATCCTCATAATTATTTATTTACATTATTTTAAGAATTTTTAAAAGTAAAATTATATTATTTTCATAAATTATTTGAAATAATATTTCATTACACTTTTATTAATTTGATATTTCACTCAAAAGTTTCTTACTTAATTATAATTTATTTATAATATAACATTATTGTAAATTTTATTAAAAATAATGTTTTAAATGAATTATTGAGATCTCATGAAAACTTTCCTAAATGTGATTTATTACTTTTGTTACAATAATGTAACAAATTACTTAAATAAAATTCATTTTAAAGATTCACTTCCACTTTCCAATTTACTTTTTTAATATAAATACATTTACAAAAAAAATTCCATTTCCTTTAAATTCCTGGTCTCATTTCAACCTTTATTGATTTATAGTTTTCACCTTACTAAAATTACAAGGATAATTCTTAATTTATTCTCTTTATTATAATTATATTCTCTATCACTCTCCATTATTTGTTAAATTTTTTTTATCCTTCATGTCTATGTTCTTTAGTATTGTGGATATATTTACCATTTCATTATTATCGTAATTATATAACCATTACTTTATATGGTGTAAACATCATATTTTTCATAAATGAGATTGAAGGTGTTTTATAAGAAAGAAAAGTAACTTATTTATCAGGGAAACATTAAAAATTTATATACTTTTCTGTCCTATTTGAATTAGTATTGATGGTAGAGGCCAGTTGATTATGGAATGGAAAATATTTGCATTTTTATTCCATTTTTCCAATATGAATGTTTATTATTAAGGTACAATGAATATCTATTGTATTGATTTATCATTCCTTTCATATGATGGATGGATATAAATTATTTAGTGATGTTTGGGGCTTAAAATTAAATTTCCCCTCAATTCATCGGTAGATATCATGAAGAAAAACATCTAGGGTATTTACTGTATTCCTTATTAATTATTTATGATGTCATGAAAAATTCCATAATGGTATGTATAATGTCCTGGTTAAGGCCATGATGGTAGGATTAATATGTAAGAAATTATACATTCCATCACTATGGAATCCGTTATTAACAGATATATATTTTTGTATATTGTTATCTCTGAATATATTTCAGGATTATGTGGTTATTTATATGGTATTACTTGATTATAATTTATTCTTTACATATCATTCACTTGTTGTTTAATATATGAACACTTTTGATGTATCCAACCCCTTATAGATTATTTGATCTAATACCTACATATATTTCCATTCCCCTTGGTTATGAGGAAGAGTAACACATATGATATTTCTAGAAGAGTAACTTTTTTGGAGAAATTTTTAGATATGTTGAAGACTTATTATAGAATATGAACATTTGGGCATAATTAAAAACATTCATTGGATGAGAAATATATGGGTATATTAAGAATTAGTTTTTATTAATTATCTAAAACTACATAACTAAAAAGTAATTTGGTATGTAAGTAAATCAATAACTCTTTTTTATGTTGTAATTATATATGGGTAAAAATTGGATTTTTCAGTCAATGTCAAAGCTACAATGTAAAGAATATGTTTATTGTATCATATTTTGAGTGGGCCGGTCAGGGGTGTTACAATTGGTATCATTTAAGAGTCTATAAAACATTATATATTAGGATTTTATTAGTTGTGGATAATTTTAGAGTAATAAATATCACCATGGTTTGTTATATTTAATTTATATCACAATTTTAAAGGAATATATACCCTTTTTAGGTCTCACATGACTGAATTTTAAGGTGATCAATGATATTATAAGATATGGTTGAATTATAGATAACAATTTCATTTTGTATGTGATTTAATATTAATTGATAAGGTATTTAATGTCTTATAGTGATTATAGTGGGAAAAATTATTGAAAACCATAAGGATATGCCAATATATAAGTAAAATTCCAATTTTTTTTGTAAAATAAAGTGTCTGTAGTTTCAAAGAAATAATATCCGAATCTATATGAAAACAAGTTGATGTAAACTGAAACATAGATGAAACATGGTGTAATAACCCTAAAAAATGTTGTTTTAGTATTAACCCAGTCCTTAACAGTGCACAAGTGAGCCTAACAATACACCTAGTTTGACACTCCTGGGGGATATTCTCTGGTTAATTCAAACACTCTCTATGAACTATTATGAAGTATTTGAATATGTTATTATGGATTTGATATTGAAGTAATTATGTTTAATGGGGAGAATGGGTTAATTGATATTGCTATTATAAATTGAGATGTATGGATAATCATGAGGATTAATTTTAGGTCCATTTGATTAATGTTTCTTGGGATGGATTTATATATTTATGTTAGAATACATTTTTTCGATTTTTTGTGATGATTTTGAAAGATTATTTGGGCTCATTAGTTATTGAGATAAATGTTAAGTTGATAAAATCATTATGAATTTTGAGTTTAAAAAATTTTCAAAAATATTTTGAGGAGTTTTAGGTGTAGTTATTATGATATAATTTATACTAAAATATAGGTTTTATTATTTATGTATTATATATGTAGGTATTAACTCTTGACATGAAGGTTTATTTATAGTGAGTATTATCTTAACTTAAGTTAACTATTTTGGTTTTGGTAAAAGGATAGATACAAGAGGAATAACTAGAATTTTTTGGGTCATATTATCCATAAAAAGTTTATTTTCATTCTCTTGGAATGAAAAATTAATCATGATTTTTTATCATTTAGAATTTACAATGAATTGGTGGTCGAAAAATGATTGAAATAAAATCGGATGATAAAATTTCACTTACAAAATTGAAATAAATAGTGTATATTTTCACATTTTCTCTATATTGATGGTAAAATAATTCATCAAACACAAGAAATAGTAAAATAAAACTATCACGTTTTATTTGTAAAATGTCACTCAACTTTCATGGTGTGATTTTGTAAAATCATTTACAAATATAAGTCTTATAATGGTATATACATGGTTTTAGAAATACCTATCTTATAAATGTTATATTTCCTATTAGTTACGCATGAATTATATATAATGATAAAATCTACATTTGATATTATACCTATATACATTAATTTTGGAAACAAAAATTTAAAATTGTGAGGATAAAATTTCTTTAATAGGAAGAATTTAACACCCAAATATTTTAGAATATATTTTAATTTAAATAAATAATTTATTACATATCTTATATTTCATGTAACACTAAACTAAAATTAAATTTGATATATTATAATGTTAGGTAAACATTAATGCATTATGATTATACAATATAAAATATCATTAAGAAAATTACAATAAGTATAACAACTTATGTAAATAAAAATATAATTAAATTATTTATTATTGAAATATTATTTTCAATATATAATTATTTTATGAGTTCCAAAACCAATTAATTTATTTAATATTTAATGGTAAGAATATAAATAATTAAATGGATGTAATGAAAACCATTTAATATTAAAATTGATATTGTTCAAAGAACTATTTTAAAGTGCTATATATATTTTTCCTAAAATTGAATTCCCTATTTTTAAATTATTATTCTAAAATAATATTTAAATGAAAAAAATAAATTATCTCTCATTAGTAGTTGATAGCAAATAAGATTAAAATCTCTTGAATTTCATAAGTTATTTTTTCTATAAAAGAAATTGTTCTTTATATTTATTATTTTATGTAAAATGATAAATTTATAAATTTTAGAATTTGAATATTGAAAAATGAACTTAATTTTTTAATTTATAATGTATAAATTATCTTGGGTTGAATTTTTTAGATTAATCCAAATATAGTTGTTATTTTGGTAAATAGTGAAAAATATAGTTTTTACAAATACTGTCACTTTTATGACATCAATATGATATAAGAATAAATTAAAATCTTATAAGACCTTATATATATATATATTATATTAATTTAAGGATTAAAATAAACATTTTAAAAATATTCTGTTGAATTTATTAACCTATGTTTTACATCTTTAAACCTATGTGATGTTTTGTAATAAAAAAAGAACTATTTTTACCCTTTTTTAGTCAAGTATTTACAATAGTAAATTGGGTTTTGGATTGGTTTTATAGTCACATAACTCTCATTTTTTTTAATTAATTAATAAATGTCATGGGTATCAGTTATATGCATGATTTTGGTGTAACTTCTTGGGTATTCTTAAAATAAATGTTTCAAAAAAACATATTTTCACCACATTTTTCATACTTATACTAAATGTAAATTTTTACCAACTAAGAAGTTGAATATTGTAAAATGGATTAAATATTTTTCATCATAACATTCAAATTATTTAATAATTTTCATTTCAATTTTTTCTATAAAATTTGTTTATCATAATTAATTTTACTCATAGTGGTTAGGGTTAAAAGTGTCAAAGAGGTGGTTAAACTAATGGATAAAGACAAAAAATATCACAAAAAATGTATAACTTTGATAGGATGAGGGTATTTTTACCTTAAATAACCTTATATTAAACATTTTCCTGATTTTCAATCACTTTATATTGAAAATATATTATTTTAAAGTTAAGAGTATTTACAAGAATACTACTTCCCTCACTTATAAAAGGCCCCCACCTCCTCACTCATGCACATAATTTTAGAACCTCAGTGATACAAGTATATTTTAAAATCACTTCACAAAACCCTGATAAACTACCTATATGTTTTGTTATAATAAAAAGACCAACAAAAGACATCTTAAAGAGAGATATAAAGTCGGATACCCAAGGAGGATGTAATTGTATTCACTGAATTATTAGAAGTTTATTTCCTCTTTAACCACCTAAAAATACCATATAACCAAACTAATATGATCATATATATATTTATCAAAAGGGTCTTAATTAATTATTTATGAAATTTAATTTTATTATTCCTCAGCTTATAACATTTCCTTCCAAAAAGGAATCCAAGGAAATGGTTTCTTATCTAAAACATCATTCTTTTATATAATATTTGAATTACACACTTATTTCCATTATACGGATCTTATTATACCTCTTTGAAATTTTATATATTCATTCAATATTAAATTAAGGTAATTAAATTTCTATTTAAATTCCTCTCTTTCAATTTTTATTATTTAATTTTTATAAACCCCATAACGGTTTAACTACATTCTCAACTTTGTTAAGATTGTTTATGTTTCATTATCCATTGGGGGAAATTTTATGAACTTTCTCTCCTAAACTCCATTAGTTTTATTCTCCTATGGTTATTTTTCGGGTTTGAAATATTTTTTATATTTTCCTTTTCTTTGGTACTAAAAACCTACAAAATATATTTTAAAACAAATTCAACCTTATTTCTCCATTTAGGCTGGGAATCATTCTCTTCCGCATTCATATTATTTATTTGGTTTCAAGAATATTATTTTATATACATAAAATATTTATAATGTTCAATTTTTATTAACATTGAATTTTATATTAAAAATTAGAAATAATTTCTTATCATTTTTGATATAATTAATTTTTTAATTTCATTATAAATGTGTGAAAAGATTTTTTTTAATATTTTCCACATGAAGACATTTTCCCACCATAATGATCATTCGTCATTATATAGCTTCGTTTCTATTTTTTGATGGTTTTATAAAGTAATATCTATTACCATTATTTTTATAATATTTTAAATAAAATAAAATTATTTTATTAAATGTCTTGAGAAGGGATTTTGTTCCATCTATATATATTTATCTCCCACTCTTAATTTTCTTACTTCTTTGTAACTTAATTTTAAGATTATATTATTGAATAGAAATTTATGAATAAGGCTTTAAATATATTCTTGACATTTCAAGAAATTTTTTTTAATGTTATTTTTATATTCTAGTTTTCAATGATTTTATAAAAACATAATGAGAAAATATTTTTAATGTTTTCCTTGATTTTTCCTCTATATTTTCCAAAATAAAATCATTTATAATAAAATATTAATTTCTGATGAATCGTTGGTATACATTCAACCCATATAGATATATAGTTTATACCTTACTTCAAATAAAAGGGTTATTCCTAGTTCATCCACTTACTTGTATTTATATTCTCCATCACTCCCCATTATTCATTTAACTATATTTTTATCATTCACATCAATGCTATTTATTATGATGGATATATTTACCATTTCACTTTTGATTTATCCAAATAAATTTTACTATATATGATATAAATATATTATTTAACATTAATAATATTTGGGTTATTAACCATGAATGAAAACACATTTATTTAGTAGGGAGGGCCTCTACTTTATCTAATTTATTTATCACCATTAGGTGGACTTAAATGATTGTCAATTTGTTTATTTACATCATGTGAAGGAACCCCACATTGGATAATTAATTAATCAATATGGGGAGGACCATCATGGTTTCAGATATGCTGATCATTGGAATCAGTAAGACCTTCTTGTAAGATCCCATTGGGGTGGGGGAATTTACATGGTTAGATAATTATTTTTCTCTATCATGGGGAGGACCTAAAATTTACAAAATTTCCTGATAACCATCGGGAGGACCTCTCTGATTACTGACTAATTGGTTTCTATTATGAGGAGGGACTTCACATAAAAAAAATTCATGATAACTGTAATAAATAATAAAGTGGATTTTGATTTATTTATTAGTATTTTCGTGAGAAGAACCACTATATATAGTTATTTTATCATGGGGAGAACAAATATAGAGGACCCCATGGGGATGGCCATTAGATTTTCAAACTATTGATTGATAAAAAGATGATTTTTTCCTTTCCACTTGATTATTTTTCAATAAGTAATACCACTATAAATGAAACCATAAAGAGGTTCTCTCTGATGTTGGGATGGTGCTTTACCCTAGAGAGGGTATCCATGAATTTTAATTAAATTGATCCATGGTAGAACTCTATAACGGGGAATCTGGGTAAGAACTATATATTTTTTGGTTTGGGATTGAATATAGGGAGACCTATATGGATTATAATTTGTTTATGGTTAACATAGGAAGTACCTCTATGGATGGATCCATATAAACATGATGTTCCACTTTATGGGGGACCTCTATAGTAGTTATTTTTTCCTTCACCAAAGTGGGACCAATTCAGGTTGTCATTGGTTCCTTCCTTGAGAAAATATAAGACTTCTCAATGATGTTGAATAGAAATTACCCTTAGGCTATGACCAATATATAATTATGAGTTTGGAGGTAGTGGTGGTATTCGAGCTGTGAACCTAATCCCTATATTTTTTGTTCAATTATTCTTAATTATCCCACCTCTTGGGTTTACTATTTTAAACAACTAGAGAAAGGAAAACATCCTCCATAGTTTATCAAGGGATTAAAGGATAATAATGTTGGTGATGACCATGGTTGTTAGGATCCCTATAAATAACCTCCTAGGTGATATTTGGGATATAATTTATATCCTTCTCCACTTCCCTAAGATAGGAGAGACCAGTATTATCTCACTTTAGGGATAAACTACCAAAGTGGTTTGATATAGTGACGATGTGTGACTTATACTAGGATTCATAGGCATATAATAACTCTGATTAGATCAAGAAAAAGAAATAAAAATCCCATTTACAAGATTTCCATTTATTTAAATATGAAATATGAATAAAATTATAAATAAAAACGATGTGTAACTTTCACTAAATCATAAACTATTTCAATCATCAGTTTTACACCATTGAATGGTCTTGATGGAGATCACCAAGGTGGAAAGAAAAAGGTATCCCAAATCATTTGGTATCCATGGGATACATGTAAATCACATATTGTATGTGATGGATCCACCAACCTTCGTGATGTTCTGGAGACTTAAAAGTCTATGGAGTAAGATTATGTGATATGTGAATTTTAGGGAATTTCATCTAAGCATTAGGGTGCACAGACACTACCATCACATGATAGAGATATCTTTTTAAGACCCTCAAGGATGATACTAAGGAATTTACATTTAATCATGAATTATAACCCATGAGTTAATAATTTTATCAACACATACATTATATACATTAATATCCCATTGTTTTAGATCTTATGTAATTCTCTTTTAAATGATATATTGTATGGAAATTATTTACTCAAAATTGAATAGTTAACAATCAACTTTTGATGATCATACGTAGTATAATATCATGAATATTTCAATACCATAATATGTTTTACCAATGTATTCTAAAAAATGGGTCCCAATTATATTATAAAACATTAGTCAATCCTTCACATAAGGTCACAATAGAAACAAAATATTATCAAACATATACTTAAGGCTTTATTATTGGGATTTATAACATCAAGTCCATTACCACAAAAATGGATCACATGGAATACTAGATTTAGGGAATATCAGCTACATCAATTTCTTACTTGTAATAATCCTAAAAGATATGGTGTTCTATTTTAACATATACTATATCATTTAAAATAATTCTTGAAATTATATCCAAAAATACTTTTTGATATCATCTAAAACACTTTTTGAAAATAATCATTTATTTCATTGTATATTAAATCATATGTAATACCTTGTAAACACCCATATCTCAGAGTCATACTAAATCCCCATTCAGTCAACCACAAAGTGTGATATCAAGGGAATTTGCAGCATTGATAACAAATACGAATCCCCATATTCATAAATATAAACCAAGAGAGGCCTATAGAAAGGAATTAATGTTAATAAATATATAAAGGGATATAATATGATATATATAAAGAAAACATGTCATTATCTCCATTTCCACCAGTTACATCACATTCTACTATGAATTCACATACATTCCCTTTGTCCAAGGCATTCATTAACATTGGGACATGGAGTATTTCAATACCATATATCCAACTCAAAAATTATCAATTATTATTTTATAGACTGACCAAGTAAATGGATATATCAATTTTTATTCACCATTTTTGATGAGAACATCACATACCCTTCATCTAATTAGGTAATAACATCATTTTTACTATATAAGAACAAACACACACTCCTAATTCTATCTCAATCGAGGACACAAATTTCATACTCTTCATATGAGAGGAAAAAACCAACTTTTTTGAGCTCTATCTAATGACATGATGAATAATATACCCAACCACCCCCAAATAACATAAGTTGTAATGATTTTCATAAGAAAATTATCCAAGTATTAAAGTTATCTTACTAGGTATCTAAACAAACTTTGGTACTAAGGATGGAATATGATCCTTGAATACCAATTATACTAAAGACATAATGGATGACACTCTCTGTGGAATAATTCATTGTTTATCCAACGCACACAATGAAATATTTACCTTGTGTTTGTGACTCAACAACAAAATCGATATCTCTATATGATACTCCCACTCATACAACCATAATATTTCATTACAACCCATATTACTCTATGATTAACATTATTACAGGACAATCCAAATTCATATACTAAGAAGTCAATTATTATTAAACTTTATGAAATGTATATCAATGTAGACATTTATAAAGAAAATTTGAAATATGATAAAGTGGAGATTACTTTTTTTCTAATACATGTTATATTATTAAAATCTTTAAAAATATTTTACTAAACCCAAAATAAGAACAAATCTATCATATAAAACTAGTTTTATTGATAGTGATATTTAGGTTTCATATTTCTAGCATTAAACATCTTGAAAATAGTCCAACATCCATATATTAAAAACATAATATATTTTGATGTCAATTTATATTTTTTACATAGGAACCATTATATGTTTAACATAAACATCCTTGAAACCCTATTATATCAAAAAATTCCCACAAAATATTGTAACTATTTACAGTATTGTTTACCCGAACATCTTAAACTCATTTGGAAGATTGTAACATTCACTTAAACAAGAATAATAATTTAAAAAATAATGACACTCACTTTATCATGGTAATTAAATTTAAAAATTTCATTTTTATTTAATATAAATATCCAAAAACCATATGGATATTAAGTAAAATTTAATTTAATTATAGAATATTAAAATATTTTTTTGTTAACTTTGAACTCATCTTAGTTCTAAAAGACCCCTACCAACCTCTTATACTCTATTATTTTTTATAATATCTTGCTAATTCACACAAAATTCTTTGTTTTTAGGAGATAGAACTGATTTTATTTTAGTAGAAATGACACAAAATTCTTATCGCCTTACCAGGATAAGGTTGTGGATAAAGAGAGATAAATGGTTTATAGAATTTTAACCAATCAATATGACTTATACACACTACCAACACATGCTTGAGAGATCATTATAGGGTTCTCAAGGATGTTCATCAAGAATTTATGTATTAATTCATGGGTTAAAATATACGAGTTAATACCATAGTCAATTCATGCATTGTATGAATTAATATCATATTGTATTATATATTATATAATACTCTATTAAATGATATCCATTGTGGAATTGATTTACAGAGACATTAACAATTAATCAAAAATAACAAATAATAAGAAAATAATATATCATACATACTGAAATCAGACAATATATTATGCCAACATATTCTCGAAATATACATCCCATACATATTACGATACTTTGGTGACAAAATACTCTTAAGACTACACTTAAAGATATGTTGATATTAATGTATTCTCATGCTTATAATTAAATTTATGTTATTAAACATTGTAACCTCTAGGATATACCCACCTAAATGAATCTCATGGGATATTTGATTTAGGGTATATCATCTCCATCACTTACTCATTACTAACTGAACATTAACAGTATGGAAATAAGGCATTTAACTCCCCCAAAAATTCATGATATTTCTCTAACAATGTAATAGTGTTCTTATAAAAATATTCCCTAACCATGTCATTCACCATATGATATTGTAGATTATATGTTTTTAATAATTTTCCTTGAGGTTTCGATGATAAGGTAGTCATTATAGTTGCATCAGATGTTTGGGGTACCATTGACTTATTATTTATAGTTTCCCATCTTTTCATGGAGTTTCTTGCAGTATTTATAGAAAATTATATACCTTATATTACATACATTGAAGATTTTATTTGAATAGTGAGAGGGAAAACACAAAAAATGAACCCATCAGTGAAATATAAAAAATTATAATTCATGATTAATCTATCAATTTTAGAAGTAAATTATTTAATAGCATGTATAACATTTTTTTGATGTTTTTTCCATTATTTGTGGTCTGATTACTTTTGGACCTTGTCTAAATTTCAATTATGGGTGGCCTCTTTGTTAATTAGTGAGGCGATGATGGTACCTTTTTTTGTATAAGAGGATGGGAGGTCTAATCATATCATAAGGAATATTTTTTCTGAATATAGGACACTCTTATAGATTTAAGACATGATTATGAAATAATTTCATATAACAATACTTTTTACCCTTTTATTGAAATAAATCAAGTGAAACCATGATTTTTTGATAACATTGTATGTATGAGAGGTTATATATCTTTTCTGTTATTGGTTAATTCTGCTAAGGTTGAAATCTAAAGTTGGCAACTCAAGAAAATATTATCATTTAGGAAGGTGGTATGTTTTCTCTGTGTTAATATCAGGTCCTTGAAACCAATAAATCCCCATGAGGTATAATAAAAACCCATGTAGTTTTGTGACATTAAATTATACAAAAAATAACTTGTAAATTTGTGTTAAAAGGACCATTATGGTTTTGAAACCATGTAAATTTTTTTTCTTTTAATGCCATTCATATGGTATAAGTTTCACATAGTTTAATGTAATTTTGATGTATTATTTAATATTTAAATTCAACTTCATATAACAAGGACCTCAAGATATTAGGGTTTGACCAGGGTTTGTGTTTGACTTCTACATAAGAGAAACTTTCTAGCTAGGGATTACCCTTAGTTGGTAGCCTATTTGTACCTCTAGAGTATCCAGGATGAATTCATGATCCATGAATGGTTCTAATTGTCTTCTAGTAGTATATATCCTTATTATAAAAGGAATACATTATTGATTATATTATGAGGTCCGTAACAATTAGGGGGGACAACCAGTAAGAATGCCATTTTCAAAGGAATTCATGATCTAAATAAGTCACATAGGTGTTCCCAATAACCCAATCATGTATATTGGGAGACCATATAGGGATCCAGCAGAAACAATTTTTTTGGGGTATGAATTAAGTGAAAGGGTTATAATAATGTATTTAGGTCCACTAGGGAGAAAATATTGAATTTATCCATGGTACGTGAATAATATGACTGGGGAATTTAGATGTATCATTAATGTATGGGTGTGGATCCATTTTTGGGAGTCTTGGGAACCATGAATGCTATATTTTTTCTCAAACTCAATATATAAAGACATAGAGAACCTGTGTCATAGTGGTGCACCCATATTTCTTGGGAGAATATCTTAGAGGGGTCATTCACCCTATCCATGAAGACTCATGGGTGAATTGGTAATCTGAAAAGGTTTTGGGTTTAATAACATTAAAATGACTCAAAGACTACTTGTTCCCATAACTCTCATTGTATTTTAATAAATGGGTAACATGAGGGAGAGTTTGTAGAGCCTTGTTTATGTAGTGGATGAATTATAACATCTAATGATCTTAGACTGAACTGGGAATCACTTAGTATAGAAATGGGAGGCCCAGGTGCTTGAGATCGTTTGTTGACTTATTGTAGCTACTTGAGAATACATGTAGAGTAAATGTGGAACAAAAGATTGGTTTAAGAGAACATGGGTGAAGATAGATAAAGCTCATGAGTGCGGGTGCCTAAAATAAATGGGAGTAGCTGAGGTAGTGAACATGGTATATGTGAATGAGGAATGAATGAATAGTTCATAGGTCAAGTGCGCCTGAGAATATATGGTAAGGGTAACTAGAAGAAGTCTTTAACCTATATGAGGTAGGGATCCATATATTCCTTATTCCTATTTGTAAAAATATTCACCTCTTACTAAATCTTTATTCCCTGATAAAATTTTTGTTCCAGAAATAGTATACTGAAAATAAATTGTAAAACATATAGTAAGGGGTTTATGAAAAAATATTAGTTACATGAACTAATGTAGCTATTAGTTGAGTAATTTGGAGTTAATAATGAAATATTAAATGAACGAAGTTAAGTAGTTATTGTGTAATTATGTTTTAGTTATGTTTCTGGAGGCATGAGTGCTTTTCATTGTTGTTATATGGTGAAAATAATGTACAGATTAGTTATGGTTATGGAGGTTATTAGATAGAATGTTTACCCAAGGATAAAATTTCTATGATATAAATATATATATTGATATTTAGTATGCTCCATCACTCAATTTAGGTAAACTTACTAATTCCCATTTGAGGTTTTTGGTACTGGTTAAACCTGCAATATTCTTGATAAAGATGATATGGAAGGATGACTTACCCCCCTCTCCCCCTCTCATTTAGAAATTGTATGGTTCTGTATTGATGCGGTAGTGATGTGGTTATGTAGATGTGTGGAATTTATATGGTTAATATAGTAGTGATTCCGTATGTGGTTATGGTATGAAGATGAGGTCTATTTATATTGAAGGGATGAGAGCACTATGACATTAATAGTTGGGAAGTGAGGGTGACTGGAGTAGTATAGAAGTGGATTGAGGGTACATCTAATATATAAATATATATATGTGTGTGTGTGTGCATATATATCATATTTAATATACTATACATGAAAAAAGATTTGGAGAGTAATATTTAGTGGGATGGGATATAGTTGACATGAGATAGGTAATGTGTCAGTTTTATATTTTAGTCACTGAGGTTTTAGTATAATTCTTCCACATTCAAATATGAGTTTCTGGGGAGGATCCTATTGAGTATACTTGTATTCTAACTCATAATTAAAAATAATATATATATATATATATATATTATAGAGCCAGTAATTGAAATAGTCACTACATGATCATGGTGATGAGTTATTTGATTTATAGATTCTACTTTAGGATATGATCTTGGAATTTTCTGTGGATATTTTTCTTTTTTAATCACATTACATATAAATTTCATTATTTTTTGTATATTATTTTATATATTTTGGCGAATCATTATATTATTCAAGTTATTATATAGGGTAAAAACTCTCATGTTGAATGATATATTGCATTGATGATTGTATATAACTTATGGCCTAATGAAGATAAGATTCAGGGGTCACTCCAATATTCATTACCAGACCAAGAGGGGTTTCAATGGTGATGTCTCATGATAGATATGGTATTAAATATTATATATATATCTCAGATAATTAAAATTCACTAGAGGATAATTTGATCACAAACTTTATATTAATATAAATTATTATAGTCATAAGATAATGATGTTGTATGTTAATGGCCTAATTATTATAGGGTTAAAAATAGATTAATATGACTAGTTTTTTATCCTTATGCGTAGAGAGTTCAATATGTCTCTTATTGGTGAGTGGAAATTGTTGTTGGGATTATAGGTTGCATATAATCTTAAAGACATATTCATATTAGATAGTATGTACACAAACAGAATTATAAAGAGGGTTCATATGGAAGAGTGTAATCCAGTGAGCACCACAAAAGATACTAGAACCATGATCATGAAGGTTTAATATGGTAAAAAATTTAATATTATTAAACAATGTAGGGTCATTGTTTTATATGATTATAATAAGGTATGATATAGTGTTTGAAACATGTGTTTCTATATTATTACAGAGTACACCAAAGGATATTAATCTAGATATAGAAAAAATATTTCATAGATATATTAGTAGTACTATTGATTATGGTTTGTACTATTTTTCAAATTATATATAAAAACCTGTTTCTTTCACGAATTTTGATTGTTTTGGATAAATAAATTATTGGAATTCCACCTTGGGGGATCTTTCTTCTCGTAAAATATCTGTATTTCATAGGCAACTAAAAAATATTAGCGTATTTTTTCAATATAATAAATTTTAAATACCTTAATTATATATAGTAATTTAAAAAAAAGGAGTAAAGATATTAATTATTCATTTTGGTGAGATGGTGGAGCTACGTAACTCAATTATTTATGGAAATAATAATCTTATCATCTTGACTAAGAATCCAATGAAACATTCAATGAAAAAGTATACAAACAAACACACACACACACACAAAAATATATATATATATATATAATGTACCATTTTTTCAATATAAATGTTTAGCATAATTTGGTGCAATGTGAATACATTCCCTCCAATGATCAGGTAGTTGATATACTCACTAAATCTCTACACAAACCATTATATGAAAACCATAGACTAAACCTTAGGGTTAATCCTTTTTATAAGGCCTAATTTATTAAGGTACTCTTTCCACCCCATACATGTATTTCATTCTTATATATAATCATATTTGATATCAGATCATGTATAAGGGGAGTAAGATTTTTTTGATAATTAATGGGAATATTTGAACACTTTATTAACAAACACAATTTTCTACACATTAAATTTCTCAAATACTATTTGTTGATGTGAATTGGGATTGTTGACTATGTTTTTTTGTTTTTTAAAAAATTGAGAGAGTTTTATAGTGGGAGCATGATGATATTTTGATATTATATGAATGGTGATTGATATAACCCTTAAAAAGTTATTTTAAGGAGTTTTTAAAAAACCCAAAGGGGAAGAATGTTGGATCCCCTTTAGTCTTGTAGGATGTTTTGTTAAGATTTTTTTTGGAAACATATATGATGAAATTATAATTCAAGAGTTTCAATAGTTGTGGGTTAAAATGTGATGTTTGGAAATAAAAGTAAAAGTTATAATTGAAGTGTGTATTAACTTGTGTTAGGGACATAATAGTTCCTACATGACTAATGTAAGAAAATTAATTAAATTATCATATCTCGTATCAAGGTTGAACAAAATAAGTGTAGATAGGGTTATATGAGTATTACTACATGTGATAAAAATATATGCAATGGATCAAGCTTAGTTCCACTTTCATGAAAAGATAATTAAATGACTTAGGCCCAACATAATGTGTGTAAAGATCACATGAAACGTTTTTGGAATAAAAAAACCCTTACTAAATGTGGTGTCAAGCATGGCTATAGTTTGTGAATTTTGTTGAAAGTAAGAGAAGTTTATCATTTTTATCATGTTGGTGTAACTATTGAATGAATAGATTCTTAGAGATTAACAATGTCAATGTTTTGAGACACAATTTTTTAATGAATAATAGAAGGGTGTGTAACACAGACAGTAAAAAATGCCTTTTAACTATCTATATAACTGTCACAAGAGGCAATATGGGATTAAAAATGATCATGTTTTGTATTTTACAAGGAACAGGGATTAAAAAAATGGCATTTGTGATATTTCCCTATCCATGGTTCTTTTGTTCATGGAATTATAATCAATTTACTTCTTAAAATATGTATAAATTGATATTATATTATTATTTAACACTCAGTTATCTTATTCTCAAATATTTTATAAGGATTTTAAATATATAAATTAATTTACAAGGATTGATGAGTTTGGATCAAGAGTTTCCTTACATGTAATATTACTATGGATAATAATTTTATCTTAATTAGTTAATTAAGAAATATAAATATATGATTATAGTATAATTTTATATACTTCTTGGGCACATTGGTGTGGTTGAGAATATTGATCGTGGTTCCAAAAGGATTCATTACTAGATTTAAATGATACATGAAATAATCATAGGGATATGTTATAGTGATATTATCAGAGGGTGAGGAAACATTAGTCACTTAAAAAATTATAAGAATATAAAATAAGTGTAATACTTGATAATAAGATAGTATTAAAAGAACTCTCACATTGAAGAAGCGGAAGCTATGTAATTATGGTAGATATATGTCTAAGGGAGAACCTAAAATGTGAAGGTGTTTTATATATTTTATTTCTCTCATAAATAAAAAAATATATATATTATGTAAATGAAATGAGCCAATATTAGTGATTTTTTGGATAAAAATGACTCTTTTAATTGATTTCACATTTAATTGGTGACATTTTAATAAAACATTGAGGGGAGTAACGAGCTCCCACACAACATAGATTTTTCCCACATTGGTATAACCATGTAAACAATAGTGTTCTTGTGTATTCTTGATTATTTTATAAGAATTATTCTTTGGTGAATAGGCTATTATATTCGAATATAAAATAAAATATCTATTTATAAATATCATATTTCTTTAAAATGGTGGTACAAATTTCAAATACCATATTCACCCCCTCTTAGGTTATTATGTGTCATGGGAATATAATCTTTTACCACTTATAAAAAACATATATATTTGAAATTTGAAC
Organism: Viscum album; assembly: GCA_963277665.1. Taxonomy (NCBI): domain Eukaryota; kingdom Viridiplantae; phylum Streptophyta; class Magnoliopsida; order Santalales; family Viscaceae; genus Viscum; species Viscum album. Next base: position 450,599,896 of record OY728142.1, on the reverse strand, counting down.
AATATATATTTTTAATAAAATAATTAAAATATTATTTATTTATATAATAATAATATTCCACAGTAGGGAATAAATAAATAAATGAACAATTCAAAAATTTAAACATGTGAATTTATAAACATTTACATTTTTATGCAAACATCATATAGATATTTTATATAATTATAAAAAAATATAATTAATAAATATATGTAATTTATATAAAATATAAATATGAACATTTTGGATTTATATTAAAAATATGAATAATTCATATTACATAGTTACATGCCATATATTATTTTTGATATTTACTAAAAATACAATTAATGAAAAATAAGATCTCTCTCTATATATATATATTTTACAAAAACATCATGCATTATAATATAAATTATTTATATTATTTTAAATAAAATATTTAAGGAAAAATATTCTTTTTAAATTACACTATAACGTATATAGAAATATCTCATATCCTATATAATGATATAGGACACTAATATATCATCGGCCAAAATACACAATGATATCCTATATCATTGACCATAATGTGTTATTTATCATAAAAAATGACACAGCTTTAATATACCCCAGGATAAACTCCTTCACCATTTTATAAACACTATCACCATTTACACATCACAATCATTGCTAAAACTATGTTACATTTCAATCATTGATAAAAATACCTCTATAGTACTCTAACCAATAAACAAAAAAAATTGAACTATAACATTTACAATGATATCACTATATAACTATGATGTTATTGATAAAACTATTAACTAACATAAATCCATGAATTGTTTATATAGACTACATCATGGTTTGTTTTGAATTAAAATATGTTGTAGTGAAGGTCACTACCTCAAGGTTTTATACAAGACAATGAATACATTAAATGATAATATAATAAAACTATTATTTCTTCCATACAAGCCATCATAATCAGATGTAACATCTTGTGATGATTTTTAAGGACCTTTAAACATTTATAATGTTTATTTAAAAAATAAAAAATTGATAAAAAATTGAATCCCATGTTACAAAGAGTTGTAAAATTTTGAAGCATTTGTAATTTTTTTAAGGATAATTATCTTTTAAGATGTTTGAGAGTCTAAATAGTGTACATTGTGTCTATAAAAATTGTTTCAGGCCTTTTACAATTTATTACATGTGATTTTTTTGGAAATTCAGCGAAAATCCTTAATTTATATCTATTTTTTTCATTAATATAAGGTCCTTGCAGACCATGAGGAAGAGGAAATACTACATAATAATTAGTTGATTTATATAATCCATGTATACCTCCAGATGTGTATTCCTTTTGACTATAAATAAGAAATTTTTTGTCAATATCATGAAAACGATATTGTATATATCAAATTCATAATAATGAAATATGTTATTATTTATGGTTTAGTCAATTCAAATTAATGGTCAAATATAATTGAAAAATGGTGGTAAGTATTTTATATCCACAATGTTTGTATAATCATTTTCACTAAAAAACCATATACTAGAAACAGATTAAATATTTATATGTTTGGATTTAATTTTTCAATACAAGATCACCATGTAAAATTGAGTTTTCTTAAACCATGATATAATATATAAGATAAGATCATGGTTTATGAATATTCATAAAACCATGAATTTGTTCATAAATCATGTCAAGGATTATATGAAATCAATAAACTAATGTCACTATTTAAGAAAATGGGTTGTGTTTTTTTTAAAAACTAACCATTGTAAAAATAATAATTTTAGGTTATTGGAAAATCTATATTTTAATGCTCAAAAATCATGCTTATTTTTTTTCTAATGAGTTTACTATTTTATGAAATAATTTTATGATATAAGAAATTTGGATGAAATTTTGGATATGTGATGGAATGAATCACCATTAGTTCAAAATTTATCTTTACCAGAGATGACTCACTGCGAGTATGAGTCTTCATTAGATCAACATTCCCCTTGATAGAATGTAAGAACCCAAAAGAATTAGATAATATTTGTTTCATGAATAAATGTTTGTTTGATAATATATAATATCATACATGTGAAAAATAAAGTTAAATAAATTTTTTGTATCCTTAATAATGATCATCACATTAGTCAGATATAAGACCAATTAAAATGCCAAACAGAACAACAAGATAAAAAATATAAAATATAATATCTAAAATGAGAAAGTATGGATAACCCAAATATACTAGAATCAATTATCAAACTACAAATACTATAGACATAAAATAAAATATTAGTAAACCAATAAAAATATTCTGAAAATGAAAATATAACCTTAAGAGAAATTGTAGTGAATTTTGAGTGAAAGAATGAAGTGGTATTTATAGTGTCACGACCCTATCCCCACAAAGTGTACCCCTCCTGGGACGGTATTGGGAGAAGAAAAATAGTTACCCCTAAGTCCTGCCTCCAATAGGCCTCGAGTTGGTGACTAGAACTACATGTATACTAATCATGTAGATGGAAGGAATTTCCCTCTAAGAGAAACACACGGTAAGTGATAGATAAGATACAGAGCAACTAAATCCTACTCAAACTAAAATAGAAAAAATAGAATCCCAAGTACACAAATGCAATGTCATGTAAGAACTACTATAACTGAAAGGGAAAATGAAATTTACCAAAATAAAATAAAGATGGCAGCGACCATGAAGCCCAAAAATACTCGTGCCAATTCCCAAGTTAGTTGTAACCGACTGGATATCCAACTAGCTCCAACTGACCTAAAAAAATAGTCTACATATACATAGAGTGAGTATGACTATATACATAGTAGGATCCTCCCCAAATCCCATTATGACAAATGAAAAGAATGCATTCTAAAGCATAGTGAACAACATGTGAAAGTAACTCATCACCTAAACATGTATACAAAGTTCTCAACCTCACCATGGATACTCTCACTAAGTATCGCATACAAGAGCATATAATATAATAAAGAATATCAAGGGTACACCACTACCACTTCTCCACTACTTTTGTACTTTTCTATAACATCGCATGTTGTAGCACCCTATGGTTTTATTAAAAAAATTAATATAGAATGTAATGAACACAACACCGAGTCAATGAGAAACAACACTTTTTATTATAATTATTTAAACAAGATAGTTATAACATATATATTAAACATAAATTTTCTGCTTATGTGAGTTGAATTTCACAAAACAGACATACAAAGTTGCGATCAGTAATATATTTAGAGTCTTATAGGATCAAATTAATTTTTTTAATAGTAATATGACCCTTTAGAATAGTAATATTACCCTTACGAATAGTAATATGACCATTATGAATAGTAAACAAGCCCAATGAATAGTAACATCACCCATGAAAGTAGAAATAGAATTTAGGCACCTTATAAATGAATGTTTGATATAATTATATCATTTTATATGTAAATGAATATATTAAAAATTATTAAGTAACTATTGGTATTTTTGTAAGTTATAAATATTTAAATAAATTTTTATAATTAAAAAATGGATTAAAAAGAAAATAAATTTTCATAAAATGTAATCATAAATCAATATTTTGTTTTATTAAATTTTTATTATAATTTAATGAGAACATAGTTTATATTTTAGAGTGTTATAAAATAACTATTCATTTTAAAAACTATATTTTTCGAGTAAATGATGATTTTAAATAAAAAATAAATTTCTCATATTTATAAAATTATTTTAATGAAATGGATTCCATTTTTATATTCTACATGTCAAAAAATGGTTAGGGATAATTTTGGATATTTTTTGTAAATACATGAACTTATGGTGAATAGTAAAATATGATAATTAAGGATAAATGCTAAATACATGTATTATGGAGTCATAGATGATGTATGGATGATGTATGAACCATTAGTTTGAACTCACATGCAATTATTACTGTATTTAGACACAAGAATCAACACTATTGGATGTATTGAGAAAAATAATAAAATAATGAATAAAATATTGAGAAATCACCCCTCTCTTCCATGATAAATACCCCACTCACCACCACATCTCCTCAATCCTTCCAACCATCGATACTTGTTAAATTTCTACTCAATACACTTCCGAGGACTCTCCCTTATCTAGGATCTCTTTTTATTTCCAAAATACCAAAACCCCTTTCCTTAAGGAGGTTCTCAAGGAGGATAATTAAAGATGTAAACCCTCTTCCTTTTTCTTTTAATTTCATTTCAATTCACTTTATTTTCCTATAATCACTTCAAATACTTAGTAAAAATTATCATGATAACTCCAATATCATCTATATACTCTAATTATATCATTTTAATGGAATATTCATCATTGATGTTCTTACCCTCTCTCCTTTTTTTCAAAACGAAATCATCGTCTAGGAAGTACTGATTTACAACCTTTATGGATGATAAAATTTCATTCTTTAATTTCTCCATAAAGGCTGGTAATGAAACAATTTTATAGTTGAAAAAAGATTATAAAATATTTATTATACCTTATATAAGGTTCTTGAACCATTGTATATATATTATATTAAATAATATAACCAAACTTGTTCATTTGTGATCGAAAAACTGCTAAAATTAAACTAAATGATTATCATTAATGAATCATCCCCATATATAGAAAAAATAATTTATAAAAATAATGCTTCTATTTTTTCATTAATATCAAATAAATTCAATTCTAAATAATTATAACATTTCTAGAAGAACATTCATACTAATATACAAGTATACCGTTCGTGAAAACTAATGAAACGAATGCTCCCATGTAATAAAATTGTATCTTATAACTCATTAAAAAGCCATAAATGTACATAATAAAATTATAATTACCAATATAAATGTATAAAAGGTTATTATATAATTAATTAATGTATTTAATATTATTATCTATGACATTAGGGTCTTGTTCAGAACAAATTCATACATAAGGTAGGGGTTATTACCCTAACCTCTGTTCTCTTTTGAGTTACTATTTTTTCTCTATTTACCCTAGATAAAATATTAATTATTCTATTTTAATCATCATAAATTCTATGTGATTGTTATGTATATATGTACTAATCAGAATCATTCTTTCTTTTTTGGGGATTTACATGTTTTTAAAGGATCTTTCTCAAGTTCGTCCGGACAAACAAGCACGATTCAAGGGAACTTATTGAATTCATACCGATTTTCAAGTGCACTCTACAATTTATTTTAACCCACAATTATTTTTCTAAAATCACTAATTTTATTATGAAAAAACTATATTAGTTCATTTCTGGTTTTACAATTTTTTTTTAAAAATAACTCTTCTTTTCAAAGTAAAAAGAGTATTTCTCTCAAGAATCCCTCGACGATTTTATAAGAGGATTTTCATATATTTTCCACACACTTTTTGATTATTATGTTTAATTGGAATTAGTATTTTATGATATAATATACCATGTTTTAATAAATTTTATATGATTAGTTTGACTGTGGATGTACTATCTTGGATCTATTCACCAAATTACTCTGAATGGTTAGTAATTATGTTTATAGATTCTGGAATGTTATTTAATTTCCATATGTTAGTTTCAATATGAATGTATATGTTGTTTATGTTTATCCCAGTTCATATGAGGAATGAATTGGACTTATTAAGTGATAGTTTGGGGCCCTCTATATCCCCTCGATACATTGGTAGGTCTCATGAGACAAACTCGCATTGGTTTTTACTCATTATGTATGGTGTATTGGCTGAGGCCTTGATGTTATGATTTTGATGTATGATATTATGAATTCACTCATTATGGAACTAGTAATTGATAGTATGTGTGATTATTCCACTATAATAATATCCATAGATATTTTTTGTAATATAATTATTTATTCAACTTTTATTCCAACAATATTATGATCATGATTTTGTTTTAATGGGACATGTCCTTTAGTTATTCATAATGCCTTATTACATTATCTTATATCGTATTACTTACCTTTACTGAGAATATGATCTCACCACTTAATTATGATTACTTTCTATATGATTCCAAGATGAATTTTATGAATGACATGAATATATAATCTGGAATAATAAAAGTGTTTCCAAAGTATTTTCTATTATGTATTTCATTTCATGTTGTAATGTTTAACTTATGTATCTATCTAGTTTTCCAAAGATACTAAACTATTCGGTCCTTTAGGATATGACTAACATAAAATTAGGAAAATGTAATAAATTTATTCACTAACATTAGGATACTGGGGGAAGGGTATTTATAGTTTGTATTAGAGGAATTTTAGTAGAAAACATGGAAACCAGATTTAAAGAACATAGATTTGTGAACATAACCCTAAGATAGACTTTGTGGATAAGAATAAAAGAACATCATAGAATTTGAGAAAGTTAGATATTATATGTATATTAATAGAAATAAATCCCTATTTGGACACTAAAAGTGGACATCGTTATGGAATATATGTACCTTGGGGCAACAACTCTGATAAGGTGTGTCGGGGCCGAATCAGGGTAACCCATTACACGAAAATGGGTCATACTGTGAAATTTGTTCGACAAACCCAGGGGATATGCTTAGGATACTTCAAATTTTATCTATAAAGCTCTATTAAGTATTGGTGTATAAAATGAAAATGAATAAACTAGGTTAAACCTAAAGTGTATTTGGTTGAAAATATGGTATTATGGTATTCATTAAATGATTATATGTTTTTGTCAATGTGACTATTGTTTCTCACACTATTCCTTCTGGTTTTAGTCAATGGATGGAACATGAAGGAGTCATGTAAAAACTTAACACGATGGAATAGGTTGTGGTGATGAGAATCAAAATGGGATGTATATAAGAGTGAAAGATATTGTGTTCATGCCGAATCCTTTTCCTAAAATATTATTAAAAACACATACCTTAACCAACTCCAAATCCAACCAAATAAGTGAAGAATGAAGTTTTCTAAGAGCTCTAGTGGTGGAGACCATGATGAAAGGAATGATTGATTTACATCATAAAATAAATTTTGAAGGAGAAACCTAGGATGGATTTTCAAAGGAATATTGAAATTATTTATGCGTGGGAAAGAAAGACATAAAGAAAATAATTTTTGAAGAAAAATAAAGAGTAAAATTAAAAGAAATAAAATTGAGCCTGAGAATCAATTTGTAGTAACTAGTCTTAAATGAATGGGACCTAATAATTACCCTTGTAAATGGATTATTCTATAAGATAACCTATATACCATGTAAGGACCTATGTGGGATTAAATGTATAAATTATTTATGTATTGAGGTTGCAAAATCCAAGTTAAAATAATGATTACTGATTGACCCAATATTAAGGGAATATGTCATATTTATTTTGGAAGTTATATGGTTTTAGATAATGGGAAACCCACATGATAGGTGATAACCCATCGTTTTCAGCAAGGCCATGGGGCTTGAACCCACAACCGAAGGGTGATAAGGGTGTTGTACCTACCACAAGCCTACATGAAGTCATATTTATCATGACTTTTTAAGTTAAAACATTTAAATGGATAAGTTTTATTTTCATTTTAGAGTCTTTTTAGTTTTATCAATTAGAAAACTTTGGGAATGGAAAATGATTTGTTTATTAATATATTAATGTTATTTCACAAGAGATTCTGAATTTTGAGAGTCCAATAAGATTTTGGTAAATATAATATTTTGAGGAATAAATGTTGAATTTTATTTTGGTGTCAAATTTAATTTATTTTTGTGGTATTATTATGTTCTAGGTTATTTTTGTAAATGGCTTGAATATTTGGGAGACTATGTGATAATTGAAATTGAATTTTTGGTATAAGAAATTAAGATATTTCAATGTCATTTTGATGACTATATAAAAAAATCTTTCTGGTTTTATGGTCATAGTCTTGAATTATTTTTTGAGGAATGATATTAATTTGGAAAATTATCTTTGTTGAAATTTGAGTTTTACATTTTAATTTTGGAGAATAAAGTTGTTTTTCATTATATAAAGGTTTATTATTGATTGGAAATTATCTTATCACATCCAAATAATTTTTGTTTTGGTTAATTTATAAAGGAAAATGGAATATATAATTGTACTTTTTTGGGATCTCTGATCCATATAAGTTTATTTGGATTCTTAATCCATGAAAATTTTATATTGAACCTTCATTTCCATTTATAAGGAATGAAGAAAAAAATATCGAAGAAAATCCCAAAGATGATATTAATCTTATAAAATGTAATGTAATAAAGTATGTTTAATTTCTATATCTCTTATCTAAATAGTAAATGAATCCACCAACTCTAGGAAAAGGATTTTAAAAAAAAATTTGGTAACTTTCCTCCCAAAGATATCAATGATCTTTTTTTTGATCACATGAATTATGGTTTTGTGATGATTAACTTTATAATGACGAAGTCTTGTATCATTCTAAATCAAAACATGGGGGTTATATTTCTCATTCATGACCATGTTTTCACTTCCCAATAAAATGATATTATTTGAAAACCTAATATTTTGGTGTAAATCCCATTTTATCTTTCGCTCTTAGTAATAATATGTTTGATTAATCTTTTTTTATGTGGGTTTCCTACAAAGATATTTTTTAAAATCAATATTTGTTTCTCTGTGTGAAATATGAAATTTTCAGGAAATAATTTATCGAAGGAGGGTATAATGTAACACCCCAAGGTTTTACAAACAAATTTAATATAGAATTTAATCCATATAATATCAAGACTCTGCGAAACAACACATTTTTTATAATTATTTAAACAAGATAGTTATAACCTCGACATTAACCATTATTTTTCTTCTTCTGTGAATTGAATTAAAAAAAGGGCATACGTAGTTGGGATTCGTAAAATATTTAGAGTCTGGTATGGTCAAATTATTTTTTTGGGGAATAGTAATATGGCCCTTTGGAATAGTAATGTTACATTTATGAACTGTAATATTCTCCTTATGAATTGTAAAATGGATTAATGAATTTTAACCTCTACCATGAAATTCTAAATATAATTTAAGAAGCTTATAAATGAATGTATGATACAATTATATCACAATATAAGTAAATGAATATTTTAAAAAATATTAAGTGTTAGTATTTTTGTAATTCATAATTATTTAATTACAATTTAATAAATAATAAAATGATTTAAAATAAAATAACATTTCATAAAATTTACTTATAAATCAATATTTTTTCTTAATATTTTAATATAATTAAATATGTTCTTTGTTAATTTTTTAGAGTGTTATAAAATTATTTTTAATTTTAAATACTATATTTTTCGAGTACATAATGATTTTTATTAAAAAATAAATTTACCATATTTAAAAAATTATTTTTATAAAATGGAGTACATTTTTTAATTATACATGTTAAAAAATGGTGGGAGATAATTTTTGTTATTTTTCTAAAATTCTTGAACTTTTGGTGAATAGTAAAATATGATCATTTAGGATAAATGATAAATATATAAATTACAGATTCATTAATGATTTATAGATGATTTAGGCATCATTGGTTCAAAATATCGTGAACTTATTATATTATTTAGTGACATGAATAAACACAATTGGTTGTCTTGAGAAAAATAATAAAATAATGATTAAAATAATGAGAAATCACCCCTCTTCACCACAATAAATTCCACAACTCACCAGCACTTCTCCAAAAACATTAAAACCTTTGAAACATGTCAATTTTTTACCCAATACAACTTACAATCCTCTCCCCTAATTCTGAGAGATCTTGGTCCTTCCAAAAGACCCAAAGGTCTTTCCCTAAGGAGGTTCTCAAGGAGGATAATTCCAGAGGTAAACCCTCTACCCTTTTCTTTTAATTTCATTTCATTTTTTCATTTTCCTATACTCTACTATAATACTCAATATAAATGATCATGATAACTATATTATCATATATGTACTATAATTATATCATTTTAATGAAGGATTCAACATTAGTCTCCCGCTCTCTTTTATATTTAAAATGAAATCATCGTTTGGGAGGTGGTCGTTTACGACCTTCATGGTCGATGAACTTTTGTTCTTTAAATTTTCCTCCAAGTATGGTCATGAAACCATTTTATGGTTGAATTTTTTTATGATATATAATATATCTTATTTGAGGTTCTGAAACCATTAAATATATATGATATTAAATAATATAAAAATACTAGTTCATTATGATCGAAAAACATAAAAAATTAAGCTAAATGATTATAATTAATAATTCAACCTCATATATGAATAAAAATAATACATAATACAAATTACTCTTATAGTTGTTCATTAATATTATTTAATTACAATTCTATAGAATTATACCCACTCCACTTGAACTCTCATACTCATATACATGAATACCCTTCATGAAAACCAAGGAAACGAATGTTCCTCAGTAATAAAATTGTATCATATAACTCTTAAATAAAGCCCAAACAATGGACATAATAAAATTAAAATAAATCAAATATATTTATAAAATTTTATTAAAAAATTAACTAATGGATTTAATTTTATTATATAGGATATTTAGGTCAAGTGGATAACCCGTTCCAACATAAGGTATGTGTTTCTACCCGAACCTCCATTTTCATTCCAGTTATTAATTTTTCCTTATTTACCACAATTATATTAATAATTATTCTTACATAATCCTCATAAATTTGGTGTGAATTATATATATATATACCAATCAGAATAATATTTTCTTTTATGGAGATTTACAAGTTTTAAAAGTACATTTCTCAAGTTCTTCCAGATAGACAAGATCAATTCAAGGGAACTTGTGGAATTCTTAACCATTTTCAAGTGCACTCTATAATTTTTTAAGCCACCATTATTTTTATAAAATCAGTCATTTTATTATGTAAAATAAAACTTCATTAATTTCTGGTTTTATGTAAATAATTTTCCAAAATAACGCTTATTTCCAATGTAAAAAGTGTATTTCTCTCAAGAATACATGAATGATTTTATAGGAGTACTTCAATATATTATTAAAAGCCTTTTTGATTCTTATTTATAATTGGGATTAATATTTTATGATATCATATACCAGGTTTTATTTAATGATTTATGATTTTTTTGACTGTGGATGTGCTATCTTGGTACCATTCATCATATTAATTCTAATGTTTAGTAATTATGTTTTCTGAATGGAGAAAGCTATTATAATTTCATATGCTAGTTTTAATATGACTGTATATGTTGTTTATGTTTACCCCTATTCATATGAGGAATACATTGGGCATAGTTAGTGATTGGTGGGTCTCGCTGTAGCCCCTCAATTCATCAGTAGGACTCATGAGACAAACTAGCATGGGTTTTTACCCATTATGTTTGTTTCTTGGATGAGGCCTTGATGGTATGATTATAATATATGTCATAATGAGTTTTCTTATTATGAAACTTGTAATTGATAGTTCATTTTATTATTCGACTGGTGGAATATTTATAGTTATGTTTTAATATCGAATTATTTATTCATCTTTTAGTCCTGCCATATTATGCTTAAGATTTTTTTTAATAGAACACATTTTTTAGTGGTTCATCATGCTTTATTATTTATGCTTCTGCTGTATTACATTCCATTAATGATCATCTGAGATCACCCTTTCCTTATGTTTATTTTTACTAGGATGTGAATATACATTTTATGATTGATATTAAAATATAATATTGAAGAATAAGATTGTTTCTAATGGATTTTCTATGATGTATTTAATTTCAAGTTGTAATGTTGAACTTATGTATGTGTCAGGTTTTTCTAAAGATACTAAATTATTTAGTCGTTCAGGATACTAGTACGTTGTAATCATACCAATTTTATAAATTAAGGCACCAACATTGGGATACTGGGGGTTAGGGTCTTTACATATGTCATGAGCATCTCTCTCTAAAAAGGCTAGACCGTAGACGCCTATAAGAAACCCAACAACATGTAGCTCATACAACACACCACCACACCCACATAACCACAAGTAAGTAGGTTATTTTATGAGAGCCACCACTTCTCCCATAATGTGTATTATACGTTGGGTATTATACTTTAAGCCATCACAACCCATACACAAAGTAAGGATATTAAAGACATCACCTTCCATACACGTTATACATATAGTAGTCCTTAGGAAACTATATCTATAATATATGTGTGTGAAATAACCACAATCCATTACAACCCTCTACACACATATATGTGAAAAAATAGCCACCATTCATATGAGAATAAGTGACTATAGAGAGAATAGAGCAGGACCAAGGGGTAGTTAGGTATCCATCCTCCCATCGAGATGTTGTGGAAAACACCCCACAGGGCTCAGAATCCCAGGGCTATTAGTTTCCCTAACATACATGGTGGAGTAGAATATATAAACAAAATAAATACAATATATAATATAGATCAAAATCATAATATTTTCATAACCTATTATTAGACTCAACTATAGCTAACATCTATTGGGCTCCTAGATACCACTGTTAAGACCAGTTTTACTATAAGAATACTACCATTTAAATATCAACATTAAATCACATTATTACCTTTTCATTAGTTTAATTTTATGTTAATTAATTATTGAACCATTAATTAACTATTAAAATTTTAAACATTACATTTCAATTTCAACAAAGTCTCATGTCCTCTTGAATCAAGAAAATTGAGTCCACAACTTCTCAGAATTATAACCTTAGCAATTCATCACAGCATGATCCAACCACATGGGATAAACATTATTAATTTATTAAAAACATTACATCACATATAACTATGTATTCTAGGAAAAAAATATATGCTTTAAACACAAGGGTCTCCACATGGTGAGTAGGTGAACTAATTTCTGAGATTTCTATACCTTTAACAAGAGCATTGACTCATCTATCCATGAGAATCTAAACACGGAAAGAACGTGCAATAGCCCAAGAATATTCACCTATATTGGAAGGAGCATAACCAAAACCATCTTCCTAAATAAGTGAGGAAACAAAATTAGATAACGAACAACATGTCTGTCATCCAAGAAATGTATTTAACCAACTATCCATCTTTCATAACAATGGGTATGCCCACCTTTAACCCATTTTATTATCTATGGTTTCCTCCTCGAAATCCATGTACATATACCAATGCATCTCCCCACTCCAGAAGTAATCTAATTCTTCAAAAACTGGGCCTCCCTAACCCACATACCACAAAAAACTTATAGGATCAACCATGCCAGGCTAACATCACATCACAAGCAGTAGAAAACAAACATTGCAACTAGGCTCTTGGCCTCTCTAGCAAGGAGTCCAGCATTCACACATAAACGAGCTCCCATGGATCCAAAGCACAAGGAACATAGCCTTTATAAGAATGTGGGAAACTCAGGACTACAAAGGCATTATATTTCATCTCCCAACTATTTCATTACTCCAAAATAAATTAACAGATTCATTAATCATATGTTCCAACAATGGGAATACTAAGAAACAAACTATCTCATTCTATCACAGATTAATTAAATAATTTATTTACCATACCGTAAATTAGTTTATTAATAAGAAACATCAGGCATTAGGTTCATTAATTAATTCATTTAAAAATACACACTTTCATAAATTTGATTAACATTAAATTACAAAACAACAACTAGATTCATTAAATGTGCATCTTTAATCTTTTACCCAATTAATTTTAAATTAATGTTGGATTTACGTTATTTACCAATTTCCATAAATAAAAACATACTAAACCAAAGAAGGAATATATTTCAAAATATCAAGAAAATAAAGAAGAAAAAATTTATCATGGTACAAAGTAGAAACATCGCTATGTTATCAATACCAATTATTTAATCTGATTCCTATGTTTCATTAGGTAAATTTCATTGATATCCAAGGGGATAAATATGGATATATCTACTATTTCACATAAATAAATATTAAATAAAGAAATATACTACCACAAAAGGTCATTGATGTTCTTTTCATGAGAACAGAACTCACAACAGATCTTTGATCACCCCCTTCAAGAACATGGATAGAGATGGGTCACCACAAATCAAATATGGAAGCTCAAGATCGATCCTCGTGAAAGGGATCTCCAAAATAGCAAAATGGGATTGTCGGGTGGCTTGGAATGCGAAAGAGGGAATCTATATCCATAATTTTTGACCACCAGATTGGTAAGAAAACACTTAAATCATTATAGTAACGATGTATGATGTGATATGTAATCCCCTTTCACATACGGTAATTCCTTGAGGCCGATTTATAGTGAAGAAAAACCCAAAAATATTACCAAATGTGAATCCCACATTCACATTGTGAAATTCTATTAGATGACATGAAACCCACTTTCACACCATGAAATTTCCCTGCTGACAGTTCTCAGCAGTTGAGTCCCTCTAGACCTCCTTTGAGCCTCCTATGAGGTTCACAAGCCTCAAAAACATGAAAAGGGTCAATACATGAAGATCTTTTCCTTTATATCAGATACCACTCAAGAAATTATCATCCTTGAGAATCCAAAACCAAACATGAGAGGAAACAAAAAGGGGCCATCTGGATAGCCACCCAAAATGATACCTCCCAAAGAGCTCATCACTACAGAAGCTCAACCACCACACTAGAGAAACAACGCAAAACAACACAACAACCAAAACCAAATCCCAAACACCCTACTGAGGGAGATACTTCTAGAAAGAGGGAAAGACTCAACATTCACTAATAGAAATCAATATCATAAAACATAAAATGTCTAAAACAAAAAAATAGCATTACCAGAGAATATCTAAACATCAATCATCTTGATGAACTGAGTGCGTATCTAAAACTCATGTTTCGAGGTACTCTCCTCCATGCCATTGTGTTTCCATAAGACTTGAACAAAGGGGATAACACACCCATGAAACAACTTTTCTTGGCGGTCTTGAATCTCTATAGGCCACTCCTTGAAGGTTGCATCATCTTCAACATCGATCTCACCAAAATCAATGAATTTAGAGTCATCATGAAGATAATGACGGAGTTGTGATAAAATAAAAACATTGTGTATCTAGATCATCTATGGGAGAAGTGTTATCCAACCCACCATAACTCCAACATGAGACAACTCCTTGAAAGGCCCAAAAAAATCAGTAATAAATCTTACTCCCATGACCAGAACTTCACTCCCCATGATGGGGAGTCGCTATAAAAAACAAATAATCCCCAATGTCATACTTAAAAGGAATCCTTCTATGATCAACATAGGATTTATGATGGTCCTCCACTACTTTAATCCTCTCACGAGTCACTTGAACCATCTATATTACCAGTTCTAGCACGAGAATTGCAGACTCTCTATCCTCAGTCTAGCACAACATAGAAAGGGAAGGTCGGCCATAGATGGATTCATATAGTTATATATTGATGGTGGAGTGAAAACTATTGTTGTAAGAGAACTCTACCAAGGGTAGTTGCCTCATCCACAAACCTCTAAAATTCAGGACAGAAGAATGCAACAAGTATTCAAGAGTCTGGATGGTCCACTCTATCTGATCGTTCATCTACGGAGGAAAATTAGTGCTAAGGAATAACTATGAAAAATATCAAGCTAGAGACCTCTCTCCACCATGGATTTAAAATAAATATATCAATTAGAAATGATCATCCTTGGGGCCCCATGGAGCCTCATCACCCCTCCAGATACTTTATTAAACCTCTATTGAGATTGACTCTTTTATTACTATAAGGTGGGATGATTTTGTCAAATAGTCCACTACCAACCATATTGTGTCATAACCTCCCTTATATCATGTTAAACTAGTAACAACGTCCATATTGATATCCTCCCACTTCTACTAAGAAAACTCTAATGACATGAGAAAACCACTAGAAACACAGTGCTTAGCCTTCACCTTCTAGCAGACCAAACATCAAGACAAAAATTATAAAATTTTGAATTTTAGCCTCAGACACAAAAAAATGACATCTCAATGATCGGTACATATTTTTTACACTAGTATGTTAAAACAAAGGAGAACTATTGAACTACATGATAACCATCTCACAAATCTCTAAAGATAAAAAATCCTTCCATGAAAAATCGCTTGGTTCTGTTCAACCTCAAACTAAGCATCAAGGGCCTCTCTACAAACAACTCGGTCTCTCCAGACCTCCACCTCAAGATACCCCTACTAGGATTCCTCTATCTACTGGACCAGAGATGACTTCTCCATCATATTGAAAATAAATCCTCTTACCCCAACTAATTCAATATCTAAATGAAATGCTAAATGTTCTTCCATTACTCTCCAAGAATCCCAAGATTCCCACACAACATCACTACGTGACTTCTTGATCAGTACATCAGCTACAAAATTCCACATTCTAGGTGTAAAAAAAATCCTGAAGACATAATACTATATGAAATCCACCCACTTATTATAACACAAGTTCAATTCATATTGTGAGAAATAATACCTCAGGATCTTATGATATGAGAAGACCAAAACATGTTTTCTGATGAGTTAATGCCTCCAAAAATTCTGCGAAAACTCCACTGACTCAAACATGAGATCAGGGGTGGAATAATTACACTCATGGGTGTGTAACATCCAAGACACATAAGAATCCATAGATCTATAATGCATCCAAACATAGCCTGACCCAAGATGTGATACATCACATAAAACATCAAACTAAACCCCTTCTTTTTGAAGAAAAAGAACTAGATAATTGACCAAATTCTTCTTCAGATACTCAAAAGCTATCTTACACTAATCAGTCCTCATGAATTCCTGATCCTTTCTAGTCCAATCTATCATAGGAGTCACAACCATAGTGAAATAGGATACAAACCTCTTGTAATAGCCCACAAGTCCAAGGAAACTCCACACCTCTACCACTATCTTTTGAGATTCCCAAGACACAACTACTTCTATATTTGATGGATCAACAACTACTCACAACTGGGATACAACATTCCCTAAGAAAAGGACTTCTCAAGACCAAAAATAACACTTTGACAACATCCCAAACAACTATTCATTGTGAAGAACTCCCAAAATTGTAATATTATTTTCAACATGATCCTCCCCAGACACAAATTACAAATGGGGTTTTTTGATCAAAAACCACCATGAAATTAACCAAGAACTCATGGAACACAATGATCATTAAACCCATGGAAATAGCGGGTGCATTCGTCATATAGAGAGACATAATCACAAAATATTAATGCCCATCATGACAATGGAAATCTATCTTCCAGATATCCTCATCCATTGCATGCATCTAATTATATTCTGACCACAAATATGTCTTCTAGAACAGACTTGAATTCTTCAATTAATCTTATAAATCCTAAATACACATAAGAGGATAGTGGTTCTTTAGTGTCACTTGGTTCAAGTGATGAAAATCGATACACAATAGAATACTACACTCAACATTCTTTACGAAAAAAATAGTGCTCCCCATGGTGACACACTTGGACGAAGAAAACCACACCCCAACAGACCATGAAGCTATATGCACAATTCTCACAACTCAGAAAGAACCATCCTTTATAGATGCATCAAGATAAGAGATATTCCTGGATATAGTTAGATCCTGATCACGATCTCTCATTGAGGGGGTAATGCTACAAACTCATCTGGAAGGAAATCAGAGTAATCTTCTATGACCTTAGATATTTAGACTAATAAATCTTCAACCAACTCAATATCAGATTGATCATCAATAATGATAAGGATGGAAAACATCCATGACTCATCTGTGGGTCTCACTCGCTGATAAACACAACTGGCACCCCATCATCATCAAAGAAAAAAACCCACCTTATGATGTAATCCATGATATCATGTACTGAATACAACCCATCTATACCAAGGATGGGGTCATATGTTTGTATATGAAAACATAGGAAATATCCCCATGAGTAGTGATGCCCTAACAATAGCTCACATTTTCTACATAATTCATACAAATCTTCTTGACCACTAATTGTTGTAGTCAACATCAAGGGAACTACATGCCTCTCTACCTAAAATATTAAATTCATGGAAAATCGAAGCTGATATGAGGGAGTGTTTCACTCCTGGATCAAACAAAAAATGAACCCAAGTACAAAACAATAAAATTGAACCATTAATAACATTTGGATCACCAGACTCATGCAAGGAAAAATTATTAATCTATCCACATACGACTACATGACCTCTCTAACCATGCTGATTCGCATCTCTATGGAAACACTTTTCACTCTAAAGATAGGGAGCATCATGGGGATACCCTTTTTCTACTCCATCCGCTCTTTGCTGATCCCAAACTGGAGAAACCGGCTACTGCTGCTGCCTTAGAAGAAAATACCTCAACGGAAGAACATGAAGTAGAAAATCTAGCACACACTGACTTATCAAGAAGTTTGGTCACACTCACTACTAATTACATCATCCTCCATACGGATAAATAGTGTTTGATCCCTTGGAATGGGTTTGAGATCTACTTCTTCAAGAGAAATGAGACATTGAGGGATGGTACCTACCCCTGGATAGTCATAAGATCTTCTGTCCTAACAATCGGGAACCCCAGAACATAGATTTTCTCCCTGAGTAATCCTGACGACCCCCTCTCATATTGACCCATTTTTGGATAACATCCCTTCCTTGACATCTAATCTCACCATAACCTCAAGGTACATCATCAACATATATAGGGTTTCCTAACACTGGATATCTGGATTCATAGCCACCTCAAATGCCTATTACTGACCTCCTCATCCTTAATAGGTTTTAAGTATATCATAAAAGGATTCTACAATGGATTGTAATCTCTGGAACATTGGGGATACCCTAATGAAGGGAAAGTAGCTCCTGGTGGCTTCCCATCTTCATGGTCTGAGAAAGAAACTCATCTTTGAGCTATTCTTAGAACTCATCCTACGAGACTGATGACTCCTTGTGATCTCTGAGGAACAAGAACCACTTCTACCTCACTGCCCTACATGACAACATCAAATCCAGTGATACCCATTTCTCCTTCTGAGGAAAGATCGAACTAAATGCTATATCTACCTATGCTAACCTATATTCCATGACTTTATATGAAATAGATCCCTCATAACTCTAGAGAGATTGATACTGAAACTCTTGGTGTTTCCTACTCTAAGAGTAATCATTATCAACCTCCACTCAATGGAGATCTACTGGCACAACCTGTGGAAAATATTCTTCATGAACCTGATAAATACGTTGACTTACAACCATAAATAAAAAACAAAAAACAATTAGGGATCATAAAACTAGATTATAGATGACCTTAACATTAATTTTTTTTTCTTTTATTTATTATAGGTTAAACAATCCCAATGTGTACCCATTCAAACACAAGTGAAAAGAATAAGGATTCATGATTGTTTCCTAGGTCTCTACCCTAAAAAAATAATCACCTTATTTATTAGAAACTATAAGATTAATGGTCTGTGAATCAGATCAAAGAGGGGCCCAAATACCAATGTCTCAACCGGTCTCTCGTGCTTATAATTCTTACTAAACATAGCTGGCAATATTTCCCTACCAAACCATGCAACCTCACATTTTCCAAACTCCAAACTCCATCCTCTCCCTCAAAATGAACTCTAATACCACTCTGTCATGACACCCTCCCCACAATGATTACCCATCTTGGGCTAACATTGATGGAAGATAAATACTGACCCCGCCAGGTACTACCTCTAATAGGCCCCAGGTTGGTGACTAGCACTGAAGGTATAATAAAAATGCAGAACAAAGACATTACCCTCTAAGATAAATAGATGCTGAAGAGAGAGATAAGATAGAAACCAACCAACTCATTCTCAGACTAAAATAGAAAAAATGAAACCCACAAAAAAATGTATTTTCATAAAAGAACTAATATAACTAAAAGGAATAACTACAAGTACCAAAAGAATATAAAGATGACAGTGACCACAAATCCCAAAACAGATCCTACTAGACCCCAAGCTAGTACTAACCGGCCTATTCTAAAATCATCTCCATCTAACATGAAACAGAGTTTATATATATGTAGGGTTATCATAATGACATACTCAGTAGGATCCTACCTGGATCCTCTAATGTAAAAGGTAATGAAATCATGATAAAGCATAATGAATAACAAGTGAAACTAACTCGTGAACTAAAAAGGTATATTAAATTCCAAGCCTTAAAAAGAAAAATATAACCAAGTATCACATATAATATAATATAATATAATATAATAAATAATATCAAGGGTAATCCGCTTCTGATTCCCCACTAGTTTTCCACATTGACCAAACACTGCACTTCCTGAGCATCTCCCACTAAAAAGGCAAGCCCACAGACACCTAGGTGAAGCACCACAACTTGCACCTTGTGTTACACACCACCATGTAAAAATAACTAGAAGAAGCCAAGTAATTTCTGGGAGCCATCATATCTCACATAGCATGTATCATATGTTTGGTATTATAAATGAAGCCATCACAATCCATACCCTGAGTAAGGATCCTTAAGCCGTTACAACTTATAGACATTATACCTATAGTAGTCCTTAGGAATTTTTATCCAGAATATATGTGTGCGAAATAATCACAATCCATTACATCCATATACACACATATATGGTGAAAACTAACCTACATTCAAACCATCACATGTAACTACCCAGAGAAGATATTGGGGCCAAAGGGTTCAATAATCCATCCATCCTCCCACTATGATGTTGGCGAAAACACCCCCAAACTTAGAAGCCCTGGGGTGTAACTTTCCCTAACTGATATGGTGGATTAGTGTGTATAAACACAAATACTATAGGATATAATATATCTTAGAAACAAAATATTGGCATAACCAAGTCTCAGTCTTAACTGCAGCTAACGTCTCTCAGACTCCCAACTGCGACTCTTAAGACTAGTAACGTATAAGCACATAACCATTTAAATATCTATATTAAATCACTTTATTCCTTTTTAATGAGTTCCAATTTACATTAAATAATGATTTAACCATTAATTTACTACTAAAATTTTCCATAATACATTAAAATTTCAACAAAGATTCATTCCCTCCAGGAACAAGAAAAACAAGTCCAAAACTTCTCAGAATTATTAACTCAACATTGCTTCCCAGCAAACTCAAACCCCATGGGTTAAACATTAATCATTTATTAACAAAATTAATTCCCATATTATGATGTGTTATAAGAAAAAATTCCAAGATACCAAACATAATGGGATTAACACGGTGAGTAGGTGAACTACCCATCAATTATTTTCCACCTATAACAAATGTGTGGACTCATCCAACCAAGACAAGATGAGAACAAAACCACATGGCATACCCTTCACATCATTTCCTACATTAGATGGAGAGTAACCAAAACTATCCAACTAAAGTAGAAAGGAATGTAAATCAGATAAAAAACAACATGGTATTCATCCAAACATATGATTCAAATAGGAATCCATCTTTTATAACAATGGGTAAGCCCAGATTAAACCCATTCTTTCATCTATCCAGTGTCCTCCCTAACACCCACATGAATTTACCGATGCATGATACCACTCCAGGGGTTAAATGCTATCACAAGACTCCCTACCCCACATACAACAACATCCCTCCTAGCTCAGAAATTCCAAGATTATATCACATCATATGTAGAAGTAAACAAGAATATAAACTAGGCTCTTGGTCACAAAGAAATGTATATAAGAATTACACCTTACAAGCTCTCACGGATCCAAAGAAAAACGAAATTGGACATTATAAGAAATAAGGAAACTTGGGTGCAACAAAAGAATTATCTTTTAAAACACAACCGGTTATCAACTACCTCTTAGATTATCTGATTCATTAATCATAGGTTCCAACTTTGGGAAACCAAAGAAACAAGATATCTCAAGCTATCAAAAATTAATTAAAAATTAATTTTACATTAATTTAATTCATTTATAAAAAAATATCATCATTATTTAGGTTCAACAACCAATTAAATTAAAAATACACACTTTAATCAATTTGATTAACATCAAACTACAACAACAACAACCAGATTCATTAAACATGCCTCTTTAATATTTTTTCCAATTAATTTTCAATTAATTTTTTCTTTAAAGTATTTACCAATTTCCCTCAAGAATAACATGAAAAACCAAGAGAGGAATATATATCAAACTATTATGAAAATCAAGAGACTCACCATTATCATGGTATATAGTAGAAACATCACTATGCAATCGATACCAATTATTTTATCCAGTTCATGTATTTAATTAGTTAAATTTCATTGGGATCCAAGGGGATAAATCCTTATAACTTTAGGATTTCATGTAAGTAAATAGATAATTAATTCTTATCCTACCTCAAAATTCATTTGAAATTATTCACTCAAGAATAGGTCACACAACAGATCCCCAATCAACCCTAATGCAATAAAGTGGATGAAGTCGGGTCACCAAAGATAAAAATGGAAGCCACAAATCTATCCTTGCCGAATGGATATATAAAAAAAGAATGAGGGGACTACCATGTTTCTTAATACATGAGAGAGGGATGCTTCATCTGTAGGGTTTGATAACCTGAGAAACTGAAAAAACTCATAAAACATTACAATGTAGGGTGATTGCACGACGTGTAATCTCTTTTCATGTCGGGAAATTCATCAATGTTAGTTTATACTGAATAAAACAACTCCTTTAGAATTTTTTTTCATACCCTCAAATATTACATTATGTGAATCCTAGTTTCAAATTTTTAAAATTTTCTACATAGATTGAAACCCACTATCATATTGTGAAAGTTCCTTACTCTCAGTTCATAGCACTCCAGTCCCTTCGAACCACCTTAGATCCAACTCTTTGCTCTTCAAGCCTTGAGAACATAGAAAGGGATGATCTACATAGATTTGGGCCCTTAAATATAGTGTATAAATGGAAATGTGACCATTAGTATTTGACTGTTATATGACCATTGGAAACTATACCTTTGGAAGAAAAGTTTTACCATTATAATTATTGTTTATAAGTATTAATGATAAAGGATAATAGATGCAGAAAAGGGAATCTATGGCCTCAACCGGTAGATTCATGTAGTTTGAAGCCAATTTCTGATAACAAGGGAGGGAGGTATTTAATTGGGGTTTTCCCTTGACCAAGCCCAATAAGAGCTTCAACCAGTGAATCCAGAATGAAATTTCTTATGAGAGAAGTTTAAATTAGTAGAGATTAACACTCAGTGGATGTTAGCTGATCCACCCCATGAAACCATGACCATTATACACCTCACCCTAAGGGTGTATACTTGTGTAATAAGGGGTTACAGGTCTTCAACTTAGGTACATAAAGTGTTAATTCATTTTTATAAATAAAAATTTATTCCCTCAATTACTTTTAAGAATATGTTTTTCTTAATCAAATATATGTTTAATTGACATGAATTTGATAAAATGATTTTTTTGTTCCAAATAAAACATAATTTTTGTTTTCTAGAAAATATATAAACTTTTTATAAAAACCAAGGTATTCCGAATTGTAATTTTTTAAATATTCTTTTATAACACTATTATTTAAATAATAAATTATAAAATAAATTTATAAAGGCATAATATTTTTTATAAGTGTCAAAAATTTGACTAAGCCTTAAAACAACCCTTTTTAAATAAATATAGATTTATATATATATTAGTTAAAATTATCATATTTAGATAATTTTTATTATAATATAAACATAATTTTTTAAATCACCATGTCTAAATTTGGATAGGGTAAATTTATGAGAATTTTCAAAAATACTTTATTTTTTCATGAATAGTAAAAAATAATGTTTTATGATTTCATTATATTTTATGAAATCCTATTTATACCAAAATAATGTAATAATTCATTAAACACAATAAAATATATAATTAATTTTATTTTATTAATATTATTTCTTTTAATAGATTTAATCTATCTTCAAAACCATAAGTGACTTTCCAATGTATAAAAAAGAAAGTTTCATTTTTTAAAAACATTAATTTGTGGAATCTTCACTTTTCTGTTAAAAATATGTATTTAAAAATGATATTCAGTTTTTATGGATTAAAATATCATAAACTTTGGTCAAAATTTCTAAAACTATGAGAATAAAAGGAAGGGGTAATCCTATTATTTTTCATTTTCCACAGCCTAGTTTTCTAAGACCTATATTTGGAAAATATTAAATAATTCCTCCACTTATCCTATAAATACCCACCAATTTCACTATTTCCATTAACTCCAAATCCATCATACATAAATTTATGGTGATTTTGTCCTCCCAATAATTCCCCCAAGGCATCCTCAATCACCCAAGGTTCCATCTTCATATATTAGAAACAACTCTTCAAGGTAAGGGAATTATCCTTCCTTTCTATTCAATTCAAGAAACACTTTTTATATATTTATTATAAATGCTATGATTACTCTCATTTATTATCATTTTGATAATACCCTTTCTTAAAAATTATGTTTTATCTACAAGAGACCCCTTCCCCATCTCATTTTACCATTTTATAAAACCACATTTTATACCCACCATTTGTTGAATTTACCTCTCAAATTTCCATCTTCTACACAAAAAATTATATTTTAATTTTTATTTTAATAAACCAACCTATTTCTTTAAATGGGTATTTAAATAAATTTAAAAATTGATTTCTTATTCACATATTTGCAGATATAAAACTCATATTTTTTTTTCGAGGACAAAAATAACGTAATGATCATGTTTTTAGGATATTTTGTATGCCATGATTTTAAAAAACAAACCCATTATTTATTATCCATGGGATATTAATGAAATGACTTATTATGTTCTATGAATATCACATTAAATTAATTCATATGAAGATTTTAACCTATTGTCACTCCAATTCATTGGGTAAATTATTTAATCTCTTAATATGACATGTTTTATGATACCTTGGTGAATAACCTTGGTAATTTTCATTTACGTCACCTTGGTGATATGCTTATGAATGTCTAATTTATATGATGTAACCATTTATCTATGTTATTATTTATGTTACTATTATTAATATGGAACTCTTGATCAATTATTATCATTATTACTCATGTTATAATTGATATTTGTCAAGATCTCATGCTATATGTATATCTTTCTTATTACCTTAATAGGATTTAATGTTCACCCATTTCCTTTTATTCATGTCCCCATGATATGAGATGTAGTAAAAGTAACATAGAGTGAACCAATAAAGATATATTTCATGTGTTTTTGTAATAATGTTTGATGTTTCCATGTATTATGTACCTTTTCCCTATAAAATAAACTTGAAAAGACCCTCTATTTTGTACCATATAATGAAAATATATTCAATAGAATGGTTGAATGACATAGTTTGTATCTAAGGACTATTTAGTTCTTTATATAAATTAGGACTTGAAAACATTAGGAATAACCCTATGAAGAAGTCTAAATATAGGAAAAAATCCTAGTTTTTTAGGGAAGTATTAAGTAAGTGGTTTCTAAGAAAAGAAATCCATATGTAGATATGAACAAGTGGATGTGGCCCTGGCATATATGTACCTAGGGAAAACATAAAAAATATACATTGAGCTAGAATAAAATGGGATTAGTGCATGATGGTAGACCTTTTATCACACCATGTTTGAAACTCCCTGGGTGTATTTTTGGTAAATAATAATATATTTATGAACCATTATAAACGACATATAGATAATTTAATTGAAATTAGAAGAGATTAATAACATCTTTATTCATAAAATTTTAAGATATAAAATCACTTTAGAATTTTAATTTTCATAAAAGTAAAACCTTTTAGACTATGGTTTTCTTCTTTTAAGAATATGGTTGTAAATTATAGGAACAACATAAATGATGAGTGCAACAGACGATGCATAGATAGTGTTTTGAAGGAATCTAGAATGTAAAAATTATTAAGGATAATGAATCAAATAACTCAATTTATGAATAAATAACATGAATCTTGTCTTGAGACTGGATTCCCCACTAAGGGAAAAACATTTTATTAAGTCCATTATAACTCATCAAATAACGTATTGTAGTGAATCTAACCACACATTTATTGTTGAACAATAGATTAGCTCTATATGAAATATCATTTTAGTAATCCATTTTTTGGAGCAAGAGAAAGTCTGCACGGAAGTATACCGTGTAGAATGAGAAACTGTTCAGTGGTGGACACTGCTTAAAAATAAGAATCCTAGAAGGGAGATTGTGGGTATGGAGTGGGAAGAGGTCATGTGAACCTTTTTCAAAAAAAATTCCCCCATTGGATTTGAATGAAAATAGAGAAGTAATTCCTTAAACTAATGTAGAAGGAAAATGAAACTTTTGGAAGCTATGAGATGAAATTTACAATACTTGATCGATAAACCTCATGATATTTTATAGACCCTAAGGGAAATGTTGATAGATTATTTGGTGGGTTGAGACCCAATCTGTTAAGGAATAATGAAAAAGAAGACTACAAAATATATGAGGAGATAGTGCAGAGTGCTATGGAGGTTTAATTTGAGTTCAAAGAGACAAAATGGTCACAAATATTAAATGATAAGAAGAGAGAAATGAAGCCAAACTCATGGAATAACATTGAACATGGAAGAGGAGGAATGAAAGTGAAATTTACCTTGTCCAAAATTGAGGAAATAAGTATTTTTATAGAAACTCTCTTAGGAGTGTAAAGTGATAAAAATGTGTAAGAGGTGAGAAAATATATTAGAAATCTCATGGTGAGGTAAAACATTAACTTCTCAAAAATAATTAAAAAGGGATGGTGGTGGATGCCAAGATAAAAGTTCAATTCTTCTAGTGTGGACAGTTTGGGAACTTTTTCAATCAATACCCAAAATCAGAAGACAATAGAGGGGAACCACCATAAACCTTAGTATAGGACAATGGAGAAAGGTCAGGCATTTCTATCATAATGTTGAAAGTGGAGGCTCTAAATTATTTTTTGGTAGGTATAATCGTTGTTCTCTCAATAATAGAAATTCATTTGTCTGATTTAATCAATACACATTCATTTATTTCATCCAATTTTTCAAATACTATATAATCAATCCCTAAACTGCTATATGTAGAGATATCATTCACGTATTCTAGAAAATTATCATAGCATCAACAGTTTATAGAAACTCATGTATTAACATTCATGAGTAAAATATCATCACAAATATAGTAGTCATTCCTATTGTGTAATTCAACAATATACTAGCGAACAGATATATCTCAAAGTATAATACTAAGAATAACTATATAAGGAAGGAAATTTTAATATTATTTAATAAGAAACCTATAGTTATTTTCAAAGGAGAGATATCACAGCCTGATATTTTTCTAGAAGCACCTCCCATGGCCTTATTTATAGTGATAAACAATGAAGAGGGAGAAGGAAATGAAATTATAAAGATAGATAATGTCCTCATAATTTAGGAATACACTGGGGATTATCTATAAGTGTTACATGTACCTCTCCCAAAAAGATATCTAGAGTCCTCCAATGAACTCATAATTGGATCCAAGCTGATATCAAAGACCACATACACAATAAAAAAATATAGAGATAGAGTAATTAAATAAAAAACATAAATATCTTCTCGAGGTGGGATTTACCTGACCAAGTGTGTCTCCATGGGGAGAACATATGCACTTTGTGAAGAATAAGGAAAAGTCAATGTGGATATGCATTGATTATAGAGAAATTATCATGCTCACAATGAATAACAAGTAACCTTTATTAAATAATTAGTATTTATTTGACCAACATAATGGGGCTATATTATTCTACAAGAATGACCTCTGATGTGGGTGTCATCAATTAAGAGTGAAGAAAGAAGCTACAATAAATATTTGCTTCTGATGAAGATATGAGAATTATTAGTTTTCTCTTATTCCATTCAGCTTGTAAAACTCTCCTATCATATTAATGGATTTGATGAATAGATTCATTAAGGGATACCTTGATATATTCATGGTATATTGTATTGATGACATTATGATATAATAAAAAAATTATGATGAGAATGAAGATCATATAAGGGTTATATTGAAAACTCTAAGGAATAATAATATTTTTGGAAAATTACCTAAATGATATTTCTGGTAACGAAAAGTTTCATTCTTTGGGAATATTATTAACTATTTAATAATATCAGTTGACCCTATGAAGAAAAATGTTTTAGAGGAGTTACCTCATCCAACAATAGTAACTGAGATTCATAGTTTCCTTGGTTTGGCCTTATATTATAGAAAGTTTTTAAAAATATTTTCTCAAATTTATAATATGCTAACCAAGTTAATTCAAAAAGGAGAAAATATTATATGAAAAAATGAGTGTGAATTTTTTTCCAATAACTGAAGAAGAGATTACCCGCTTCACTCATGTTAACTCTACCATCTGTTAGAGAAGGATTAGTTATTTATAAAAATTCAACATTGAAAGGTATTAGCCGTGTCCTAATGAAAAATTAAATGGATATTGGTTATGTATCTCTATAATCAAAGCCTCCAAAGAAGTATTATTATACACATGACCTGGAGCTAGTCGTAGTTATTTTTTCACTAAAAATATAGAGTTGGAATCTTTAGGGGGAGAAATGTGATATTTAAAATGTTAATGAAGGAGTCAAGGAACTAAATTGATCATTGACATAGTAAAATTGGACATGTGTATTTTAAGATAGAGGACATCATCATACCAATCCTAAATGGGTTGTCAACCATCATTACTATATATGAGAAAGAAATATCAATGATAAGATCATTTTTACGAAGGAATATATAGGTTGTGAAGAATTAAAAGATTCCTTATTTTAACACTGATCAAGAAGGTGTATTAAAATTTCATACAAGGATATGTTTTAAATCTATCCCATAGTTAAAGGATTTGATAGATGAATCTAATAGCACTTCATTCTTTATACATCCTAGAAGAACTAAAATTTTTATGGAACTCCATGATAATTATTGGTGGGATAATATAAAAAGGTATATTTCTGACTACAGTACAAGGTCATTAGTTTGTCAAAAAGTGAAGGAATAGAGACAAATATATAAAGGGGTACTGTAACCACTATACCTAGTAACATAAAAGTGGGACAGTATAACATTGGTATTCATCACTAGTCTCCCAAGAATATCCATAGGAAATATCACAATATAGGTTATAGTGGATCGTCTAACCAAGATTACCCATTTTATCATTATTTAAGAAGATTTCTCTTTCGACCAACTTCCCAATATATGAGTAAATAAAGTGGTGAGGTTTAATGAGGTGAAACTATCTATCATTTCAGATCATGATCATAGGTTCACGTCGAAATTCTAGAGAAGTCTCCAACATCCTCTGAATACAAAACTGAATTTTAGTGTTCCCTATAACCCCTAAATAATGGATAATATAAAAGGACTATTTAGAAACTCGGGTACATTTGTAGAACATTCTTAATGAAATTTAAAGGTGGAAAAGATCAACACATCCCAATATTTGTGTTCTCATTCAAAAAAACTTCAACTCGAGTATTCAAATGGAACCATATGACGAACAATTTGGAATGCAATTTAGGACTCCTACTTTTTGGTATGAACATGGTTAGAGGAATTTTCGTGGTCCCAATCTTTTGAGATAGATGACTAAAAAGTTTATTTCCATCCGACAATATATGAAGGCTTCTTAGAGTTGGTAGAAGATCAATACTGACAATAATCAAATAGACATTGAGATTGATTTTGGGGACAATGTTATTCTTTAGTTATCTCTTTGGAATCGAGTCACATGATTTGGAAGGAATAAAAATATTTTCCCTAAGTACATTGGACCCCTTGAAATCCTTGTTTGCAAAGGAAATATATACTATTGACTAGAACATCCTCTAAATATATCTCAATTTCATGACACATTCTATATATATATCTTGAAGAAGTACATACCCAGTCCCTCACATGTATTGAATCTAGATATGGTTTAGATGGAACATGGACTCTCATATGAGGAGTAGCTGGTGGAGATATTAGACCGTAGAGACAAGGTTATACAAAATAATACCACCCATATCATCACAGTGTTTTTGGGGAACTATAAATATAAAGAAGTAACATGGGAAATAGAAAATATAATAAAAAATAAATACCCTCATCTTTTCTCAACTGAGAAAATCATTTGAAATTTTCGGGAGGAAATTTCATAATGGGTGAAGAATGTAATGACCCAGAATTTTTTAAATGATATTTGTTTTCTAAATAAATGTTTATTAAATATTATATAATATCATACACATAAAAATTACAGGGAAACCAACACAATTTTAACATTAACAATGATCATTACATAAGTCATCTATGAAACAAACTAAAATGCCAAAAATTATAGCTAGACAAAAAATATGAAATAAAGCAACTAAAATGGGAATGTATGGATCACTCAAATATACTAGAATAATTACTCCCAAAACAACCACTATATTAATAAAACAAATTATTATTACACCAATCAACATTTTATGAAAATGAAAATATAACTTTAAGAGAAATTGTAGCTATTTTTTAGTGAAAGAATGAAGTGGTATATTTTGGGTATAGTGGGAAATTTGACCATTGGGATTCGATCATTTTTTGAATTTTGTTCAATATGAACAATGAAAACTACACCCTTGTTTGATAATATTACCATTATAACTACTGTTTATAATTAGTAACGAAAAAGTATAATTAATATATAAAGGAGTATCGATGGCCTCAACTAGTAGAGTCGTTCCGTTTGAAGCCTATTTTCTAAAACTTGGGAGGGGGTATCATTACTGGGGTTTCTACATGATAAATACCAAGATGAGCTTAAAAAAAGTAAAAATTGAATGAAATCACCTATGGGATATGTTCAAATTAGTGGATATTACCACATAATCGATCTTAGGTAAGATACCCAACGAAACTATGACCATCGCACACCACACCCTTAGGGTTTATGCGGGTGTCAAAAGGGGTTATGTTTATAGGACTTAGTTAATTAAAGTGTAAATTATTTTTTATGAATAAAATTTGTGTTCCATAAATTCGTTTTAAGAATATTTTCTCTGAATAAATTAATTTTTTAACTGAGATTAATGTGATAATTTGATTTTTGGACACAAATAAAACATAATTGTATTTTTCAAGAAAATATAAACATTTTTTATAATAAAAAATAGTTTTATTACTAGTATTTTTTTGATGAGATATTCATTAAGAAACTTTTATTTAAATAATAAATGATAAATTAATTTTATAATGTTCTATGATATTTTCTATAAGTTTCTGAAATCTGATTGCACCTTAAAACCTAATCATTTTAAATAAATATGTTTTTTTTAAAGTGAAAATATTCATATTTAGAGAATTTTTTCATTAAATAACATCATTTTTTAAATTAGAAAATTTAAATTAGGTGATTTTTAATTTAATAGAATTTTCTAAAATACATTATGTATTTTGAATAGTAAAAAATTCAGTTTGAGGGTTTCAATATATTTTATGACATCATATTTATGTCATAATGATTTAATAATGAATTAAACATAATCCATGACCTATATCATGTTATTTTATTAATATTATGTATTTTAATTTATTTTATTAATTTTTAAAACAATTAGTGACTTTTCGAAGCGTAAAAAAGAAATTTTTATTTTTTAAAAAGCATTACTTTGAGGAATATCCACTTTTCCATGGGAAAAGAGGTATTTAAAAATGAAATTAGGTTTTTGTGGATTTAAATAACATAAAATTAGACCCAAACATCCAAAACCATGAGAAAAAATGGGCAAGCCTATGGTTTTTTATTTTCCACAACATAAATTTCCAAAACCTATATTCCGAATTTATTAAACAGTTATCCACATCTCATATAAATTCACAGAAATTTCACCATTTAAATTTACTCTCAATCCATTATACACTAATTTATGGTTATTTTCCCTCCCGAGGTGTCCCCCTAAGGTTCCTATAAGAAACCAATGTCCCGTCCTAGTGTTTTAGGTACAAATCATCAAGTTAAGGGAATTATCCTTCCTTTATATTCAATTCAAGAACCTCTTTTTGTATATATATTTTAAATGTTATGGTTACTCTATTTTATTACCATTTTGATCAAACCCTTATTTCCAAATTATGTTTTATCAATGATATACCATTTCCCCTATCATTTTATCATTTTCTATGAACATTTTTTATATCTAGTATGCTACCAAATTTAGTTCGAAAATTTCTTTCTTTTACATGAGAAATTATCTAGAAATTTTTATTTGAATTACCAAACATAATTTATTTTCAATGGGTATTCCAATTGATTTATAAATGGATTTTATATGATTATTTACATATATTAAACTCATATTTTCTTTCTATGGTTAAAAATGAAATAATAACCATTTCATTAAGATTTTTTTGTATTCCATGTTTTTTATAAGAAACCTATTTTTTGTTCTCCAAATTTTATTAGTGTTATTATTTATTATGATCTTTGTGGATCACATGAAATTAATAGATATGATGGATTCTCCTTGATAGAGATCTAATGCACTGGGTAAAGAATTTAATCATTAGAGATAATATATCATACAATACCTTGGTGAATAACCATGGTAATTTTCATTTACAAGACCTTGGTTATTAACCTTTGTGATATGATTATGAATATATAATTTAAATTTTGAATCAACAGTAATATGTTATTATTCAAGTTCTTATTATTTTTATGTTCCTCATTCTCATGCCTTATCGTTATGCCTCATTTTCATATTGATATTTCTCAAGATCTAATTCCATATGTCTCACTATCTGATTTCCCCGTCGATGGGAAACCTTCAAGAACACATGGTCTCCCACCTCAAACTCCAAGGGCCTCCTCCGACGATCAGCATAAGATTCTTGTCGGTCCTCAGCCGCCTTCATCCTCTCACGTACAATCTAGACTTTCTCCGTGGTGCTCTGCACTACCTATGGCTCAAGAGCACCTGTCTCACCAACCTCTGCCCAGCAAATGGGTGAACGACATGGCCTTCCATAAAAATCCTCAAATTGTGCCATGCCAGTAGTAGAGTGGAAGCTATTGTTGTAGGCAAACTCTAATAAAGGCAAGTATCATACCCATGATCCTCCAAAATCCAGAACGCATGCTCGCAGCATGTCCTCTAACGTCTGGATAGTTCGCTCTGTATGCCCATCGGTCTGGGGGTGGAAAGTAGTGCTAAGGCGTAGCTGGGTGGCAAAAGCATGTTGTAACCCCCTCTAGACTCTTGAGGTAAACCGAGTATCCCGGTCTGAGATTGTAGTCCTCATAACTCTATGCAGATGCACCACCTCATCTACGTACCTCTGTGCTAAGGTACTCATCAGGCCCGACTCCTTGATTGCTAAAAAGTGACCTGATTTCGTCAGACAATCCACCACTACCCAGATTGCATCATAACCACCCTGAGCTCTGGGTAGTCCTGCGATGAAGTCCATTGAGATTTCATCCCACTTCCACTCTGGGACATCTAAAGGATGCGACAAACCACCGGTAACACGGTGTTCAACCTTCACTTGCTGACACACTACGCACTTAGCCACAAGCTCCGCCACTGAACGTTTCACCGCGGGCCACCAAAACTGATCCCTCAGGCCTCGATACATTTTTGAAACTCCTGGATGTACCGCCAAGGCTGAGCTATGGAACTCACGGTGAACACCCTCATGCATCGCCCCTGGAAAAAACAACCTTCCATGGAAAAACATCTGATGTCGGCTGTCCTCTAACCACCCCTATGGAGAATTCCCCTGATCAACATGATCCCGCATCACCTCTACCTCTAAGTCCCCCCACTGAGAATCTTCCACCTGCTGCGACAAGGAGGATTGCCCCATCATCTGGAACAAACAGCCTCTAACACCTTCTTCCCTTGCATCTAAGTGCAGGGCAGCCAACTCTCCCATCACCTTCCAAGCATCAGCGGATTCCCAAACCACTTCCTTATGTGACTTCCTGCTCAGGGCATCAGCCACAACATTGCCCTTACGTTCTGTGTAAGAGATATTGAAGTCATAGTCTTGGAGAAACTCGACCCATCTCCACTTCCGTAAGTTCAGGTCACGCTGGGAAAAGATATAACGCAGGCTCTTGTGATCTGAGAAGACCACAAAGTGCTCCCCAAAGAGGTAATGCCGCCAAAATTTCAGTGCGAACACTACTGCTATAAGCTCTAGGTCATGGGTGGCATAGTTACACTCGTTAGGGTGTAACTGCCTAGACCCATAACAAATCACTCCCTTCTTCTGCATCAGCACACACCCCAGACCAAGGCCGAAAGCATCACAAAACACCTCATATAAAAACCCTTCCTCTGGAAACCTGTGTACGGGAGCACTGACCAACTTCTCCTTCAGGTAGTCAAAAGAATTCTGGCACTTCTCGCTCCACAGGAAGACCTAGTTCTTCCTTGTCAAAGCTGTCAAAGGAGCAGAAACTCGTGATAAGTCTGAAACGAACCTCTGATAGTAACCTGCTAACCCCAGGAAACTATGAACTTCTGCCACCCTCTTGGGTGCTGCCCAAGAAACAACTGCCTCCACCTTCGATGGGTCTACTGACACTCCATGCTGAGACACCACGTGCCCAAGGAAGTGTACTTCTAGTGTCAAGAACTTACACTTTTACAATTTCCCGTAAAGCTGGTGGTGTCGAAGGACTTCCAAGTCTGCCGTGAGATGCTCAACGTGCTCCTCCTCTGATATTGAGTAGATCAGGATGTCTTCGATAATCACAATGACGAACCGGTCCAGAAACTCTTGGAAGACAAAGTGCATAAGTCCCATGAACACAGCTGGTGCATTCGTAACTCCAAACGGCATCACTACAAACTCGAAGTGCCCATACCTGCACCTGAAAGCCATCTTCGAGATGTCACTGTCCTTCACCCTCTGCTGATGATATCCCGATCGTAGATAACTCTTAGAAAACCATCCTACTCCCCTCAGCTGGTCGAAGAGATCATCTATCCTTGGAAGGGTGTATAGGTTCTTGACCGTTACCTAGTTCAGCCTTTGGTAGTCTATGCATAGCCTAAGACCACCATTTTCCTTCTTTAAGAACAAAACTGGAGCACCCCATGGCGACACGCTGGGTCGAACAAAACCCTTCTCCATCAGATCGTCAATCTGAATCCGCAACTCCCGCAACTCCGAAGGTTCCATCCAATAAGGGGCCATCAAAATCGGACGGGCACCAGGTTGTAAGTCTATCCCGAACTCAGCGTCACGTCGGGGGGGGGGGGGGGGGGGGGGGTAGAGTCACAACCTCCTCAGGAAAAACATCGAGGAACTCCCCAACAACCTCTGGGACATCCATCATCTTTGTATCTGGAACCACAAATAACCCACCCAACAAGGAAATGAGAGGCTCTACACGTCGGCTTCCTGCCTGATAGATCCTCTCACCAACAAAAGATACGCGCTGCCCATCCAAGGCAGAGAACACGACTCTTCTCCGGAAGCAGTCAATAACGGGACTAACAGAAAACAACTAGTCGACGCCTAGGATGACATCGTATGGCTACATATGTAATAGAAGAAGGTCCCCACTAGATCGATGTGGTTTCAACGTCAACCCACATCCCCGGCAAAAAAAAGATATGTTGTTCTGGCCTCCAACTGGTGTACTCAGCACCAGTGGTACGGAATGTCTCTCTATGTCTAGTTCCAAAGCTTGGGCGAGACCAGGTGCAACAAAGGAGTGTGAATCTCCTGAATCGAACAAAGCATAAACAAGAGTGCTGAAAAAACAAATCGTACCTCGCACCACCTCTGGTCCCGCTGGAGCTGCCAACTCTTCTACGTGTAACTGTCCACGCCTATCTCCTCTGCCTCTCTGATGTCGTCCACTTACCTGACCATGCCCTGGTCGAGGTCCCTGTGGAGTACCCTGAGGTCGGCCTCCTCCCTCAAAGTCTGCCCTTGGAGGAGCATGGTCCTGCTGCAGCTGGAAGGGCCTCGCCGACAACAGGTGCTGCTGCGGTGGGCGCTGAACCTGCCCACCTCCACCATACGGAGCTCGGGTCGGGCACCGACTCTAAACGTGACCGAAGCCTCCACAAGAAAAACACCTCGGTCCTGGCCTCGTGGAAAAGGGACGAGGACCCGAAGATCTGAACTGGAACTGCTGGTGCCTGCTCCCCACTGGCCTGAACCTGGAAGGTCCTGTTGCAGGTGTCTACCGCTGGAAGGAATGGAGAGTCTTCTGCCACTGGCTATCTTCCTCCTCTCGGTCAATCCTCAACTGATCGACCGCCTAGATCTGCTGGGCCTCAGCCATCTTAGCCACCCAGGAACGACGTCCAGGTGCCATAGTTGTATGTTAAACAAGGATCGCCTATGCCCAAGTAGTAAGAAAATTTCTCAATGTTTTAATTATCATTTTAATTCAATTTTTTTCCCAGAACACCTAAATTAAGTAAAACACAATCATGATGATGCATGTACCTTCCCTAGGGTCTCTACCCTACAATCAATGTAGTCTCACTTGGTCGTTCGGTAGGCTCAGAGTCCTTGCATCAGATCACGGGGGGCCCTAAAATCCCGTGTCCTAACCAGTCTTCCCTGGCCTATGTCAAACACCAAGATTAACTAACACTATTGCCCTACCATCCCATGAAATCCTCACTGTGCCTAACTCCAAACTTCATCCTATCTCTCAACCTCCCTCTGATACCATTCTGTCATGACCCCCTCCCACCAAAGATGCCCCTCCTAAGATGGCAATGGTGAAAGGGAGATAATGACCCCCGAGTCCCGCCTCTAGTAGGCCCCGGGGTGGCAACTAGCACCAAGGGTATGAGTTTTCACGAATATGGGAGGCATTACCCTTTTTATTATATAGGATCGGGAAATAGAACAAGTCAACCACCAAAAGGAAAAAGAACAAGTGTATAGAAATAAACCTAAAACAAGCCCACATGCATGTTTAAACAATTTTTTAACAAGGTAAAAGTACAAGGAAGCTCAAAAGTACAATACCAAAAGTTAAAAAAGGTACGAAAACAGGAACAACTCCAACTGTCTGACTAGTAGGGTCCCGCATAGCCCTTGTAGTCCTCCTGGAAACCTGAATGTAAACGTAGGGTGAGCATACAAGTATACTCTGTAGGGAAACCTAAAGCTCACATGCACAAGTGGGGAGACATCCTAAGGTCCCGTGAGAACAACAGAAGAAACCTAGCAAGGAAATATATCCACCCAACCTCACCATCCACACTCACCAAAACACAATCACAATAGGTTGTAGTAGTATAAGAACAAGAGCATTGGGTACCCCGCACCATTTCCCATTAGTTAGCTGAACGTCTTTTCGCTGTCACACTCTCCCCACCCGCACACACCTGGGCCTCACAACCATGTATCCCGCCCGCACACACCTGGGACTCACAACCACACATCCCTCCCACACACACCTCGGCCTCACCACCACGTATCCCGCCCGCACAGACCTGGGCCTCACAACCAGAACCTCATCCCCTCCCGAAGACACATGGGCCTCATCCCGAAGATTCTTGTGAACATTAATAGTAACAGAACTCTCGCCCAAAGACACCTAGGCCTGAAATCGAAACCTACCTAAAGAGTCATAGGTGTAACGTCGCCTCAATCCATTATAGCCTATAAGCCTTCCTGAAGAGTCTTGGGTCTAATCACCCCAATCGAAACCTACCCGAAGAGTCTTGGGTGTATGGTTGCCTCAAGCCATCACAGCCTATCGGAGAAGGAGCAGGAGGGAGCTAGTAACTATGGGAAAACACCATCTCCCATGAAATGGGAGTGTTCGGCACTAAGTTCTCAACATGGGTGTGGTGTGATAAAACACAAAAGATACATATATATATATATATATATATATATATTTAGCAACCACTCAGCACAACCTATGGCTTATAAAAAGAGAAATTGAGCACGTGCCTTGGCAGTGCTACCACGAAGCATGCATACAACAAACAACCCCAACCCCATTAAGGTTTTCACGTTTCAACAGAAATAGTTTATTTAGTTCCTTAACTACTGGGAAACTATCCACAACCAACCACAATGATCGTTCGTAAGCATATCCATGCCATACAAAAAGCAAGTTATTAAAACACAGCAACACGAAAAGTTTCTTCTTATTAACCAACCAACCCATTGATTTCAATTTCATTACCAAGCCCCACCATTCATTAACTCTTCCATTTATTATTTATTAAACACAACCCACAGTCCATTCACAAACAAGCGCATCCTTGCATCCCCGCTGTCAACCACCATAACCACAACCACACCGAAGCCACACATCCCCATCACATGCCACGTAACCAAGCCAACACCCACATGTTAATTATTCCATTTTGTTTAACCGGGGTGATCACACAAGGGTTCCAGATTTTCATTTAAACAGCCAACTTTACGTGATTAACCAATTTCCACATTCAACAAAGTTCCATTCACAAAAACGGTCTAGAAAGATAGTGCAACATTTAATTACGCATACAAAGGCCCCCAAAGACCGTGATTTTCAGTAGGCATAATCCTATTCATTTCACAACATAATATCAGAGGATATAAAAGGTAATGTAACAGCAATCAAAACTTCCCATCCTCGTTATATAAGCCAATTATTATCTTTATTAATCTGGTTCAAAAGTGTTTCACGTAAACAATAGAACACCCACCCCGCATGATGCATAAATTAAAGAGACGAAGGTAATATCCCTACCTCAACAGGTTCTTGATCGCAACGATCCTCCGGATCAACTTTAGAAGACATTCGGCAACGTCCCAGAAAAACCTCTTCGGGTGGAAAGGAATAGCCAAAGGAAATACAACAGATCCAAGCTCGGATGTTCTGCCTCGTCGTTACAATCCTGTGGTCGTTGACGTATTGTAAATTGGAGCTCAGATGAAAATGTTATGGAAGAAAGAGCCTTTGAGTCTCTTGAGAGAGCTCTTCTTAGAGGAGAGGGGAGGAGAGGTGTGAGTTGAAAGGAGGAGGGGACCCATCCTTTTATAGGCGTGAAAAGAAAAAGTACACGGCGTGTACTTATGGTACATGACGTGTACTCGTCCGTTTCCCCATGGTCTCCACGTAGCCTCCAACACGGCTCCACGGCCATTGATTGGTCAACACACGGTTTGAAGGTAAAGCAGGCACGGTGAAGGACTACACGGCATGTAGATTGGACACACGACATGTACTCATTTATTACACATGTCAAGGACACGGCCTTCACACGGCACACAGCTGATGACTGGTCAACACACGGTAACACGTATGCGGGGAGGGACTACACGGCATGTAGTACTAGACACACGGCGTATACCCATTTTCTCCACACGGAAAAGACGCGTCCATCCACATGGGGTATACCCGGCAAGGGGGTACACGACATGTACTAAAACTACACGGCGTGTAGTTTCAAAATTCTGGAATGCGTGGGAAAAGTCCATTTTACCCTCCAGAACACTTGTAGCCTTCTTTTTGACAAAGGAATGGCCGGAGAGGTCCGGTCCATTACAATAGATTATTCAAATTCTTCTTCTGTGTATTTTTTTAACTCATAATTACCCATTGATAAAGATATTTTAATTTTAATAATTTACATGTTATGATATAAATCAATATCCTTATTCCCAAAATACCCAAAACTCAACAATAACCATTAAATCGTGATCAATATATTTTAAACACAACATAGAAAGATTTTTCATATTAATTTTTTTCATAAAATTACCTATCTTTTGATTAACTTTTAGTGAACTTGTTTATTTTTAATACTCATATAAACCTTTGATGTTATAATGGTCTTGTCATGAATTTTTTGTACCCATATTTCTGCATAATTCCCACTATAAAATATAGTATTTATTGAAATAAAATATGTAGAAACAATGATTTATAGAACATGGGTTATGATTTTAATTGAGTCTATGTAAGATTTATCATTAGTTGATTTCAATATTCACTTTATAATGGATATAAATATTTTAAAAAACAAATAAAAAAATAGTGTATATTAAAATAACCATTTTCATAGTAGTATTGAAATAATAAGAATGTATAAATTTTAGATTCCTTAGTTTGACTTCTAACTCATGAATCATTATGTAAAGAGTGTTTTATTAGGATCTTTAATTTACTCCCCCCTAAATTTAAAATCTTTTTTATCATATATCATGTTTTCTCAAGATCTTAATTCATATTTATTTTCCCTTCTAAATAATTTTAAAGTCACTTTATCTTGTTTTCATTAATTTATAGTTGATAATTCTTGAAACAAATGATTAAATTTTGTTTTTATAATAATTCATGGAATTAATCTACAAGCCTTTATAAGGCTTATTGTTTATACTAAACCACATTAATAAAATCCTTCTCAACACTAGAATATTTTTTTCAAGGTAAATATTTTTATTTCTTTTATCCTCATCTTGTTTGGTAATATTTAAACACGTCATTACCTTCTTATGCCAGTTCTTCCTCATTTATCTTAGTATCTACTTCAATTTGAATGATCTCCTCCCATGTATCTCTATAAGATCCACACAGAGAGATTAAAACATCATTAGGGATATTATATAAGGTTCTTTTCTAAAACACACAAATATAATTATATATTTCCTTTTAATATAATATTCCCCACTTATAAGTGGTTTATCAAAAGAACTATATTGGAAAGGAAATTAATTTACCTCATCTCCATATAATGTCTATGAAACTTTTGATGTAGAAATATTATCCATATTCTCACTAGTTGATTTTCACACTATTTTTTTCCATAATTTATAGATAAAATTTATATTGAATTAAAACACATGAATGTCATGAGTTCATTATATTTTCTCAAAAGGGTTATATTATTTAATGTTCTAATATACTTATTATTTATATTCCTTAAAGTAATGGAAGTGATAACATTTAAATAAAAAACTGGCACATCTTCACCATGTTTTAACTTCATGATTTTGTAGGAAGATAAAATTGGAACATTAAATATTCAACTATTTAAAATAAAATACTATGTAGAACATAGATCTAAAATACTAATTTTTGTTCCCATGGGATCATTGAAACCATATTGAGGGCTGGGGGAATCATTTTGGATAGATTTAACCAATTTGAATTGTTTTTACTTTTTACCTATGCATCAGTTAAAGTGAATAAATGTTAAAATTTCATCTCATACCTAGACTACATGCATGAAATAAATATTGGAACAACACAAACTAGGTAAATAGATTTCTCTAATGTTCATTCAGAATGTGTGAGCTAGTACTCAGTGTATGGCGGTTGTTATACTCCATATATGTGACCAATATGTTATTATCAAGAATAACCAATAGAATGATGATGAAATTAAGCTCATTATATCTATATCAAATTGGATTACATGAATGGAATCAAATGTGTGACATCCTGAGTTTTAAAATTAGAACAACTATGTTGGATATCGTACATGATACACCACATCAAGCTTAAATGAAAATATAAAGATTATTATTTAAATGTTACCATTATAAACTAGAGGTTGGAATGAAGGGAATGAAAAATATTAACTGAATTATAAAAAAATTACATGTGTATATATAATTGTTTTACAAATTAATTATAAATTAATTTAAATTCTTTTTTTAAATAAAGGGATTTTATTCGGGAAAACTATTTATGTGTGTTTTATATATATAAATAAACAATAAATATTATTTTATTATATTAAATAAATATATATAATATACTGAATATAGTTTTTTAAATTCACTTTATGTGTCTTCTATATATGATTCAATAACAAATCCAATTTTATGCATAAAATAATTATTTTTCTAAAAATGATGTTTTCCAACTTTTAATAGAGAAAATGTTTTAAATATTTATTTGATAGTTTTATAAATTTTATATTATATAAATAAATTATTTTTGTAATGATAAATATAAAAATTTACCTTTATAAATTTTTGGTATTTTCCTGACAAGTTCATGTTTTGATTAATAGTGAAAATATTGAATTTTAATTCAAAAAAGATTTTTGATCTAAATAATTTATAGTATTAATTTTATTGATCAGTTTTAAATTATAATTAGATCAATTTTATTTTATTTAATCTAATTTTCATCATTTTAATAAATCTCACATTGAATTTTGAGATGAAAACATTTCAATATTGTGAACGTTTTCACCTTAAAAACATGTATTCCCATTCCATCAATGAGATTAATTTTAAATTAATTTTATCCAATTATGAGTTTTAAATTTTAAATAATTTATTTCGTATTTATAATCATAATTTATAAATTTAGTAAATATTTCTCTTTATTTTCGGAGAGTTTGAATAAAAACTTTAGAATTTTTTTATTACCCTCGTTAAGGGTTAATCTGGTAATTAAGGGTAAAAATAATATTATAAATAATTTAAAATTACCCTAAAACACGTAATAATATTATTGTTTGACTTATTTTAGTCCAAATTATCAATTTTACAA
Source organism: Viscum album (assembly GCA_963277665.1). NCBI lineage: Eukaryota > Viridiplantae > Streptophyta > Magnoliopsida > Santalales > Viscaceae > Viscum > Viscum album. The sequence continues at coordinate 450,557,401 of OY728142.1, read as the reverse complement.
TTATATTATCTCTGGTATCCAATTGGATGACTTTAATACGTCTATAGTATTTTACTCAAAGAAAAGTAAAAATTTTCATACTTTTGTTTTTAACAATTGAAATATTTTAAACATTGGTATATATAGTTGATATTCTCAACTATAAAAAGGATTTAGAAATATAAAATTTATATACTAATAATGGTAATTTTTTTTAATTTTTAGGAGATATGTAATTACCTTAAATTCTTACACAATGATGATGCAATAATTTTTTAATAAAAAGAAATATCAAATAAATGATATAAAAATATTAAAATAAATATAATCTGGGATAATTATTTTCATAAAAGAATATTATATAATAATATGACATGTTGATGATGTGATAAATGATTCTTTCTATGATATAATGTTATTATTATATTTTTAAAAAGTCATGTAATGAATAGTGTCAATAATGACATAAATTATATTTTAAAATAAATAATATTTAGTTAAATGAAAAAAATGAATAAAAACGTAAAATTCATCCAACCGATTAGGATAGGGTCAAAAATTTAATAAATGATTCATTTTTGGTTTTTGTTATTTTATAGAAACAATGATAACCCTTATGTAATAAAAACAAATGTTGTCACGGTATGAATTCAAAATGTAAAAGAATGGTTAAAGCCAAATGATTAGAAATAATAAGCGGTTAGAACAAATATAATTTTAATTTGATCGATTTATTTTGACCGATAATAATCCTATATTTTAATGAAATAAGTTTGGATCCATTTATAATATAAAATTAATTTATATTCATATAATATATTGAAGAATACCAAGAGCGCCCTTACCCAATCCTAAAAAAGGGAACCCCTTCTTCTTTTATCATCAAAATTAAAAACATATTTTGTTTAGTCATTATATAAAAATATAAATTCATATAATTCTTACCCATATTTTATATCTCTTATTTTAAGAAAAATACCTTCTATAGTTGGTTTAAGGTGTTAGGCAAAGGAGATTGTCTATCGAAAACATATTTTTTCTAATTATGTGTTTCTATTTTTTATATAATTCCAACTGATTCAAATAATATTCAAGAAGGTTGAAATAATAACTTATTTATAATCAATATAATAATATTTTATAATTTTTATATAATATCCAAAATCCATCTCAACATTCATTAAATTAGAAAATAATTATCTTTTATGTGTATGGTGAATTACTGACCCACAAACCAATATATTATGGTATTCATCATTGTCACTAAAGAATACAAATAATTATGATATTAAATATTAAATATTATATTAATTAAATACTAATCATTATGACAATATAATATATCATTTATTTTCATACCCTTCCATGCCCATGAAAATGATAACGTCATTCGCGCGTACCTATGAACTATCTCCTCCATGAAATGATGTGATTTATTTTTCATCACCGCATCCCATGGATGATATATATAGTTATATTTTAATGATTAATATAATATTAATTATATTATTTTCATTATAAAAATATAAAATTATAATTACATTATTTTTACAAAAATCATTGAAAAATGAAAATGAATCTTATGTGTACGTACAACTCACTGTATCCATTACTATAACATAGTTCATTTTTCTTAACAATAATTAGTGGTTTGATTTATATGTATAAATGATGTTTAAAATTGAAAATAAATTAATTATTATTTTTATTTATATGTTTTTACTTATGACTACTTTGACTGTTGACATTATTCCAAATTCATTTTATGATCAACATACCAAATGTCGTCAAAACGCCCGAATTTAACTTGAATAATAAAGTAATTATTATAATATGATAATTTGTGATATAAAAGGAATAATAAAATATAATATGGTTATAAAAAAATTAAATAATTAAACTATGATTATTATTCAGGAATATACATATTGTACACGATGAGTCTGACTCATGGGAAGGGACTTTGTCACAATTTTTATCCGTTGAGGCATATATTGATGTTATGCAACAATATTGTTTTCTAAGGGGTATATAACATTTATTTGACAATTTATATCGTTAATTTATATATTAACATGTTATTTTATGTTTTTTATAATGTTACTTTTCTTGTAGAATATGATAATACTAATTACAATGTAGTAATATAATTATTTACACAATTTACATTATTTCTGTTAAACTTATAATTACTAATTATTTCATTATAAAAAATGTGTGAATTGAATTTTGAATAAATTATTTTTTATTTCCACTTTTTATGTAGATTTACATATGATGCAAATAACAAAATCTTTTGATTAATGATCACTTAATTGATATGATATTTTCAAGGGACCCTTTAACTGAAACATCATTTTAAGTGTTTTAAATAATTATTTTTCTAAATCCTTCTCTTCAATGTCCATTTTTTCAAAAAAAATTCAAAAATTTATTTATATAGAATGTAATGTTTTAAAATTTTATTTTTATAATTTCTCTCAATTTTTTTAATGTTTTATGAGATTTTTTTAGAAAAATATATTTTTAAATGTTTTAAATTGGTTTTGAAATGGATTTTCTATTTTAATAACATGAAATGTTTTATTGTGTTTGAAATGAAATTTTATGAGTGAAATTTTGAAAATTGAAAGTGTTTTTGTGTTGTGAATATATAATTATACTTGGACATGTTATACATGGTTATGTGATAAACTAATGACAGGTAGTTCCATGATAAAATGATGATGAGTGGGTCCATGATATCTATCCAAAGCTTTGGGAATGGAAGTTGATCATATGGTTATACTATTTGTAAGAGTTAAATGTATGAAATTATACTGTATAGTTATTCAATTAATATAAGTTATATGTATATTATTCGACCATAAAGTTATTCCATTCATAATAGTGGCATGTATTGAATTATACCGCAATGTTGTTCCATTTTAGTATAATTATGGCCCAAGATAACTACTTTTAAATTATATGTTTTCCTATGAGTTTTTATTTAAATAGTTTCATTTATAAAAGGTAAAATATTTACCTTTTTTGTATGATTATTCCTTTTATAGTGTAAAAATGTTTCATTTTGGGGAAATTTTTTTATGGGTTTTGATGATACTAATAGTTTCCTTTACTTTATAACCCCTTCTAATTTTTTTTCTCATAAAAAGTTTTAATTTTTTCATAGGATTTGAGTTCTATTTTTGAAAAGGATGTGATATAGGGGAATATTGTGATGATGTTTTATAAATAGATACCATGATTTATTTATTTTTAAATATTCATTTTTTTTTCAAAAAATGGACACTAAGAATAAGTATCCACTTGTAATGCACGTGTTAAATATTTATGTTTTTTCCAAATACTATAAGACTGTAAACCTAAAATATATTTGGTAAAATATAGTGATTTATATTTTTATAAATAACTTGTATATTTAATTTTTAAGGTCTAGTCCTTACAGTTTGTATCAGATCATAGTTTATACAAATTTGTTGATTAAGATCTTTTATTAGGATTTATCGATATCATCATGGGTTTTAATTTTTAGGTTGATAATAAATTCATTGTATTATAATCCCCTTTTAATTCTATTAGTTATGATATATTATGATGACTAAAGATATTATTGGAGGTAAAAAAAATTTATGTAATTATGGGTTATTACATTTTGGAATGAAAAATGAAATGAATGTGATAACCATTGAGAAAGAGAAATATTATGTATATTTTTTAGGATGTTTATAATATTTCAATAATTTTATAGGGATTATATTAATAAAGTCTTCGAAAAAGGTCGACCCATATAATGGGTGATAACCCATCATGTTCAGAAAATCCGCCATAATTGAACCCACAACCGAAGGTCGACAAGGGTTCATCACCAAACACCTCCCTAAGTGATTTTCTAGTTAGTATAAAATTATTTTAAATTATTTAAACCATATCATAGATAAAGGATAAGTTCATTTTGGGAAAATATATTTTATAGATAATAGTGAGATTGGAAATTATTTGGTGACTGAGTGATTATTGTTATTTCAGAAGACATTCACTATTTTGGGAATCCTATAAGATTAAAGTAGAAAGAATAATATAGGATTTTTTAGGAATTTTATTGATAATTATTTTTTGAATAGTCTATGTTAAAATTTGGTTATTACTATTGAATTTAGGAGATTAATGTAGTTTTACATCGTATAACGGTTTACTATTTTTGGGAAATTATCTTATCCTTTCATAAACATTACGGTTTTAGCTAATGTTTCATGATAGGATAAATATATAGTTAATATTTTTTGGATTATGTGATTGTCTAATTGTTTATTCTAGTGCTTCAGGAAGGTTTATTTCATCTTGAATTCTCATATTTTGAAGAAAAATTTGATTTTGTGGTGGAAATAGATTAAAGGATGAAACTCTGCTTGTCTAGTAATTATATTTCCTTACGTTCAAAGTACAGGTAGTAAAATAATTCCTCAACTCTATGAAAATAATCATTAAACCAAATCATTGTATGTTTAATTTTCTTACAGATAAATCAAATAAAATTTTAACCAATAACATATTTATGGGTATGTGATTGTAAATATTCTTATAACCATATTCTCTATCACTCTACATAAGAACTTGATATTCTATTTTCACATCTATACCCATTTTTTCTTACATGGAACCCTAGTATGCCTTATCTTAGGTGGTCTTCGTACTTCCCTTTTATTATTCTAAAGTGGAAGTCTCATTAATCCTTTTTCCATTGTGGGGTTTCAATAAATGTTTTCTTAAATGTCAAATCTTAGTTACCATACTCGAAATTAAAATTGTAAGGAAAAAATTTCTAATTGGGGGGGGGGGGATAATGTGCCATCCTATTTTAAAAAAATACTATGATTAATAGAATACATGATACACCACATCAAGCTTAAATAAATAACTAAAAATTGTTATTTAAATTTTATCATTATAACCGAAGCATTGAAATATTGTCTATGAACATGATTAATTAAATTATGAAATTTTGGTTTACACATGTATATATAATTCCTATAAAAATTAAATATAAACCAATGTAACGCCCTTTTTGAAATAAATGAATTTATTTCCTAGAAAACAGTTTTAATGTTCACAAGTATGGTTTATACCTATAAATAAACAAATCACACTTATTGGATTATAATAATGAAATATATATATATATATATTCAAAATAATTTTTAATAATCATATTATTTTTTTATACATTAAATACAAAAAAAATCCAATTTTACTTATAAAATAAGTATTTATCTAAAAATATTGTTTTCCACCTTTTGATGGAACACTTATTTTAAATCTAGGTATTTAAATTTTTATTAATTATATTTTATAGAAATGAATTATTATTTAAAGAGTAATATAAAAATTTACTTTGGTATAATTTTTTGTATTTTGCTAATAAGTATCATGTTTTGATGAATACTGAAAAATACTGAATTTTTATTGAAAACAACTTTTTCATCTAAATAATTTATAGTGATAAATTTAATTTCTTATTAGTTATAAAATATAATAAGATCATTTTTATATCATTTTATAAAATTTAGTTTATTGGAATAATTTTCAAATTTATTTTAGATATAAAATGATTTTAATCTTTTGAACGTTCTGACATTAAAAACATGTTTCTTTGATTCTTCAACACTATTAATTTTCAATTATTTTTTATCCAATTCTATGTTTGAAATTTTAGCGAATTGATTCTTCTGCTTTAATAATATTTTAAAAATATATTAAAAATGTACATTTTATTTTCCGAAAATAAGAATATTAACTTTATTATTTTTTATTACCATGGTTAAGGTTGAATGGAGTAATTATTTGTAAAAATAATATTATATATAATATAAAATTACCATAACACCTGTACTAATTTTATATTATGATTTATTTTTAAAAAAATAATATTTGGGAATATTTTTAGAGCTCTTGGTTCCACATGAATGAGTTTATTCCATTTGTAGTATTTTAATCATTGGTAAGTCAATTTTTTAATAATTTTGGTTTTAAAAAGTAAATTATTTTTAATATAGAGATATATCAGGGATATGTTAGAGTATAAATATTATTTTTAAATAAAAAATATTTTTATTAATAATTATTATTTATTTTTAAATTTTAGGATAGAAATTAGACCCATAAAGGCTTATACAATGATGATGCTGAAATTATTTAGTTGATGGAAATATCAAATATAGAATGTAAAAAATATTAAAATAAATAAAATTTGGGATCATTAATGTTAGTGATTAATTTTATATATTACTTTGACATGTTATTGATGTTTTAAAAGATTTTTTTTTTCAATTATATCATGCTTTAAAGATATTTTTAAATAGTCATGTAATGAAAAGTATCAAAATTACCATAAATAATATTTTAAAATAAATAATATCTAATTAAATGATATAAAATTTATATAAATATATAAATCATTCAAATAATTGGTATATGGTTTAAAATTTCAAAAATGATCCATTTTCGGTAACTTTCATAATTTATTGTAACAATGTTAAACCATAAAGAGTAAAAACATAGGTTGTCACTGTCAAAAATTAAAAGGTTAAATAAGTGTTAAAGCCAAGAAATAATGATTAAAAATTGGTCAAAACATATCTAGTTTTTATTTTATTACTGTATTTATTCAGATTAAAATTAAATATTTGAAATAAATTAGCTTGGATCTATTTGGAATATAAAATTAATTTATATTAATTAAATATTTCAAGGAATATAAGAGTGCCCCTCCACTCTCTTATAAAAGGAAACCCCTGTTATATTTATTCCAGATTTAAAAAACAATATTTTTGGTAAATATATTCCCAAATACATTCCTGTAATCCATCCCAACATTCTAGAGCTCTTATTTAGTTAGAAAACCACCCTTTGGGGTCTTAAGGTGTTAAGAAAAGGAGATTTCCTGATGAAAATATACTGTTTTTAATTAAGTGTTTCTATTTTTTTCCTTCTTCCAACATATTAAGATATTATTAAACCATTATACAACAATTAATCTAGTATCATTAATTTAATGAGATGTTATTATGTCATGACCCATTCCCCGAGGCACGTGATGTGACTACCCCATGCCCGCCTTCCATTGGCCAGGGGCTGGCGACTAGCACCAGAAAGGTGTTTCCCTCTGATGGGAAGGAATTTCCATTAAAACCTATAAAAACACATGTCCTGAGAACACATCAAAAAGAAACTATGAAATAAACTGTTGTAGTAAAGAGTGATGGAAGTAAAGGGGGCTGGAATACAAGCCCAACTGGAAGAAGTAAAAGTACAACTGAATAGTACAAAACCATTGAAAAGTGAAAGGCATGTCCTGGATCATCCACCATAGATCCTACCTGAAGTGTAGTTACAGATGCCTTCCTCCACACTAAACGTCCACCCAACTCATTTGCATACTGCCTAGTCCCGACTCCCTCAAAACTCATCCTAGTAGCTCTTCATCTGCACAAGACACAACAAGGTGTGAGCGAAGCCCGTGTAGGGGTGAGTATGAAAATACCCATTATGGTCCCCGAGACCCTAGAAGGTCTCTCAAAATTACAGAAGTAAAACCAAAAAACCAAGATCTTAATCACAAATCATAAATAAATAGATACATATCAATTAGGGTCTCAGGTCAAACCAAGTTTTCGGTAAAGTATAGAAGTACAGATGATCAGTCGTGAAGCTAAATCCTCTTATTCTTTCATGTTGCACTACTTCTGACCATACAGATTTAATCCACATAGGATCTGTAGTTACTAACCCTTGCAATGATCCAAATAGGATCTAACCCACCTAGAGTTGATAGGTAACTAACCCCCGCAATGACCCACACAGGATATGATCCACTCTGGATCGGTATATCCGTGAACCATAAAGGGCTACTCTAAAACTGGTCCTCATCGGGTCGTGAGGTGTTGATCCACACAGGACCACTAGATGGTAATCCACATAGGACTGATATATGATGATCCACATAGTACCTCTAGGTTTTCATCCAAATAGGACCGCTAGGTGCTGACCCACATAGGATCACACTGTACTAAACTCTGGATGATCTGTCTGCAACCTCCGCCTCACTGCTAGCCACTGGATTACTTGCACCCAGTGCACTCAAGTTCTGTAGATTCATCCACTTGAGATATTGGTCATACCTTGACTACCAGTATGCTCCACAAAAGAGTAACCCAAAGGAATGAAATTTTATAAGTATCCAAACATGATAGATGACACGTCAATCAGATGCCCGATCTGTGAGTTATAAGCATTTTGGCTCTGAGAGCCCAGTTGTATTTGGGTTCTATCCATCCTAGTCATAATACAACTGTCTCCAAAAATATTGTGGAGTATACTAAAAAGTACCCTCTTGATCCAAGGATCCCAATCCCATAGATGGTTCATCAAACAGACATTTGGTTCTCCAGATATGTTCATTTATGCATTTCTGGCCTCGGTTGGGCCCAGGTCTAGTCCAACCTGGTTGTCTGACCCGGTTTGGGCTGGGCTGTGGTGGTCTCAGCCATCTAGGCTGAGGTCTGGCCAATTCCGTAACGGGGTGTCCTGGATCAAAAGGGGCCCGGCCTGCTAGGGCAGCCCGACATGCATAGGGTGGCCCACAAAGGGGCGTCTCGCAAAGGGGTGGCCTGCAAGGGGGCACGACCCACTATGCAGATGACCTAGCCATGTGAAGCATGGCCCAATGGGCTGCGGCCTGCTAGGAAGTGGCCCATCCACCTGAGGCACGACTTGTAAGGGGGTTCTCCCTAGTCACCACTAGGGGAGCGACCCCCAGTTTCCCCGAATGACCTAAGGTCATTCTGTCTTCTTCGCAGGAGCGACATCACGTGGCACAACCATGAGGCTCACGGGACCCACAAATATGGGTCCTTCCCACTCAGTCGTGGTTGGATGGTGTGCCAGGCATCTTGTCCAGCAGCACGTATCGGCGTACCGCTCTGCCACCCGTAGTTGGCCGGTGTGCCGACTACATTTCTCCGGTCCACCGCGGCTGACATACTGTAGTCCAAGTCCTTTGGCCGCGTTCAAGCTACATCGCCCCCTCCTTCCATGTCTGGATGGTGTGTCAGATTCATCTTCTAATCATCGCGCCTGAAGAGCCATGACCCTCTACTCCCCAGTAGCGCATGATGACGCAATGTACCTCCTCCGTGGTCAGCTGGTGTCGGTCGCTCCGATGACCTCCCTGGCTTTGTGTTATGGCCTCGTCTAGCAGTGTGCATCAGGCACACCACCTCCTTTGTAGTCAGTAGATGTTGGCTCCATGAATATCTTCCACAGAGGCGTAAGGGTAGCAATGTAATAGAGGGATAAGGTTGGGTTTGTTAGGCCCACGCCCTCCACGTTATCTCTAAATCACAAGGGATGATTTAAGGGTTCAAGAATTAAATTGAAATAAGCAATAATTAAACCACAACCTCATAAACCCATTGGAGAGAGCCTGTGCATGATGTTAGATTGTGTTCTTCATTCCAACAACCGGTTTACAATGATTCCAATCATACGTCGTCCTTCAATTCGTGTTTCCATGTCACCCGTCACCTCCCATGCGGATCGGTTCTGTCTTCTAAGGGTTCAGCATCTCAACACTCCTTCAGCACATCATTTCGTGGCGAAGCAGTGCGGATACCACACACCAAAATCCATATATATATATATAGTAGAGGGGGGGGGGGTAAAAACAACATGGGGAATTAATGGGGATCATTTACTAGGAAGCTTACTAGTTTCCCCAATGTTGTTGTTACTTAGATTGAAGGGTAAATCCATTTAATGTCTTGACACAACGCTGGCCCCAGACAATGGTTGTTTGTTAGAGGTTATGAAAGAAAATTATATAATAAAATTATTTTTTCTCATTTCTTTTAAAAATCCACAAAACACAACTTTTTCTCCAGACCTACTACAGTCAAAGTAAAGTATAATTTAAACGAATCCTGACACTGTGGATTGAACACTGCCCTCATATTTTTAATCTGAGCACCGATTCAAAAGTAAGAAAACCACATCAGTGTGTTTACAGAACATACCTTAAAAGAGTACAATTAATTAATAACATTAACCCTCAAACTGTGCCGGTATATTTTAGGATCCACCTAAGGAGAACACACCCTAGAGAACTCAACGGTACTCTTAGATTTTAAATATGAGTTACCATTTCGATGCTGTGGATTTTATAATAAAATAAATTTCACATAATTATTTTATTTACGGTCAAAAACTAACATTCACCAGAGGCCTGTGCCAGCCAATGTTAGTATCAGCCTAAGGGATGAATATCCCCACAAGTACAAAGGTGGTATCAGATTTTCAATCTGAGTGACCATTTATGAGTTATAATCATTTAAAAAATAAAATAATTTAATTTAATTACTTTATTTATGATTATTCAATTTTCCGTTTTTTCTCACATGAGGCCTATGCTGACTGAACATAAGTTGTGCCTAGGGTAAACCTACCATCCTGAATGCAATGGTTCTCTCGGATTTCTAATCCGGACAACCGTTTATGAGTTATTCCACTTTTATTATGAAAACTTGTTATACAAACTTATTAAAACATAAAAAATCATAGACGGATCATTCTAGGCACTCCAGGTCTCAGAATTGCGTGCCCTTAGATTTTAAAATCTCGAAGTAATTCCATATAATTAAAAAAATATACAAAAATTCCGAGTGTTTACATTCTCCTCACCTTAGGGATTTTTATCCCTGAAAACCACAACATAGTCTATGAAACAAAATAGGGGCACTGAGCACGAATCTGAGCCTCCTACTCCCATTTTCTCTTTTGGAGGTTCCTGCGTTGCCAGGGAACGCACACTAGAGGTATTGACCACCCATGAAGGACTCACTCTTATCGATCCACAATCACTACTAGAAACATTGTAAATGTCTTCCCATCATCGAATTCCATCTCTCCATGGTCGATGACATGGGATGGGTCATGTATGTATCCTCTCATCTGGGATACATGGAAAACATAGTGAACCCTCTCCCAATGTGTTTGAAGTTCAAAGTGGTATTACACCACGAATATCCTCTAATGTATCAAAAAAGGTATGATAAACATCAGTGATAACTTTCCTCCTCGGCCAAAACTCCATAGTCCCCGTCGAGGAGAGACTCGCAAGAAAACACGATCCCCTTCCTAGAACTCCAAATGTCTTTGTCTCTAGTAATCATAAGACTTATGTCTTCTCCATGCATTCTACATCAACTCTTGGATGATCTGCACCTTCTCAGTGGTAGCCCATACCAACTCTAAACCCATAAGTGCTGACTCCCCTAGGTCTGTCTACCGTAGAGGTGATCTGCAATGTTGACCGTACAAGGGCTCAAATGGTACCATACAGATGGTGGAGTGATAACTATTTTTGTATGTGAAGTCCACCAAGGGAATGTGATCATCCCAACTACAACCAAAATCTGTGAAGCATGCATGAATCATGTCCTGCACCGTCTGAATGGTCTTCTCTGTCTGACCATCCGTCTAAGGATGAAATGTGGTGCTCAAATTTAGCAGAGTCCTAAATTCCTTCTATAATCCCTTCCACAGCCTAGATGTAAAACATGTGTCATAGCCAAAGATGATCGTTGAAGGAACCCCATGAAGTCATGAAATCTCATGTACATAGAGGTGTCCCAAGACCTCTACTGATCCCTGCTCTGAGATAGGTAGGAAGTGGGCCGACTTGGTTAATCGGCCAACAATCACCCAGATGGAGTCATGTCCCCTAGACATATGTGGAAGACCTATCACAAAGACCATGGAGATTCCACACCACTTATACAATGGAACCTTTACTGGCTGTGAAAATCTTTCTAGAACCTGATGCTCGACCTTCACTTACTGATATATGAGGCATTAGGAAACAAACTACGCTACATCGTTCTTCATCCCTGGACACTAGTGCTGACACCAAAGTTCTTAGTACATATTCACAACACTGAGATGTACCACCATAGGGGACGTATGGAACTCCATAAACACCTCCTCCTGTAATGCCACTGGTACCATGGTACATCCTTTGAAGAGGATGATGTGCTCCCCACCTTCATAAAATCCTTCAGGTTCCTTTCCTGTGGATATCTTTACATGTCAAGACTTACTGTCAGTGTCCCCAAGTTGTGCCTCCCGGACTCGCTGAAGGAGAGGGGTACTGACTGTCATAAACTTGAGGTAATCTTCTCTATCTTAATCCATGAAGGATATCTACAGCGCGACTAGCTGCTCTGACGCCCTACACAGTAATTGTAGACCATAAATCTAAATGAGTGTGTTGGATACCACGTTCCACTTCCTAGGTGTATAGGCTATTTTAATGTCATAGTTCAGGAGAAACTCTACCCATAATTTTTGTCTCGGGTTTAGGTCCTTCTATGAGTAGATACACATGATACTCTTATGATTAGAGTAAACAGTAAACCATTCACCCATCAGGTAGTGCCACCACATCGTCAGGGAAAAGACCACTACTGCTAAATTCAGGCAATGGGTAGCATAGTTCTGCTTGTTATTCGTTGTATTATCTCCTAAAAGATCTGATGACACTTCTCCATCCATAGGAATGGCTTCCACCTTTTCTTCAAAGATAACAAAGGTAACACTGCATAGGATAAGTCTGGTACAAATATCCCACATTACCTAGACAATGCTTAATTCCCTCTCCCTTTGGGGAGGTAATAATGGAAAAATATTTTGAAAACATGTTACCACACTCAGCCACATATGTTTGGAATTGAAAACCCAAAAATCCTTCTTCCACAGGGGTAAGGTTGGCCAACTCAAGAGTGACCGGCTGCACCCTCCTATGCACGAGTTTAGACTTTTCTACTTGGGATTACTTTTTCGTTCACCAAGGAAAACCCCATTCCAATGTTGTAGATAAACCATAACCCTTTTTCATAAAACAGTCAATCTGAGTAAGAAATGTAGATGGCCAGTCCATACCCAAACTAAAAGCAGAAGGCCTCAATGCTTCCACCAAGAGGTTCCAACCGAAACTATCGCCTCAAGGGTCTGATAACACCGTCGACATAAGTGTGAATATTGAGTCTCCTCCCAAAGGTATCTCCATACGTAAGGGTGAAGTAAAAAATTTAACCGAAAACACTATGTCTTGAACAAGGTTCATGGAAAGAAGGAATGATTAGTACCTATGTCTATTAATACAACTTCAAGTAGTATACACATATCATACATCAAATCATTCTTGAATCCCTTGGGTTACACTCCTTGACCGCATGCAGCTACTCCCTTCCCCTTTCCTCCAGCTGTCGAAGCCTTGGGGGACCACATTAGGGTGGTGGTTGTAACATGTCGAAATATATACCACCTCATGCTTCCCTCCTAGCTCCACTTCCATGTTGGCAGCCCCGCAGATTCATCCGTCATTAACACTTCCTATTCCAGAAACATTTTACACACCCATATCTCTGAGATCAGAGTCAGTTTCCTTCTTTCTCATTGCTAACAATCACTTGTTGCATCTTCTCAGCCAGAGAAAAAATATTAACCACAAAGGTTCTCTCTATAACCCTAATATAAGTAGAAATTCATAAAAGAAAAAGTGCTGGCTCAGATGTCGCTAAACTTACCTTTCTCGGAGGTCCAACCCCTAAAGCACTGACCGTACAATATTCGTCAAGTACTAGGGATGGTCAGTACACCTCAATGGATACTCAGCTGCTAACATGTCATCCTGTCAATGTTTTAGAAGTTCTTGGGAACACAAAACCCATAGATTTTTATGGAATGATACCCCCTTCTCTGGGGAAAGATTTCAAGCTTGTCCACAGAAAATTCACCTCTTTTCTAGATCAGGGTAATCAAAACACTATTATCGTTCTGATGATCCACGTAAAAGGATATCTACTAGGACCATCATTTGATCAAATGGTTCCCTGGATATGTGGAAACACGACCACAACCTCTAGCTAGTTCTCAGCTGCCTGTGGATTTGTCTCACCTAGAAACCCCATAACTCTCTAAAATTGAAACTCGTGCAGCATGCTTAGTCAGCGTGCACCCTATATTGGCCAGGATTGTGGAAACGACTGCCCAATAGGTAGTGGGGCTATAGGTACACCACCTGACGGTGTTAACATCATAAGAGGGCCCTTCACTGAGGCCTCATCCCTATGTGGGAATTCATCATGTACTCTCTCTGGAATCCAGGATGGTTGTCTACAGGGCGGCATCCTAATATGGAATAGGTGCACCATGATTATTAAGTTATACCTGGTGGGTTGACTCCAAAGAAACCAAATAAAAAATTTCAAAACACACACAATAATTGTTTTCATGCACTGTGTTGGAAATCAGAAGTAAGGGTCCTGATGTATGGATACGTCGACCGTCACACCAACACTGGACCCCCAAACATAAAACCAAACTCATAAAACATAACACTGTAGCTATATTGAAAAGATCAGAGTCCTTGTACTTCGATATAACTGACTTCTTTGATACCAATTTGTCATGACTTGTTTCCCGGGGCCCGTGTCGTGACTACCCTATGCCCACCTACCATAGGCCAGGGGTTGGCGACTAGCACCTGAAATCTATTTCCCTCTAATAAGAAGGAATTTTCTTTTAAAACATGAACAAAAACACGGTCTGAGAACACATCAAGAAGAAACTATGAAGTAATCTACTGTAGTAAAGAGTGATGGAAGTAAAGGGGTCTGGTATACAAGCCAAAATGGAAAAGGTACAAGTACAACTGAATAGTACAAAACAACTTAAAAGTGAAAAGTACCTCCTGAATCTTCCAAAAGGGATCCTACATGAAAGGTAGGTACATAAAACCACCTCAGAAACTCCATGACCGCCCATCTCTTCTACGTACATCCTAGTCCTAGCTCCCACAAACCTTAGCCCAACTGCTCATCGTCTGCATAAGACACAACAAGGTTCGGGCGAAGCACGTGCAGGGGTGAGTATAACAATACACAGTAGGGACCCCGAGACCCCTGAACGTCTCTCATAATTCCACAAGGAAAACCAAAAACCATGATCTCAATCACAATGCACAAAGTAATAGACACATCTCAATTAGAGTCTCAGCTCAAACCAGGATTTCGGTGATGTATAGAAATATAGATGATCAGTCGCAAAGACGAATCATATTATTCTATCATGAGGCCCTACTTCTGACCATACGGAGTCTAAACCACAACGTATCAGTAGATACTAACACCCAAAATGGTCCAAAAAGGATCCAACCAACCTAGAGTCAATAGGTAACTGACTCTGACAATGACCCACACCGGATCTGATCCACCCAGGATCGGTATATCGTTGAACCAAGATGGGATTCCCTAAGGCTGGTCCTTGTCAGGG
Organism: Viscum album; assembly: GCA_963277665.1. Taxonomy (NCBI): domain Eukaryota; kingdom Viridiplantae; phylum Streptophyta; class Magnoliopsida; order Santalales; family Viscaceae; genus Viscum; species Viscum album. Next base: position 450,542,035 of record OY728142.1, on the reverse strand, counting down.
CACAAGGTGTTGAACCAAAAAGAACCACTAGGTGTCGATCCACACAATACCTCTATGTTTTGATCCACCCCGGACCTCTAGGTGTTTCCCCACATAGGATCAATTGGTATAAACCTTCGAATGATCGATCTCCAAACACCGCCTCACTTCCATACACTAGATTCTTCATACCCGGTGTGCTTGAGTTCCATAGAGTCTGCAACTTGAGATATCTATCATACCTCTTCCACCACTAATCTTCACAAATGAGTATCCCAAAGAACTGACATTTCGTAAGGTTTCCAACATGAAAGACAGCGGGTCAATCGAATACCCTGTCTGTGAGTTATAAGCATTTTAGCACCGGGGGCCTAGTTGGATTTAGGTTCGATCCAACTTGGTCATACTCCAACTATCTCTAAAACACAAGTGGAGTATACCAAAAATTACTATCTTGATCCAAGGATCTCAACACCATAGACGGTTCTTCAAATGGACATCTATTTCTCCTGATATGGTCTTTTACGAATTTCTGGGTGGGGTTGGGCCTTGGTCCTATTAGACCCGGTAGTCCGACCCGGTATTGGCTGGGCCACGGTGGGCTCGGCCAGGCTAGCAAGGGGGAGACCTGGCCCGCAAGGGGGGCGGCCTGCAAGGGCGTACCAACCCGTATACGGAAGCCCAGCCCGCATAGGGCGGCCAACAAAGGGGAGGCCCGCAAAGGGAAGCCCAACCTGCTTGTCTGTCCTGCAAGGGGGAGCGGCTCGCAAGGTAGGTGGTCCATCCATGAGAAGCATGGCCCACTGGGTGGTGACATGCTAGTCAGTGGCCCGACCGCGTGAGGTGTGACCCGCAAGGGGGTCTGTCCTAGCTGCCATTGGGGGAGTGACCCCCAGTTTTCCAGAAAAAACTAAGGTTATTTTGTCCTCTTAATAGAAATGACGTCAAGTGGAACCGCTAGGTGGAATGTGGGACCCAATAGAGAAGGTTTTTCAGACTCAGTGAAGGCCGGACAGTGTTCCGACTGACATCTCCCGCAGCTCACAACGGTGCACCCCTATGCCACCCGTAGCCGACCGACTTTCTCCGGTCCATCGCAACTGATGAGTCGTGGCCCAAGTCCTCTGGCAGCGCACTAGTCGTGCCACCCCCTCCTTCCATGGATGAATGGTGTGTCAGCCACCTCTTCCGATCACATCAGATAACGAGTCATGAAACCCTTCTCATAAGTGGCGTGCGAAAGTGCGAAAGTGCCTCCTTTGTGGTCAGCCGGTGACTATCACTCCATTGACTGATGTGGCTTTGTGTGGTGGACTCCTCTTGCAGCATGCGTCAGTACACCACCTCATTTTTAGCTGGTCGATGCTACCATGCTAGCAGTCTTCCATGGAGGTGCAAGGGTAGCAATGTAATGGAGGGTTCGAGCCAAGTTTTTTAGGCCCACGCCCTCCATGTTAGCTCAAAATCCCATGGGATGATTTATGGGTTCCAAAATTCAATTTAAATAAACAATTATTAAACCAATATCTCGTAAACCCATTGGAGAGCACCCACGTTTGAAGGTGGATCATGTTCTTAATTCCCTCAACTAGTTTCCAATGATACCACTCATATTTCGTCTTTCGGTTCATGGTTCGGTGTCACCCTTCACCTCCCGTGGGGATCGTCTCATTCCTCTAAGGGTTCTGTGTCTCGGCACTCCTTCTGCACTTTGTTTCTTGGTGAAGTAGTGACGATACTCCACCCCAAACTCCATATATATTGGAGAGGGGGAGGTTATGTAATGATATGGGGAATTAATGGTTCTCATTTATTTGTAAACATCCTAATTTCTCTAACTTTTTTGTTACATAGATTGTTGGGTCAATCCATTTAATGTCTTGACACACCACTGGCCCCACACAATGCTTATTCATTAAAGGTTATGAAAGAAAATAAATAATAAAATTATTTCATTTCATTTATTTTAAAAAATCACCAAACATAACATTTTCTCCAGACCTACTATGGTCAATGTAAAGTCTCCCTTAAGTGAATCCTTATGCTACAGATTCAATGGTGCCGTCAGATTTTTAATCCACGCACAAGTTCAAAAGATAGAAAACATCACCCGTGCGTTTACTGAATATACCATAATCAAAGTTCAATAAATTAATAACGTTCACCCTTAACCCGCGATGGTCGGGGTTAGGCTCTGAATAAGTATAAAATCATCCAATGAACTCAACCGTACTCTTGTATTTTGAATCTGAGTTATCATTTAGATGTTATGAATCTTATAATAAAAAAGTTTTACATAATTATTTTATGTACGACCAAAAATTAACATTCACTGGTGGCCCGTGCTGGCCAATGTTAAGATCACTCTAAGGAAAGCATACCCCCATGAGTTCAGTAGTGGTCTCATATTTTGAATCTGAGTTACCATTCGTGAGTTATAAGAATTTTGAAAATAAAATAATTTTATTTAATTATTTTTTTACGGTTATTCCATTTTGGGGTTTTCTCATAGGAGGCATGCGCCGACTAAACTTAAGTCTCACCTAGGATCAAACTACCATCATAAATGAAAATGTTACTTCAGATTTATAATCCAAAAAACCATTTAGGAGTTATTCAAATTTTTCAGGGAAACTTCTTCCGAGTCCTAATTCATGCTTAAAAAAATTCGACGGATCATTCCGGGCACTCCGGGCCCGGAATTGTGCGCTGTCAGATTTCCCGGTCTCAAAATAATTCCATATAATTAAAATAAATTTTTCGGAAATTTAGGGTCTTTACATATTATGTTAATATCACCAACTATATCCATCCTCACTTTAATAAAATGTTTAAAATATTATTGTTCATGTGTACGGTGAACTACCACATCGCGAATATATATAATTCATTTTCCATATCCATTTCTCAATAATATTTTTATTGATGTAATTAAAGATTATATGTTTTATTTATTAAATATTCATAATTATTAAAAAATAAAATATAACATATGATCTTACCTTTCCATGCACGGAAAAATGACAACGCCTTTCGTGCGTACGTGTGAACTATTACCTACATGACGTGATGTGATTCATTTTACATCCCCACGTCACATTGATGATATATATATAAGAATATTTTAATGGTAAATATGATATTAATTATATTATTATAATTATGGAAAGATAAAATTACACTTACCTTATTTCCATAATGATGATTGAAAAATGAAAACGTTAGTCATGCGTTTGTATGACCTACCATCTCCATAATTATAACATAGTTCATTTTTCATTACCATAATTAATATTTTTGTTTAAAATTATAATTAATGTATAGATATTACAATAATTTCATGAATATTATTCTATATATGATGGAATTATGACCACTTGTACTATTTACATAGTACAAAATTCATTTTGGACTCATGTATTGAATATCGAAAAAACATCCAACATGAACACGAATAATTAAGTAATTGTAATAGCATGATAAAAAGTGACATAAATGGAATAATATCCATTAATAGGGCTCTAATTAAAGTTAATAATTGAAATACTCTTATTATTTAGAAATATAAAGATTGTACAAGACGAGTAAGACTCAATGTAATAGACATCATCTCAATTTTCATTTATCAAAGCATATTTTGATGTTATTCACCTATATTCATTTCTAAGGGGTATATAATGTCCCATTAACATTTTATATCATTAATTTTTTTAATATCATAATATTTATTGTTTTTATAAAATTTTAATCTTTCATGTGGAATATGATTCGATTGATTACAAATAGTAAGGAAATTCTTAACCCAATTTCCATTATTTAGGTTAAAATTATACTTATTGAGAATGTAATGCTAATATTACACGTTAAATGAATTTTTAGTATACTAAGTCTTATTTCCATTTGTTTTATGCCGATTAATAGTGGATACATATAACCAATTTATTTGAATAATTATCACTTCAATGATATGATATTTGTAAGGGACTCTTTAACTGAAACAACATTTTTTGTTAGTTAAAGATTTATTATTAAAAATATTTATCTTTTATACCAATTTTTTTAAAAAAATTATGAATATATTTTTATGGATATCTATGTTTTAAAATATTAATTCTTTAATTTCAAAAAAAATGTTTCAAAGTGCTATGGGACACTTTGATTAAAAAATTTCTTTTTAAATATTTTAAATGGGTTTTGAAATGGCTTGGTTATTTAAATAAATTGAAATGTTTTTTACATGTGAAAATAATTTTTTTTTGGTTACATGTTGAAAATTGAAAACTTTTTTTTGTTTTGATTGTATAATGGTGCATAGACATGTGATAAGTAGTTTCATGATAAGACAATGACATGTAGTTTCATTATAAAATAATGGCGGGTGGGTCTATAATAGACCTCCAATTCATTGGGTATGGATTTTGACAATGTTTATATTCTATTTTTAAGAGTGACATGAAAAGAAGTTGAATATATGGTTAATATATTTGCCAAGAGGGACAAATATGAAAGTCGACCGAATGGTTATTCCATTTGTAATAGTGACATGTGTGAAAGTAGACCATATAGTTATTCCATTTTAGTATTATTATATCCCACTTTACAAACATATATTTTATATTCGTTATTTTGAGTTTTCATAAAAGTAATTTGATTTTAAAAAGGTAAAATAATGGTCTTTTGATATGATGATTCTTTTTTCTGTGTAAAAAGGTCTATTTTTTTGGAAATGTTGTTATTTGTTTTCAAAATAATAAATATATCCTTTCTTTTATGTACCCGACAGATATTTTATGATCATATAATGTTTTCAAATGTTTTTCACATGGTTTAAGGAAGATTTTGGACTAGGATGAGATCAAGGGAATAATTGTGATGATTTTTCATAATGTGAAACCCTGGTTTATTGTAAAAAATGTTCATTTTCTTTTATGGAACAAATGGATAATGAGTATAAGTGTCCACTATAAATGTATGGGTTTACTATGTTCATTTTTTCCTAATTCTATTAAACTAAAAAAATAAAATATATTTGGTAAAATAAAGTGATTTCTAGTTTTAAAAATAATTAGAATATGTAATGTTTATGGTTGGGCCCTTAGAAAATAACATAGCATGAACTAACTCACTACTATTTAGTCACTATAACCAACCAAGTCCTTCATTAGTAACCATATTTGGATAGATCCTATTTAAATTAATATATACAGTAATCATAAGTTTCATTAGGACAAAAAAGACTAAATCATCAAACATTGTTGGGAAAAAATAATTAAACATCTTCCTCTCCCTACTCAAATGTCAATATCTTCATGACCGTCTCAATTATTATGTCACAACCCGTTCCCCAAGGCTCATGTCGTGACTACCCCAAGCCCACCTTCCATATGCTAGGGGCATGCGACTAGCACCTGAAAGGAGTATCTGTAAAACAGGAAGGCATTGCCTTTTTGAACTGTACAAACTCGCTGTCCAAGAACACTACAATAAGTAACCACAAAGAAATTTTTGTAGTAAAAATAGTGATAAAATTAAAAGGGACATAATACAAGCCCAACTGAAATGTAAAAATACAACTGAAAAATTTAAAAACACCTCTTGGATCATCCACAGAGGATCCTACCGGAAGGGTAGGTATAACTCACGATTAGTCATCCCAACATCACTTCACATCAAATGTATCACCTTCAGGCACCGTCTCATCTTGGCTCCCTCAGTATCGATCAATGTTGTACATCGTTTGTAGAAACCCAAAAAAGTGAGGTGTAGCCCAAGCATGGGTGAGTATAACAATTCATAGTAGGGACCCTGAGACCCCCGTATGTCTCCAAGAGTTCCACAAAGGAAGAACCACAAATCGATACCTCAAAATCAAAGTATGAACCGATAGACATCAACTATAATTAAGTAAATATTAATGAATTTACCTAAGGTGTCAATATATACTCATATTATACATGAGGGAAGAATACCACTAAGGTAACACCAAAATTTTATAAGTACGACACATGTAACACCACGATGATAACACCACGAAGGTAACCCCACAACGGTCGACGTACCACATAGGTAATACCATGAATACAGATGTACCGCATATGTAACACCATGAAAATACCACCACGAAGGTATCACCACAATGATAGAAGTACCAAAAAGGTAACACCATGAATATAACACCATGAAGATATCACCATGAAGGTAATAGACTCATCTAACATCAGTATAACTTAAGTATAGAGGTACAAATGATTAGCCGTAAGCTAGATCATATTTTTCTGTTTAGAGGCACTACTGAAGACCCACACAAGATCAATAGGTAATGAACCCCATTGACCCACATAGGATCTAACCCACACAAGATCATTATGCACTGACCCCCACAGGATCACTGAGTGCTGACCCACATAGGATCTGATAGATGATAACCTAGTTAGGATTGATGTTCTTTCTTCATGTTAGAGCCAGCCACATGATTCCTCTCACTTGGTGCACTTGAGATCCATATAATCAAACCCTCAATATATAGTTCATACCTCAACCATCTATAATATCTACAAAAGAGTAACCCAAATGGCCGACATGTTGTAAGGGTTTCAACGTGATAGGCAGTGCGTCAATCAGATGACCGGTCTGTGAGTAATAAGTGTTTTACCTCGCGAGGGCCCGGTTGGATTCGAATTCGATCCGAAATGGGTATACTCCAACTATATCCAAATCTCAAGTGAAGTATACGAAAAGGACAATATTTCCCCAAATCTCTCATCACCTTAGATAGTTCGTCAAATGGACGCCCGATTCTCAAGTTATGGACCCTTAAGAGAATCTGGGCCTGGTTCAGTCTAGGTGCAGTCAGACCCAGCCGGCTTGACCTGAGCTAACCCAGTTTGGGTCTTCCTGACCCGGTCCGAGTCTGACCTAGTTGGGATAGTTTTTGGTGGTCTCAGCTCGCTGGGTTTCAGTCCAGCCTGACCGGAAACTGCACGGCCTGCTGGGCTCATACGGCCCGCTGGTATGCGTGGCCCGACTGGCAGTGAAGCATGGCCCTCTGGCACGCGAGACCTACTAGATTGGGTCCCACCTGAGATGGCAGGGGGTTCCTCATTTGGAAGGCAGAGTGGCAGCTCCCCTTAGTACTGCCAGGTCACCCACGAGACCCGCTACTGGTCCTTCCACTACAGTGTTGGAGTTGTGGCTCCTCTAGAGGGGCATTGTTGCGTGCCACTGCCTCCTCATAAGTTCGACCGTGCTGTTCAACCCCACCATGGCTGAAAAGATGTGGCCCTTCTCCATTGGCAGTGCGTGACGACACGTCGTATCACCACCGCAACCGGCCAGTGAAGGCCACTCTGCTGACTGCCACATCATAGTGTCCTGGCTTCCTTCTATTGTGTGCGATGGTGCATCGCCTGCATCGCGACTATCCAGTTCCAACCACCCCCATCCTCTACTGCCTCTGATCGCCGATGCCCTTCCGAAGGTCTTCCACGGAGAACACAGAGGATGAACAATCAGCAGAGGGATCAGGCCTTGTTTGTTTGGATCGAGCCCTCCACATTATCATCTTAACTGAAAGTGGATTTATTAATCAATTGAGACAAACACTACCCCATAAATATACTGGAGAACGTATGCGCTTGATGGTGGGTCATTATTCTTCATTCCAAAAACAAGCTTCCAACAGTGTTGCTAGAACGATGATCCTTCAACCTTGCTTTTTGGATTCGTTCTTCACCTAAGGGTTCCTCCAAAGTTCTTCTCTCCTAATCTCCTCCTTCTAAAATGATTTCAAAAATTCCACCAAGGGGAAAGAAGAGCATTAAACCATAAGGGGGGGGGGGTTCATTAGTTTAGAATTAATGAATCCTATTAATTAAAAGTATTGGTGGTCACACACTTTGTGTTAATGAGTATTTAATTCTCAAAATTAAATGTCCCACCAACCTATTGTGGTCCCCTCCACCAAAAAATTAAAATAAAAGATGGGAGGATATTCTTCTTAAAATAAAATATATTGATTTTTATTTTATCCTCCATGATATACAAAAAACCCAACTTCTTCTCTCGGCCTACTACGGTCAAGGTTAAACCTCCCTTAAGCGAATCCATGCAATGCGAGTTCAACGGTTCCCTTATATTTTTAATCCGGGATCTGGTTCAATAGTTAGCAAATGATGATCATGAATTTACTAAAAATACCTAAAAAAGTTCAGAAATTTATTCTGGGCACATTGGACCATGAAATCACGCGCCTTCTATTTTCATAGACTCATAATAAATCCATATAATTTAAAAAAATTACATGTAAAATCCGGGTCTTTACATTCTCCCCACCTTATGGAATTTCATCCCTGAAATCCACTAAATAGTATAAGAAAACAAATGGGGGTACTGAGCATGAATATGAGCCTCCCTCTCCCAATATCTCCCCTCGAGATTCCTGTGGATCCGATGAATGTGCACTAGAGTTATCGATCATCCACCAAATACATGCTCCTATAGATACTCAACCTCCACTGGAACCTCCATAAATGTCTACCGATCATCAAAGTATAGCTATCCATGGTTGATGATGTGATATGTTTCCTATACGTATCTCCTCAGTTGGGATACGTGGAACATGTCATGCACCCTCTCCATCTACAGTGGCAGTTCCATGTGGTATGCCACCACTCCTATCCTCATAAGTATCATAATGTTTCTGGTAAATCTATATGGGAGTTTTCCTCCCTCATCCAAATCTCCATAGTCCCCATCGAGGGGAGACTCACAAGAATTCATGGTGTCCTTTTTGTAACATCAGAAGTCTTCATCACCTGTTATCATAGGACTTCTATCTGGTTTGTGCAATCTAAATCCACTTTCGGATGACCTGCACCTTCTCTGTGGTTGCCCATACGAACTCTGGACCCGTATGTTCTGATTCCCATGGGTCCATTCAGCATAGAGGTGATCTCCATGGTTTTCCGTACAAGGCCTCAAATGGTGCCATACCGATGGTGGAGTAATAACTGTTGTTTTATGATAACTCCACCCATGGAAAATGATCCTTCCAAATGTAGCCAAAATATAGGATGCAAGCAAATTGCATTTCCTTTAATGTCTGAATGTTCCTCCCTATCTGACCATCTGTATGTGTATGAAAGGTGGTGCTCAAATGTAGCTATGTCCCAAATTCCTCTTAGAACCGCTTCCACATATAGGAAGTAAATCATGTGTCACGTTCAGTGTTGATCATCGATGTCACCCCATGAAGTCACACAATCTTCTATACATAGAGGTGTCCCAATATATCTAAAGATCCCTACTTTCAGATAGGTATAAATTGGGTCAACTTGTTGAGTTGTTCAATGATCACCTAGATGGAATCATGTCCTCTGGATGTACATGGAAGCCCTGTGACAAAGTCCATGGATATGTCATCCCACATCCACTCCGGATCCTCTAGTTGTTGCGCTAAGCCTGCATAAACCCGATGCTTGGCCTCAACTTACTGACAAGTGAGGCCTCGAGAAACAAACTATGCCACTTCTTTCTTAATCCTTGGCCAAAAGTGCTGACATCGGAGGTCCTGGTACATCTTCACCACACCAAGATGTACCACCCAAGGGGATGTATGGAACTCCCTCAACAACTCCTCCCGTAGAACCACTGGTACCATGGTATTTCCTCTGAATAGGATGACATGCTCCCCACATTTAGAAAATCTTTTAGGTGCCTTTCAAAAGGATATCTATGCACGTCGAGCCTCGCATTCAATGTGCCCATGTTGTGCCTCCCGAAATCACTGAAGAAGTGTGGGAGTGATAGTCATATACTAAAGGTAAGTAGTTCCATCTCTATCTACAAAGGATATCTACAACATGGCTACCTGCTATACCGCCTCACTCAGTAATGGTATACCAGACCTCTTACTGAGTGAATCTACTACAACGTTCCCCTTCCCAAGAGTATAGGCTATCTCAAAGTCATAGCCTTAGAGGAAATTCAGCCATAAACATTGTCTCAGGTTCATGTCCTTCTGAGAGATGATATACCTAATACTCTTGTGATTAAAGTAGACTGAAAAATGTTTTCCCATCAAGTAATGTCACAACATCTTTAGGGTGAAGACCACTATTGCAAACTCCAAGTCATTGGTATAATAGCTATGCTCATGTTTCACCAATTATCGTGAGCCGTAGGCGATCACTACTCACTCTTACATCAGGAAACACCAATGTATGGTCCCTGATGCATCATAGTATACTACATACCCAACACCGTCTTCTAGTAGACTCAAGATGGAGGAACTCGTCAGTCTCTGCCTCAGCTCCTGAAAACATTGTTGGAATCTCTACATACATACATAGGGATTTCCCTTTTTTATCAACTGTGAAATGGGTGCCGAAACTCTTGAAAAGGCTGGAATAAATCTATGGTAGTATCCATCCAACTCCAAGAATCTCCGCACCTCGGTGACACTCCTCGGTGGCTCCCAAGAAAACATAGCCTCTATCTTCTCTAGATCCACTGCCACTCCAGCCATTGAGATAATGTTTTTTATGAAGTGAACATCTCATATCCTGAACTGGCACTTCGAGAGCTTACCATAAATCTGGTTCTCTCATAGTGTATCTAGAACTATCTGAAGATGATAGGCATGATTTTCCTCTGATGCCGAGTATAAAAATATTTCATCGATGAAGCCCACAATCAAGCGATCAATGTATGGATGAAAAGTATTATTCATGAGTCCCATGACCACTGTTGGGGAAATGGTCTCGCTGAATGGAATAACCAAGAACTCATAGTTTCCATAACAACATTTGAAGGGCGTCTTCTACACATCCCCATCTCGTACCCTGAGCTAATGATGGCATGATCTGAGGTCTATCTTCGAAAACCAATGATCTCCCATCAGCTAATAGAAAAGATCATCAATCATTATAATTGGATACTTGTTCTTCACATCACCTAGATCAGGTGCCGGTATTCCACATACTGTTTCAAACTGCCATCTGCCTTCATGGCGATTAAAATTAGGGCTTCCCATGGAGAAACACTGGGCCTTATGAACCCCTTCTTCTACAAGTCCTCCAACTTCACCCAAAACTCAAGAAGCTCCATGGGAGACATATGATATACTAGTGTAGATATCGGTGCCATACATAGGTACATGTTGATGTAAAAGTAAACCTCTCTATGAAGAGGTAGTCCAAGAACATCATCAAGAAAGAATAAACATATTGGCCCACCACTACCGGATAGCTAGGTCTCTAAACATCAACTACTATGTGGGTAAGGCTATCCAACTGATGTGTGATCGACTGAACCCTCCTCTGAGTAATTCCATCCTATGCTAAAAATGATCCCTTCTCACCAATGATGGAAAACCCAGTCCCATCCTCACGGACACACCAAACATTGTTCCTAACACTGTTAATCTGGGTGTAGACTGTGGAAAACCAGTATATACCCATGATGACATCATATGGCCTTGATGCCACTACTAAAATATTTGAGCCAAAGATCTCACCTCCTAGAATAATCTCACACTGCCAACACCAGTGTGTAATAATAGAATTCCCTCCAGTAGAAGTCTCTAGCTGTAAGGATCAAGACAATAGCTCCACCAGAATCTCTGAGCTCTGAACAACAGTCATGGAAATAAAAGAGTGACTGAAAACTATGAATATAAGTACTACAACTAAGGTGTTGTAGACACATATTATACATTTAATCATCTTCTAACCACTATGGTTATAAGCCTCATCTTCCTGGAGCTGAGCTCATCCCCATCCACCGGTTTACTGTGGTCAGGGTGGACCACCTGGAGGTGGTGGCAGTAGAACCATGAATCTTTATCCATGAAATGCTGGATGGCCAGCTCCTCTACCACATCCGCCTAGTGCCTATAGACCTCCCTAAAGACTCTATGCCTCTTCCTTAGTGGTCCCTCGACCATCTGCTAGTCGTCTGTATAGTGGGTCAGGTAGTCGCGAGCCATGTGACCCTGCCCAACACATGAGTAGCACTCTCTACTTCTAATCTACCCTTCTCCTTCCCATGAGCCCCACACCACCCAACATATATCTTGAGGCCATCCACTAGAAGGTCTATCCTGTTTGGGCCCCTACTTTATCCATCTACATCCTACTACAGAAGACACTTGTACCTGACGTCTGGTGGTGGCTCGCTCTGTCGGTTCCTGCTCAGCTAAAAAGCTCTCCTCCAGAAGTGATCGCTCTAGTAGCCAGCATCAGAATGCTAAGAGATATCATCGATGCTCTGATCTACCATCAAAGAACCTACTCAAAGGATCAGTACTAGATGAAAGGGTCTCAGACCATGTCAGTGGAGTAGTGGGAGAGATCAGTGAACATCACCGAGTACTAGGCAACAATCGTGCCACCCTACTTTAAGTGTAGCAGCTCCTATATAAGCACTGAGCATAGAGTCACTAGGAGAAACTCTACTCTGATAAAGCCCTTGAAGTCCGCCCAGGTGAGGGTCGCTTCATAGAGTATCTTGAGTATGAGACTCCATCATCCCCCATTTGCTCCCAAGAAGAGACTGGAAGCTAGGATCACCATCAGATCAGCTAAATCTTCATATAAGAAAAAAGCTCTTCCCACAGCCTCCACCCAGTCCTTAGTAGCCTACAAATCTATCTCGCCTCTGAAACTCAGAGGCCTCTACCAATGAATCGTTTTTGAATGCGCTCTGTAGGCGTGTACCATCTGTTGATGGAGCTGGTGGAAATGGTTGCCCAACGGGTAGTGGTGTTTCTGGTACACCACCCGAAGGTGCTAATTCAGTTAGAGGGACCTACACTGAGGCCTCATCGCTTGGTGGGATGTCATCGTGTACTCTCTCTAAAATTCTGGCTGGCATTCTATATGGCAGCATCCTTAATGAAAAAAGGTGTTCCACTATCAATATGTTATTCCGGGTGAGCTAACTCAATAAGATCACAATAAAAACATTTCAAAAACACACACAATCAGTGTTTTTGTGTACTGAGTTTGAAATCATAATTCTGGGTCTTGGTGTATGGATATGTCGGCCACTGCACCAAAAATAGATTCCCAAAATTCATAACCACACTCATAAGACTTAACACTATTTCCACATAGAAAATATCAGAGTCATAGTTCTCCAATAGAAATGAATCCTCTGATACCACGATGTCATGACCCGTTCCCCAAGGCTCATGCTATGACTAACCCAAGAACGTCTTCCATAAGCACAGGGATGGTGATTACCACTGAAAAGGTATATCCCAAAGATAGGATGGAATTTCTTTTTTGACCTGTTCAAACACACATTCCAAGAACAAAAAAAGAAGAAACAAAAAATTAATTGTGTAGTAAAATGAATATTGAATATAAAGGGGAAAAAATACAATCCCAACTGAAATGTAAAAATACAACTAAAAAAGTGAAAATATCTCTTAGATCATCCACCGAGGATACTACTTGAATGACAGGTACAACTCACAATTAGTAGTCTCTACGAAATTTCATGTCAAGTGGTCCACATCCAAGCACCATCCAGTCTTGGATCCCTCATCCTTGATCAACGTTGTACGTCTTCAGCACAAACACAACACAGTGCAGGCATAGCCTTTATAGGGGTGAGTATAATGATACTCAGTAGGGACCCTGAGACCCCCATAGGTCTCCCAGAGTTCCACAAAGCAAAAACCACAAAGAAAGACGTTAAACTCATAGAAGAAAGTGATATACATCAACTATACTTAGGTATATTCCCATACATATACCTAAGATATAAAGATATTCTCATCTTATACATGAGGGAAGAATACCACAAAGGCAACACCACGAATGCAGAAGTACCACACAGGTAATACAACTAAGATATCACCACGAAGGTAACACCATGAAGGTAGAAGTACCACATAGGTAACACCACGAATATAGAAGGACCACACTCGAAACACCACATAAATAACACCACAAAGGTATCACCATGAAGGTAAAAGTACCACACAGGTAAAAACATAAATATAACACCATGAAGATATCACCACGAAGGTAAAATACTCATCTCAAACTAGTATAACTTATGTAAAGATGTAAAGATGACTAGCCATAAGCTAGATCATCTTATTATTTTAAGAAGAACTACTGATGACCCACACGAGATCGATAGGTAATAACCCCCACTAACCAACACAAGATCTGACCCACCTAAGATCGGTATGCACTGACCCACAAAAGATCACTGAGTGTTTACCCAAACATGATCAGATAGATACTGAAACACATAGGATCAATGTTCTTTCATCATGTTACAATGAGCCATAGGATTCCTCGCACTTGGTGCGCTCAAGATCTATAGAATCTACCCCTTGAGATATCAGTCACACATAGACCATTACTAATCTCCACAATGTAGTAACCCAAAGTACCAATATCTTGTAAGGGTTCCAACATGAAAGATGGTGCATCAATTGGATGCCCGGTCTGTGAGTTATAAGCGTTTTAGTTCCTCATGGCCTAGTATGATTTGGGTTCGATCCTACTCGGTCGTACTCCAACTATCTACAAAATTCATGCGGAGTATAAAAAAGAACCATATCACTCCATGGGTCTCAATGCCACAGACGGTTTGTCAAACAGATGCCCAGTTCTCATGTTGTGGCCCTTTATGCGAATCTGGGCCTGGTCGACCCGAACTGGGACCAACCTGGTAAGGATGAGCCACATCGGGGTTAGCTCACTAAGCCATGGCCTGGCATAGCCTGCAGGGGTGCAGCCCGCCTGCCTCGCCCGACCCGGCCCGAGAAGGCACAACCCGACCCGTGGCGGAGCTCGGCCCGCTGCACGCGCATCCCGACCTGTGGTGGAGCACAGCCAGCTGGCATGCGTGGCCCGCTATAGTAGGGCCCACCGAAGCCAGCACGAGGGGGGGGGGGGGGGTTACCCTTATTTGGAAGGTGGAGTGGCATAACCCTTTGATGCTCTTAGATAACCTGTGGGACTCGTTGTCGGTCCCGACGCTGCGGTTCCTCCGACGGTGTACTGTTGCACGCCACTACCTCCTTCTACAGAAGGCGGATGCTAACCACCCTGTTCGACCCTACCGCAACTAAAAATCGGTGACCCTTCTTTTCCGGCGGTATGCAATAGTGTGCCGCATCCTCATCATGGTCGGCCTGTGCCGATCACTCTGCTGACTGCCGTGGCATAGTTCCATGACCACCTTCTACGACACGCCACTTTGCGCTTCCTCTATCGTGACTGGTCGGTGCCTGCCACCACCATCCTCTGCCGACACCTATCACCAGTTCCGCGCTGATGGTCTTCCATGTAGATCGTAAAGGTATAACAATTAGAAGAGGGGTCGAGTATTGTTTTTTTGGCCCAAGCCCTCTACATTATCATCATAACAAGCAGAGGATTTAGGAATAAAATGAGACAAAACCCTACCTCATAAATCCATTGGAGAATGTCTGTGCTTGAAGGTAGTTTGGTGATCTCTATTCCCACAACAAGCTTCTAACGACACCACTGGAACAACGATCCTCCAACCTTGCTTGGTGAATCCATTCTTCACCGAAGGGTTCATCCAAAGTTCTCTTCTCCATATCTCCTCCTTCACAAAGGATTACAAAAATTACACCAAGAGGAAAGAGGAGATTCCAACCATTAAATGGGGTGGTTTCTTAATTTAGAATTAATGAATCCTATTAATTATAGGGATTGGTGGTTACACACTCTTTGTAACTGGGAATTTAATGCCCATCATTAAATGCCCGACCACCCTATTGTGGTCTTCGCCACCAAAAAATTAAATGAAGATATGGGAGGATATTTTTCTTAAAATATTTTTTTATTTTATTGTCCACGAAAAACGCAATAACCAACTTCTTCTCCCAACCCACTAAAGTTGAGGTTAAATCTCCCATAAGGGAATCCTGATGATGTGAGTCCAACAGTCCCCCCAAATTTTTAATATGAGAACCTGTTCAAAAGTTAGAAATTGTCATTCGCGCGTTTACTGAATATAAATTAAAAAAAGTTCACGAATTCATTCCGGGAACACTGGGCCTCTAAATCATGCGCTGTCAATTTTTACAGACTCATAATAATTCCATATAATAAAAAAATTACAATGAAAATCCGGGCCTTTACATATTATCCTGTAAAAAGATAGATACTCTAGATCGCTAATGGAAGAATCTAATTCACAATAATTTTAATTGTATTTATTTTTCATCATTTTTCAGATAATATTTTAATATATTAAAATATTAATCAATGTATATAACCTCAATAATCTTCAAAACATAAATAAAATAAAATTTTTCCAGTATGAATATCTAAAATTAAACATCTTACTAAATATTATTCTCCTATTAAACATAGAAATAATCATGAGGATATTTTCTAATATTAAAATTTTAAAACTCTTTAAATTTTGGCATCATGTTATAATTATTTTGAAAATTTTAAAAATAATATATCATAAAACTCCATCATTGATGTTCATTAATGATTTCAAATATTCATTTTTTAATATCTTGAAATATCATGAATAGATCTTCCCAAAAACGATAATTTAATTCTATAAAAGAATTAATTTATATTTCCTTAATTTTTTTAAAAACCCTTAAGATATTTTAAATGTATGCATGATCACATAAACTAATAATATTATAGTGTAATGATTCTTCCCATGGAAAATAATCTTCTTAAAATATGAACACTAATATTGGATTGAACTATGAGTTAACCAAAATCATCATGATATTTTTATATTAGAGAACAATAAATCACCTTTATGTTACATCCTATGTTTACCTATAAAATAATTTTCCTCTTAAAAACACTATGAGTTATCTTACATAACTTTTAAAAAAAGTAGTCTGAGCCTAAGAAACATGACATTTATCCCAACATGACTATAATGTACTCATATATATCCTATGAGACATTTGGTTTATTCATATGTAGCCTCTAAATAATCATTCATAAATATATTTTACTAATATATATCTTATTTCAGACTCAGGTTACTTTAGAAATGATTTAGATTACACTTTCATACAATTTAAAGATCCTGAGTTAGTCTTATACATCAATCGTTTACCGTTCCAAAACACTATGTTATTATGATGTGGGGATTGTTTAATATTCTATAGTTTTTATTAATTATTATGTAAAAATGGTATTCACTTACACAAAATATATAAAATAAAAGTTAATATTATTCTAATTGAAGTTAATCTTTTTGAATTCCATGTTACACTTATGCATCCCAAATTATTATTATGCATGAAACACATTTTCAAATTCTGAAAAAATACAACTCTAAACTTTCCCCACCCTTCTAAAATTTACTATAAGCCACTTTATTCTATTTGAATAGATTTAAAACAATTCAAATAGCTTCAAAAAAATTAATAGATTCCCTAAATAATATTTAAAATAATTTTAAATGCGCATAAAACATAGAAAAACACTATCCTTTTTTAATTAAAATATTAACTTCTTCAGAAAATTTAATTATTCTCAATGCGATTTCATAATTTTATAATTTATTTTAAATTATTTTTTTTAAAATAAAAAATAAATAATTTAAATAATAATCAACTTCCCCACATCCCATCAAATATTCTTCAAGGTCAACCAATTATTCAACGATGCTTCTAATTAAAAAAATATATCTCTAAACTCATATTATAATCCTCATAATCCAAAAATATAGCTCCCATATCATACAATAACCTTCATTCTAGATATTCAGAAGGGATAATCTTCACTAAAAAATATATATCATTATTATTCCATATTAAACAATATCTACATAATATATTATAGATATCATGAAATTTATCAATATCTGTTATCTATGGAACTCCTCATACACTATTCTTCTTATTCATCATATTATAAAATATTTACAAAATAACATCCAAGAAAAACCAATATCAAACCTCAAACAACCATTATATTTTTCAATGTATTAATAATCTCATTGAAATATAATAATTAGAAGCATCAAACACACATTATTCATTGATTACCATTCACCCTATTATAAATTTACCTTTAGTATCCATCAAACATGAGGGTATGATAATCTATAATCTATAATTTGTTCCTTATTATTCATCAACTGAACACATATTGAAATAATTTATTGGGTAGTTCAATCTTCTTATAACACTCTCATATCAAAACATATTTATTAAAAAATATAATACCTCATCATCCATGGGACTAGCATAGGGGATAAGAGAACCATATTAAAACATTAAATTTATTTATGAGTCTCTACCTAGAGTTATATAATTTTCACACTGCTTATCTAAAATATATTTAGCATGGAACTTCTTATGTACAAAAGATTACCCCAAAGAAACCTTATAGGGATCCTACTAAACATAGTCTTCATCACCACTACACAACCCCAATTTCTTTGAAGTGTGGTGAGTAATTTATTCCAAAAATAATTATATATCTATGGGACCAAAAAGTAGAAACCAATAAGGGAAATAGATCATAAAAGATTATAACAAATTCTTACTCCTACCACTAATACATTCCCTAATATTTTTCATCTGCTTCTAGCATAGGGAAAACTCTATGTCAAAATTAGTTGGAATATATGAAAACATTTAAGGTGAAAATTTGTGGATACATACGATAATCCATCCTTAGAGAGTGAGATAAAATACCAACATTAATATCCAATATACATTATCAAATCATACGACTTTTATGGTCCTCTCCTGAGTGATCTTCATGGAGGCCCCCATGAAAATATGAAGATCAACAATAGAAATCCTCCCCATTTTAATCACTAAGAATCTAGTTACTACAAAGGTCCTCCTTTAAGTACCCACCATGGAGTTCCTCCACACAAAAATATAATGATAAACCCTATATTTCCCCATAAGGTGAATCATAAATAGGTGACCATAAGGTCCTTAACCATTAAACTAGTTATAAATATTCTCCTTGTGATAAAATACTCATCAACCAATGAGGTCATTATATTAATAAAAAACAACATGGCATGTGGTCTCCCATAAAATAATTATCAAGAAATCCCTACATATGATAGAAAATATCACTTGATTGGTGGCCCTCCTCATAAAAAAAATCCATAAAATTCAATTTATGGATGTCCTTCTAATGGTATTCAATATAAAGGTCTGACCCATGTATATAATTGACATTCCATTAATCCTTAAGGATATCCATAGGATTATTATTATGTATATCCTCCACACATTGATTTAGAAATATAAAAACATGGAGGACCTCCCCATGGTGTCAGTTACAGTGGTCCGCCTCACAATGAAACACCAAATTGACATGATGGTTTTCTATATACAAATAACAATGAAATCACGACCCAAAATCTTTTTCATGGAATATAATTCAAAAACTATGCATATCATCATCACGATTCCTAAAAAAAGTCCCTCCTTATGAAAAAAATAACATTGGCATGAATGTCTTCCCTATTTTGTTCTTGATCCAAAATCACCATCTTATTAGGTGGTCTAAAAAAACAAAATCAAACAACACTAGGTACTCCATGAACTGGTAATAGTTCATTCTAATCAATGGGTGAGTTGAGATTGAAGTTTTTATCAATTTCTAGTCAAGATCATGTAAACATGGATACAACCAAATATAATCAAAGTACTTATATCTCAACTATAAAATTAGTATAAAAGATACCATTATAGATATATTAGGTTTATAATCAATTTATTAATGTTTAAGAAGGTTCTAATATCATATGAGAGGATCTAGCTAGTAATGAAATACCTGTCTTCTTTTATCCCTTTTTCTATGTCAATATGTTATCCCCAAGACCCTCATGTATGAATTTATATCTTATAATGACAATAATATTTAGGTAACCGTCAACTAAAATAGGTGAAAACAACCACCTTATGATGGGTATATCCATCACCTCTGGGTATTATATGAACAATATATCAAGGTAATCCACTCTGCCATTATAGTATCTTGGATCCCCAAATTTGATAAGCAATATGAACATATCCAAAAATATTTTATAATTATTCTTATGGTGATTCATCAAATCATTACAACGGGGAACATATTTGATTGTATTTGAGGATCAATGGAATTAAAAGTATTTTGTTTCCCCAACTTGTATATCAATATGATATGCCTAATAAAATATTTTATAGTCTAATATTTTATATTTATCTTCTTGACTATTGAGATGTAAAATTTATAGTTCAAGGAAACTATAATGTCTCCAAATAAGAAATAGATGGACTTAATAAGAATGATTAATTAATAATCACATACATTTGGATGCTAGGAAAGTTAAATAGGGAAAAAGCCCATGATTATCCAAAACCAAAAAAAAAATACGTTCCATTTATGTTTAGAACATGTCAAGTAGAGTTGTCAGAATATATGAAATATCCTCAACCTATAAGAATTAAATCATAGTATTCATAGAGAGACACAACCACATTTGTAACATCAGAGGGTTAAAACTATCCCACATTATTATGGATTTTTTTCCTTAACGATCCTTCATTTCTTCAATAATATAGAGAAATAATAAACTTGATAATTTACAACCTTTAAGGAAATAAATATTTTCAAGGATGGGGGTTACTCAATATACACATCCAAAATTAGATCCATTAGCAGATAATGAATCAACCACTACACATAGATCAAATTCTGTAGTGATAAAAGAAGGTTCACATTATGTAATATTTCATGGATAGCCTCAGAGAATATATTAATCGGATAATTGGAAGAAAAATTAAAATAACCATAAGGTCCACAAATCCAAAAGAACCGCTTTCAAAGAAACAAAAAAAAAGAGAATTATGAATGAACCATTGAATTTTATTCAAAGGTAAGAGAGGTACCATACTCCTTAGACATATCTAAGGGATTAATTCCAACAATGGGTTTTTTCCTAAATAAGAATGTTTTCTACCATCAGTATTCATTATGTGAACATTCATAAAAAGAATAAACATGAAAATAAGGTATCATGTTGGAAATATATCAGTTTCATAGTTGTATATAAAAAAGGGTTATGTACCCAACACCAAAGATAATCCCATGATCTATGGTGTCCTATATATATTATATTATTTAATAATAATCAGGATAATTCCATGGAAAAATGAAATATTGGGGATACATCCCTATCCCACCCATCACCCAAGGGTTTTCACACAATTTTAGTTAAATAAAGAATCACTCAATACGGGGAAGTCATATAACATCTCAAGTGAATTAATGCCAAAATATTTATTTAAAATTTAATTATTAATAATAATAATCAACTTGAAGCCATATCCTCATTGGATGAACCTACTTAATATAATGAGACAACATACCCCACTAGAATATTGTCTATCTACCCAAATAACAAAAGATTTCATCAACCTGTTAGATTAATTATAGCTCCTATTGACTTCGAAATGTTTCCTCTACTTATTTAACATCAATCATAAGAATAAGAAACACTCATATTGGGGGTTTGTGAAACTCACCTAAGGAAACCATTTTCATAAGAAAATCATTTTTGGTAGAGATACTATATTATATTACTACTAGGTTTTAGGGTTTTGAAGGATGAAATGTGTCATTAAAACTGCATAATCACTATATCCTATGTGGGCAGACTTGACTCCTCCTCCACTAAAAAATTGGGAATCCTAATTTATCAACATTTAATAGAAGTATCATTTTACTCACTTTTCATCCATGTGTGGATTGATGTTGGATACCCCAGAATAAAAATAATAAAAAAGATTATATATTTCATATAAACACTAGAAGATCCCATGTTTTGTCTGAGAAAAACATAGTACCTTGATCCATCACTACTTTAGATAGTAATCATAGGTGATTCCTTTACTAGATCATATCTACCCCATATAAAACAAGAATATATGATCTATCTAACTGATAAAATTTTGAGAATATGAAATTCAAATGTTTTATCTTAAAATGGATGGTTTTAACATAATCCATAGATATATAAATTTCCCAGGATTAGTTAATGTAAATTTTCAAAATGATTCTATAGGAAAAGTTTCCAAACATACTCATTCTATATAAATATCCTGATGGATTATATATTTTAAAAAAACATTTATAGGATTCCATTTAGTAAAAAAAACAATCAATTTAAAATACCATCCTTATAAACAAGGAAGTATAGGAAATAATTAAAAATTGATATCAATCTATAGTCATTAGAATCCAAAATCCAAAATCCTAGGAAAATGAAATTAAATATAACGCCTCACACTAGAAAGTTATATCAATGAACTCATATTAATGAAAAAATATAGTATGTGAAAAGGAAAAAAAATTCATGACATTAAGAAAAGGGATAACATGGTCTATTATATTTAGAATAAGAAAGTTCTAGGGTAATTTATATCAAAACTAGAGAAAAAATTTATCAAATTTCAAGATATCAAGAAGTAATGTGAGGATGGGCTAATAGAAATTCAAAATTATTGCCTTTACTGCCAAATATTTGTCCATATAATTTATGTTTTCTCTATTAAAAAATATATTTAAAAATTGTTGATTAATATTATTTAGTTTTGGACAGACCAAATTCAAATATGAAATGTGTGTCATCCAATTATCCAAATTAAAATAGGATTGATATGAAAAGGTTTACAAGAAATATATTTTTTTGGTTATTATATAACCTAAAAATCAATCTATAATGTGCTTAAAATCATCAAGGAATGTTTAGATAAATCAATCATGACCCTATCACCCTATTTGACCCATATAATATTATATTTTATTTCACAGATTCCCAAGAAAAATAATATTCAACGCTAATGAATAAAGAGGTAAGAAAATAAATCAAAACGTGTAACACCCCGACCCTAGTTACCCAGAGTCGGTGCATTATTACATAACAGTAGCATGATCACAAAAGATCAAGTCTCAAAAGACTGATTACTTTAGTAGCTTTGTAAACACTAGATACATTCATAAGTCTTATATTACATAATAAAGTGAAAAACTACAACAAAATATTGTCTTCATATTCCCTCATACTATCCCTACAGGTCATTTATAAAATACTTCTTCATATCCTGGGATAAATAAAACATTGAAAGGGGTGAGATCAGATGCTCAGTAAGGATAAAAATATAGTGGAAACATTCTTAAATAAACATAAACATTTAAGGCAATGAATAACTAAATCAAAATTCTTTTAAACTTAAACTTCAAAATAACAAGGAAAAAATAAATTGAAATAATTCCATTTACTTATTCACATGGATATTCTACTAGTTTAAAAATCACATTCAATATCTATAACCCCTTTCATAATGATGGAATTCATAATTCCAGACTATCATAACCACATATTCAAGGCTTCACTCCAAGACTAAAAATAATATTTTTTCAAGGCCTAGTTCCAAGACACTAGTTTGTCTCATGAGACCTACCGATGCATCGAGGAGCTATAGTGGGCTCCACCTGTCACTTATCAAGTCCAATTCATTCCTCATATGAATTGGTTTAAACATAACATAAACATTTGTATTAAAAATAGCATATTAAATGTAAATACTTTATCCATAAACCATGAATGGTATAAAAATAACACATCCACAGTCAAACATATAACAAAAACTTCAATACAATAAGGAAGTTTTGTATCATAATAAATAAACATCAAATAAGTTTAATATCCATCAATGGATCTTGACATAGATGAAATCAGAACTATTTTAGAGAAATATCTCTTTTTTTTGAAATCATTTAAAGTCACATAATTATAAAAGAAAACATATACTTTTAAAATATTCTTATATTCTCGTAAGGGAAGCTTCAACAATTTTATAACAGTGGAAAATAGCCGCACCCTTTGTATAAGTTAAAAAAGACCTTCATACCTTAATTCGGTCGAAAAGGTTAAAAAGGACCTTTTTTGGAAAATGACAAATATATTCCTTTATAAATATCATATAAAAAGTCAACAAGGGTATAAATTACTTTAATACATAGTAAGTAAAATAACATTAATGATTTGAAATACATTTTTAAGAAACATGGATGTGGATGAAAAAGAGTTCCCAATAGATGATTACATATAAACAACCTTGGATAATGAAGAGATTGAGAAATAGACCCTTACCTTGTACTTTTCTTTGGATAAGGGTAGGTTAACCTCATGTATAATGGTTAAATAATTGTTATTAAACTATAAAAGAATCATATACATTAATAAGATATCATATATGATATTTTAACATTCCTTTGTTAATAATGTATTAGTATTATCGTCGTTTCAGGTGTTATCTAACACATTTTCTTTTATATGTTTTGTTACATAAGTTATGTTTGTTATGGATAGGTTGTATCTTATTCATATAAATAATGATATCAAGTCCTTAAAAATTATTTTTAATAATCAAATGAGAATTAGACTTGCATGGATACGATGGGGAATGAATCTCATCGCGTTCGTGGAGACGGTAGTCCGTATGTACACACGAGTGACAATATCATTCATTTGATATTAAAATAAGATATAATTGGATGGTATATAATATATAATGAATATTTATCATGTTATATTTATTATTTTCATCAATTACATATCATTATCATACCCATCCAAATAATAATGTTTTTGAATAACAATTAAACCACGACGTGGAGACGGTAAGTTGTACATACGCACGTATTGTGACATGTCATTCAAAGGATGGATAGAATAATGAATATGGTTATACTATATTTATAATAACATCACAGTATATATAATATAATTTAGTTATTATTTTATAATGTAAATAACAAATAAATATGAATATGAAGAAGAAAGGAACTTGAAAAAGGGTGGTGAAAACATTACCTCTTCTTCGGGTTATTCATTTTGATTTGATAAAAAGGGCTCCTTAGGTTGTCTTTATGATCAAAATAAGGAATCTACCTTGATTTGAGGAATGGTTAGAGAGTATTTGGGCAGGTTTTGGCTGATCCAAAAGGATTTGAAGTTGTGAATAATTGGTTATATGTTTTGTCCTTTTAAAAGGCGGAGGAGGGTCTCTTTAGAAAAAAAAGTATTAATTTAAAATAAATTAATATTAGATTTCTAATGGATCCAAAGTGGATTATTAAAAGTATAAGGTGGGGATGAGTTGAAAACTTTCATCCAATAGTTTTTAGACAGGTTGGGGTCATTATATTAACCTTATCTTTTAGTTTTAACTCTTAGTTAATTAGTTTGACATTTACCATGTCACTTTGTATTTTTATATTATATAGTTTATAAACCTAATATATACATCCAAGAGACCCCAAAGTGGTCCATTAATGATACATATATCATGATATAATCCCTTTTTTGATCCTTAGTTTTTTTAGGAATAGAATATTAATTAATAATATAATATTTGTTTTAAAAACTCATTTATGTCAATTTTGACACTATTCAATAATTTATTTTTGTTAAAGTCATAAAAACTTTATTAATTCGAAAAAAATTCATTTAATCAATCCTAAAATGTCATATTAACCAATAAAACTCGTGGATGTCATC
This sequence comes from Viscum album, assembly GCA_963277665.1. Lineage (NCBI taxonomy): Eukaryota > Viridiplantae > Streptophyta > Magnoliopsida > Santalales > Viscaceae > Viscum > Viscum album. The sequence continues at coordinate 450,516,490 of OY728142.1, read as the reverse complement.
AAAACTTTCAAATTATATTTATTTTAACATTTATAATACCAATTGTTTGATTCTTTCATTAATAAAGAAAATACTACATCATTATTGTTTCATAAATAAAATTAATTATTCAATGTATAAAAATTATAAATAAAATAACATTACGTAATAAATATTTTTAGATTTTTAATGAATATTTATAGTAGAAAAGATAAGATATATAACCCAATTTAATTATTTTTTCTAAAAGATATATGCTTATGTCATTTTTGTATTTACTTTAACCTAATTAATATAAAGTGTCCTTATCACCTACAAGTTGCTCCATGGGGTACCAAAATAGACCCAAATATGACCATGGTCGGAAATGTGTCAACCAATAGGGTTAGGACACATTTTAGGGTAAATTAATATTATTATAATATTATTTATTTACCCTTATTTACCGGATTTACCCTTTAACCATAGTAAATAATATATTTACCGATGTAATTATTCAAAATGTCTAAAAAAAAGTGACCTATATACACAATTTGGACCTCCTGATTCAAAATATAGAAACCAGTTTTCTAAATTCATAACACATAATTGGTTGAAATTAATTTAAAATTAATTCCTATTGTTAAAACAAAAAGCGTGTTTTTAAGAGATAATAACTATCAAAATATTGACACTTGTTTATGTCCGAATTAAAAATGAAATTACTTACAATGAAAATAATTGGATTAAGAGGTAAAAATATAATTTATTTATACTTCCAAATCATTAAAATGAATAATTTAAAAATATAAATTATTTTTATTTAAAAAGTTGTTTTCATTTAAAATATAGCATTTTTCACTATTCACCCAAATAGGAAAGTTATCAGAAAAACAAAAAAACGTTATTGAAACTAAATTATTATTTCCTGATTCTAAATAGGAAGTTTATTTTGTCAAGTTTAATATATAAATGTTTAAAATATTTGATTTAAAAAGTCTTTTCCATTAAAAAGATGGTAAAATTGCATTTTTTGAAAAATAATTATTTTATCTGAAAAAAATGTGTTTGTTTTTACATTATGTCTAAGAAAATCATAATATGGATTCTAAAATTATAAAGATTTTATAATGTTAAAAATTCAGTAAATACTATTCATAACCCCTTTTGAACGTCTTGTTTGGTAAGTCATGGTGCACGAGAACTCGATGTTGCGTATAGTGCAAGTTATTGAATTACTTTGAAGAAATAACGTACAATGAAATATTGCAGTGTTTCATTCTTCCCTCATTAAATAAATTGCATCCTCACAATTTGAAATTATTTTTCAAAAATAAAAGGCTGAAAATAGAAAATATCTTTTCGAAAACCTACATCAGAAATTAGGTTAATAAAATTTAGTCTTAATAAGAGGAAAAGGAAAATGAAAGGGTCACCACCAAATGATGATCATGATTAGGATAATATTGATGGAAATTAGAGATATATAATTAGAGGGAAAACGAAAATATTTATAGGTAGTGATTGAGTTCATCAATCACAAACAAGTGTAAATTAAGGGCCTTAAATTCATCAATCTATGATGATTTAAAATACCATAGGTTCAACAGAACATATGGCATTAGGATAACACATTTTTTGTTTTAAGATCCCTTCACTAAAGTATAAGATTTAGTTTCTTCATAGAATAATATAAGAAGAAAAATATATACTTGACAAGTATAGTCCCATCCTTTAACTAATTTCTACCACAAACTCGTCTTTCACTCTAAAAGATCATAGAACATCAAAATAATATTCTATTTATCCAATTAGTATAGGGTTTAAAAAAAATGAATTTATAATTCATCTAAAAGAATTTTATTTTTAAAAAATATTGTGTTATTCAATATAGGACATCACGTTGGCCAGTGGTATGTGATATGCCCTTGTCACCCTTCGGTTTTGGGTTCAAGTCTCACGGCCTTGCCGGACGCGACAGGTTTCCACCTGACCTCCGGGTTGTCCTTTTATGGACATCAAAAAATAATCTCAAACTAGAATTATACAAAGTACTTCTGTCCAAACTCATAGTCCAAAATTTATAAGGATGTTAAACAGAATGATGATCCTGTTTTCCACGTAATAACATGTGAACACCTTCATCATGTTTTCTTTTAAAACACAACAACATCCAGAATTACCATAAAACATTATTAATTACATTCATGATCCCTTATTACTTATAGAATACTAGATATACTCCTTCTATCCAAAAATGTTGTAAACTCAAAAAATGATGGAATATCATTAATCACTATCATGGTAGTCAAGAATATCCAATATAATTTATCAAAATCAATCATGTATTACTCAAAAATCACTACCTCGATATCATAACAATATTATGGTTTATCATTCTCTCAGCCACATTTTTTCCAAAAATTTAACCTACTATTGAGTCACTTTTCTTGGTTCCACACAATATCATGTCCTTAATAAAATAGTACTACAGTAAAATCCTTATATAATCCATAATTATTATAACCAATACATCGCTGATACAACACTCAAATAACATAATTCTTTAATAACAACATAAGAACTCTAATCATTCCTCCTCATTTGTGGTAGTATCATAACTTGATTATTGTCCAATACCATTATTTGGGTCATACTCTGATGATTTGGACATTGGTTTGCATAGTGTCCCAACTCCTTGAAGATGAAGCATTGTACATTTGAAGCCTTTTCCTTACCCTTACAGTGACGTACTTGGTGTCCTTTTTCTCCCCACTTATAAAAAACTCTCATTCCCTTCAGGAAATTTCCAGGGTGTTTCTTCCCATAGTTATCACATATAAGACAATTCTTCTTTTCCCTCTTCCCTTCATCCATCTTTCTCTCTTCCATCCTTCTCTTCTCTTGCTTGCCTTCAATTCCATAGGACTTAGATATTCTTTACTAATCTTATTAACACATGATACTATTTCTTCATATGTTGGGAATACATGGGAGACTATTTATCTTCAAAATGTAGGCTTAATACTGTGAAGGATATTATCCTTCTTACTATTTGGATTATACATATTTCTAGAGATCACATTCCTTCTACTAGGTACCATTTCTTGACAATAGCATAAACTAGGTCAGTTTATGAATTACAATAATTCCAAACTTGTAAAATACCTAATCTAAAGTGAATGGTTTATGGATATAATCCATAATCATAAATATTTTTTCTTTGAAGAATTATATAATCATAAACCATTCATAATGATTTGTAATGAAAATGATAATTATCCTAACCATATCAACCGGGAGTGTCGTAACCAAGAGTGGAGCAAAGCCCATTGTCGTGCACCAGTTCCTGTTCCAGTCTAGCTCAAAGCTATGTTTTCAGGTTTTAACCCTAGGTACATATGTTTTAGAGCCACCCCTACCTGATTGTACAAGATATGGACGTATTTTTCGGAAAAAACACAAAATCCCTACAATACCTAAATTCTAGGAAGTTATTCTATACAGATATCCAAAGTCCATCTTAGTTCTATGTGCTCTAATAAGAGTTTATCTAAATCTAGCTTCCATGGTTTGTAATAAACTTTCTACGATACCAACTGTAACTCCCCAACCCCTGTTACCCAGTGTTGGTGCATTATTACATAACATTGTAATGATCACAAAAGATCATGTCTCGAAAGGCCGATTAGTTTAGTAGCCTTGGAAACACTAGATACATTCATAAGTCTTACATTACACAATAAAGTGAAAAACTACAACAAAATCTTGTCTTTATATTCCCTCATACTATCCCTGCAGGTCATTCATAAAATACTTCTTCACATCCTGGGAAAAATAAAACATTGAAAGGGGTGAGATCAGATGCTCAGTAATGATAACAATATAGCAGAAACATTATTAAATAAACATAAACAATTAAGGCAATGTATAACAAAAACAGAAGCATTTTAAACCTGAACATCAGTATAACATGGAAAAAATAAATTGAAATAATTCCATTACTTATTCACATGGATTTTCAACTAGTGGAATAATGACATTCAATATCAATAACCACTTTCATAATGATGGAATGCATAATTCCAGACATTCATAACCACATAGTCAAGGCCTCACAATATGAATACAAATACGATTTTGTCAAGGCCTTGTTCCAAGACACTAGTTTGTCTCATGAGACCTAACGAGGCATCGAGGAGCTATAGTGGGCTCCACCCCATCACTTATTAAGTCCTATTCATTACTCATATGAATATATTTGAACATAACATAAACATTTGTATTAAAACTAGAATACGAAATGTTAATACTTTCTCCATAAACCATGAATGGTATAAAAATTACACATCCATAGTCAAACTTATCACAAGACGTTCAATATAATAAGGAAGTTTTGTATCATAATAAATAAACATCAAATAAACATAAAATCCATCAATGGATGTTGACATATATGAAATCAAAACTATTCGAGAGAAATGTCTCTTTTTTTGAAATCATTTAAAAGTCACATAATTATAAAATAAGACATTTACTTTGAAAATATTCTTATAAGCTTTTAATGGAATATTTGAAAATTTTATAAAGTTGGAAAATATCCACACCCTCCGTATAAGTTAAAAAATACATTCTTACCTTAATTCTATCGAAAAGGTTAATAAGGACCTTGTTTGGAAAATGACAGAAGGATTCCTTTATAATCCTATTATAAAAAGTCAACAATGGTATAAATGACTTTAACCCATAGTCTGTAAAATAGTAAGAATGATTTGAAATACATTTTTAAGAAAAATGGATGTGGATGATAAAAACGTCCCAGTAGATAATTACGTATAAACTACCTCAGATAATGAAGAGATTGTGAAATAAACCCTTACCTTGTACTTTTCCTTGATTGAGGGTAGGTTAACCTCCTGTATAATGGTGAAATAATTGTTATTAAATTATACAATAATTATATACATTAATATGATATCATATATGATCTTTTAACATTGCTTTGATAAAAATGTCTTAGTATTATCATCGTTTTGTGTGTTTAATCATGTTCATTAATAACATTGGGAATGTTTATTCATGCTCATTAATAACATTATGTACAAGTAATCAGGTTCATAAAAAAATTTATCCACATCCACCTAGGTCCATGCATAACATTGTGAACATCTAATTAGGTTCACTTATAACAATGGGAACATGTAATAAAGTTCACACTTAAATATATGGACATGCAACCAGTTCCATAAAAAAATTATATCTTATAATTAGGTTCACCCATAATATTTTTGGATAAATAATATGGTACAGTCATAAAAATATGAAAATATAATCATGTTCAAACATAACATATATACTTACAAGTCATCCATCATTACCCAATACATTTTATGGTGATAAAGGTCCCAACAGTAACATAATGATATCATACATATGTTTTCCAATAGAGAATACATGTTCATAATATCATAACACATGAAATGAAATGAGTATTATAAAAACTTCATCCTATCATGATCTATGGAATAGAGATAGTTGTCATAATCATTTAGTCGATTAATAACCCATAAAATGTAGTGAAATTACAAATCATTTTATCAATATATAACCCATGGATGAGAAATAACATTCACGAGAAAATTTTCATCATAAACATAATCCATTCAAAAATGAATAATTTTTTTACTTGGATCTTATCCCTTATAAATCATAAACTATATCAAATAATTTTTCATAGATGGAGGAAGAATATTAAAGAGAACTTGTAGGATTTTTAAGGTAAATAACCATTATTTGAAAATTATTTGTTAAAACATAAAATATTATCAAAATAAATTACCTTGAAAACCACATTGAAAAATTTTAATTTAGGATTTAAAAATATTTTAAAACTTTTCTAGAGTAAAATATCATTTCCTCTTTGAAAAACTATTTTTAAGAAATAAAAAAATTTCATAACCATTTTATTTGAAAATGACCTTGAAAAAATATAAAGGATGATATAAAAAACAATTTCAGTACTTAAAAAATTACTTCCATTTTTTCAATAATTAGTTTAAAATATAATTTAGAAACATTTTTTTTATTTTTTTGAAAAAATACCCTTTGAATAAAATAAATTGTTGACCAAAGAGAGAGATAAAGTAGGATTTTGTTAAAAACATTTAATTATATTTAGTACCAATGAGTATGAAAATGTTTCCAATACATGAATATATCATGAATAACCAAATTATAAGAAAATTAATGAGAGTAATTGAGATATAGATCATAATATTTCATAAATGGAATCATAATCATAAACAATTCCAAAAAATTATGATATTGTATTAAAAAATGGTTACCACATTAGTAACATTGAAATATAATACTCATGAAATAATAACATCAAATGATTCATAAATTATCATTAAAATAATCATATTTATGAGATAACAAGTAAATGGGCAGTATATGCACCTCTTAGAAGAATATAGATACATAACATGGCAGGTGTCTCAAAGTAAGAAAATTGAGTCAAAATTGTTCACTAAATTGGTAACTTTTAAAACACAAAAACCATAATGAAATATCATAAAATGGATTTGTAAATAGCCATAAATTTAAAGATAAGTAGAATATAAAACATTCATAGACAATATATACACCAAATAACAAAAAACAGTTGCGAATATGGAATAAGTATCATAGAAATAAAAGTGAGACTAGAAATACCCATACTGCTTGAGTAACTATTGAATCATGAGATATGATTAACAATAACATCAATCGGAACTTTTAATATAATTATATAAAGTAAATTCAAGATATAAATTGTGATGGGTTAATATATACAAAACATAACACAAATAAGTAGTGTATGTTGAATATATCTAAATAATATAAAAAAAGATGAGAAAACCCTTACTTTATGTATTGAATTTCTGCATACTCATTCAAAAATACTATTGAATAAATATAATTTTGTTATAAATATATAAAAAATATATTTTTATATATAATAACATAAATGATTTAATTATATATTTTTATTACCCCTTTTTAACAATTCCATGGTGATGTTACATTTTAGGTAATAACTGGTTTGTTTTTCGCATGTGTTTTAATTTATTATATTTTTTGTCCTCATATATATATCTTGATCTCATAACCTCCAAAATTTTATAAATTTTATAAATAAAATATATATTGAGAATATATATATATATATATTTAACAATCTATATAATATATAACTAAGAAATGGAATACACCGTTCCTAGAGACGGTAGGTTGTATGTACACATGAATGCTATTTCTATTTTCTTATCTTATTTAGAGAAAGAATGTAAATTAAATATATAAATATATACTATATTTAAATATTAATAATTATTTCATATATATCATTTATTGTTACTAAAATCATCCTTAATACATTCCATGCAATGTGTGAATAAATCACATCATATCGAGGAGGTGGTAGTCCACACATTCACCAAAGAAGTTATCGTATTCCCAAAAAATAGAAAAAATGTTGATATATGTTATATAATAATTAAATAAACATAAATAAATAATAAAAATAATATATATCATATAAAAATAGTAATTCTATCATTATTCCGAACCTTGAAAGGTTGTAATAGAAGAACGAATGAAATTAGTTTGTGAGGAGGTAGTCCATTGTACACATTTTTTCTGAAAAAGATGATGCTTTGGTCAAAGGACTAATAAAATGAGATATATAACGATATAATGTTTACAATAGTCTAAAGGAGGGGAATTTATAACAATCAATTTGATTCAAGGGTGAACTCACCTGAAAGATTATCCAAGCACGTTCTATTGTTGTAGACACACTTATTAGCCAGACCATCTTCTACCTTGTTCGCCTCTCTATATGCATGAGTGATAATATGATTGATACCAGATAGGCATTGGAGACAGGTGATCCATTTAGTAGTGAGGGTCTATACAAGGTGAATCATACCATTCCTAAAAGCATGGACAACAGTTGTTGAATCGCTTTCATTCCAGATGTTGTTCAATCCACTTTGTCTAACCAAATCGATAGTATTGATGACACTGTACATCTCTACTTCCTGGGAGGAGGCATGACCATAGGAACCAAATTAGAATCCAAGTATGTCCCTATTGTGATTTCTTCAAATGATATAATAGACTACATGCCCTGTATTTCCTTTTGAGGAACCGTTCACATTGATTTTGATTCATCTAGGAATATAAGGTTTCTAGAAAACATTTATAAAAACTCTCTACAGGCCATACATTCCCTTGATCCCTATCCATCATAGGATAGTTAAATCTCTAACTGAGATGTGAAATATCCATTTTTGTATGATTTCGCCATCCTTGATTGAATTGTATGTCATAATTTTAGTTGCACTGAAACTGAATGAGTTATTTTATGCATAATAGGATTTCTTTCATACCAAATATGGTGCATCAGTTATTTCATAGAGGTATTGAAATGTTGGGTAATTTGGGGAGAGGTATCAGTAGTAGTGCGTCTATGAAGCTACATTCTAATAGAGCTCAAACCAGACCATATAAGAACAAAAATATCAAAAATATATTTTTATAAAGCAGAAGAATTGGCACAAGATAGAAATAAGAGATTAGCATCCTCTCTGTGTTGGATGCACATATGACATTTATAAAAAATATGAATAACACACATCCAAAGATTGCAATTCTTGGGAATTATAATCTATGAACTTCTCAACACAAGTGTGATATGTGAGGGCCGATCCCTACTTTTGTTAATGTTCTTTGCCGAGTTGAAATCATTATTGTGTGTATTAAAATTAAAATTTATAGTATAGTTTAGATGATAGAATACCATTATATGAAGGTTCCTAAACAAAAAAATAATCAGTTTTGATAAAAGTATAGTTGTTAATAATATCAAAGATTTCATTAGGTAAATTTATATCAGGGGAGTTTAAAAAATCATTAATAGAGATGTTTATATTACTGGGTAATTGCATGGGATCAATCATGTTACAAAGTACGGTGCCATTCCAGTTGTCCAACCAAAACTGCAGTGAAGAATCCCTATTAACTATACATCTAGAGCATGACATGATTTTTGAAAAGGTGTGTTTGATGGAAGTCCTTTTGGAGTAATCCATAGACAAGTGTTTTCCTGGTCAATGATTATTGTAAAATCTACCACACATAAAATCATAATTCTATGAATGGTTGTTAATAACATTACAAGTATGTTTGGTTTTAAGGGCCTCATTAAAAGGATTGAGATTCTTAATACTAAGGCCACCATTCTCAATGGGAGATCAACATGTTTTCCATGGAACTATTTCGATTTTCCATGCAAGAGTGTTTCCACTCCGAAATTTTTTTTAATTCATCTATTTATCTCTTTGAGAAGATATGTAGGCCATTTATAAACCATTATAGAGTATAATATTTTAGATGCAATGGTGTATTATACAAGACATATCTGTCATACCATTTAAAAATATTTTCTATTCCAAGAGGAGAGTTTTCAATTGATCAAATAAAAAATACTGAAAAAATAACTGTTTTTGGGATTTCCCCAAATGATGGGGACCCCAAGATACGCAAAAGGGAATGATCCTTCCTTTATTCCTAAATAATTAATAATATCTATTTTTCTCATGACTGAGAATTATTTACCAATGAAAATGGAATATTTAATCTAATTTATGGATTGATAAGAGACATCTTCATAATGGGAGAGGACATCATTAAGCTCCTTTATATTCTTCTAATCTCCTTGGAGGAAAATAATTATATAATCCACATATAAAATATGTGAGGGAACACTCATATCTCTAGAGGAAAATAAAGTCTTAAGTTCACTCCAATTGAACAAATCAGTAACAAGTCTACCGAAGTAGTCCTCGAAAATAACCAAATGGATGGAAGAAAGGGGGTATCCTTGGATAACACCTTTGGTATAAGTGAATTATCCTTTTGGGGAGCCATTGATCAGAATAGAGATGTGGGAAGAGTTAAAAAGTTTTTTTATTTGGTTTAACAATTTTTCCTCAAATCCAATGCTTTAATTTTTTTTGAAAATGAATGTCTAATAAATGGTATCAAAAGATTTTATGATGTCAAGTTTGATGGAAACTCTCATACCTATTTGATTCATTTTAAGAATGTTTGTAATTTTAGAGGAATGTATAATGTAGTACTAGATATTCCTCCCATTTAGGAAACATAATTTTTTCCAAGAGACAATTTTTTTTGCAATAGGTGCCAATCATAGAGATAAAATAATGGAGATAATTTTATACAAATTGTTGATAATAGAAACTGGCCTAAAAAGGTGAATTTGGGAAGAAATATCCAATTTATAAATGAGGGTATAAAATTGGGCATTAATATCATAAGGGAGGTAGCCACTGGTGAAGAAGGATTTGGAAATTTGACAGACATCATTGAAAACAACAACCCAATTTTGCTGGAAAAAGTCAATTGAAAACCCATCAGGACCAGGAGGACTACCTGACATTAGACTAAAACCCACTTCATTAATTTCATGATCAATTGGAATATTATTCAAGAGGTTATTATCATTATATCCAACTAGAAAATTAATTTTATCTGCTTTTATATCCTTTATTGGAGTAGGAACATTAAAGATATTGCTAATGTAGTACCCATGGCTTCAGGTATATAACCCATTTCCTCACATTTTTTTAATTGGTGTGTCTTTAATAGAATGATTACATAAAATAGAGAGCTTCCCTAAAATAAAGAGCTTCTATAAAGTTGGGTGTTACCATAATGTTGTTTGTTTTCATAAAGTTGGTTGTTCCATAATTTGGGGTGTTTCCATATTGTGGTTTGTTTCCATAATGTGGGGTGTTCCCATAAAGTGGGTTGTTTACATAAAGTGGTGTGTTTCCATAAAGTGGGATGTTTTCATAAAAAATGTGTTTCTATAAAAAGGTAAAAGGTGATGTATGGGAATGTTTAGAGGTTTTATAAGGATTGTTGGGACCAAAATGAAGGCCTTGTGTTCCAAACATGGTTAGCCCAAACCGTGTGGTCAAACCTTGCGCAGAGGTCAAATCTAGATCCTATTTTCTAGGAGCGTACTCTTTTTTGATGTATATATTTATTTTGGACTTCAAAATGCTCTTATTCTGATGTCACTCTCCATAAAAGGCTGGATAAACCTCCCCAAAAAAGTTGGATCCAACCTAATGACTTCCATGGTGATTTCGAGTCTGATTCTTGAGGTATGTCACAATTCTTTCTGGATTTGTCATCTTTTCTTAGATCTACATAGATCTACTTCTCCGATCTCCATTATTTCTCAGATTTGAAGCTATATTTGGTAGATATACATTTTTGGAGGCCAAATAATTCAATTTTGTGTCCAAATCTTGCTATGATAATAGAACTAAATCCATTCTTGTAGAATTGACCCGCTTTCTAGTGCGTTCTTCGTCTGTCGTCAAAGTTTCTTAAAAACCTTCAAGGTAGGTGGTTTCAATATAATATCCTCTTTCTTGAATTTATTATCTTAGAATAAATTTTTTTTGATTGTAAAATTAATGAAAAAATCTTCATTTGTGATGATTTATGGTTTTTGTAAAATTGCGTGATCATAGTGAATAGAAGTGAAAAGGGGATTTTGTTTCATGAATCTAATATGATGATTTTAAATTATAGATTTTCGGGAATTTCTAAATTGTTGTTGAAAATGATATTTGAAATAGAAATGTTTTTCAATAATAATGGATTTTTATTGAAATAGTTTTGAATTGAAAAGGTTTTCTATTGAAATGGGTTTGACAGAAATGGTTTTCAATAAAAAGGTGTTTTTATTGAAATTGTTGTTTTGGAATGATTGTTGGGAATATGTGGCATCTGTTCATGTTACATATATGGGGCTTGGTTCTCGGTGCGAAAGGTTTAGTGGCACATGGTAAATTCATACATGGGGCTTGTTTGAAATATGTCCTTTGCTCGGTGCCAAAGGGTCAATGGAAATTGTGAAACAATTACCTTATTACGACTTGGTAGATAGATAAGAAACAACTCATGAGTATGGAACTGTCATAACGTAGCAAGCATGGTTTGTTACATGGGTTTGAGGAATTTTTGGGTATGCTGATAAAGGGATATTGTGAAATGGTTGTAAATATTGTTTAGTTATTTTTCTAGAAAAAAATCTTGCTGGGAAAATTGGTTTCAATTTCACTTTTATGCTTTTGGTAATGAATGGTTTTGGAAACATGTTTATATTTAGTTATAAACGGGTTTTGAGAAATTTTTTTTATATAAACTTGTTAATATAATTTTTCCTAACACTTTTATCCTAGTTTCATGAGTAGGGAAGTCATTGGGGAAAACCTACTGAGTTTTATACTCACCCCTGCACTGTCACTTTGGGGATTTTGAAGATGCTATCATCCGAGACAAGGGAAAACGTAATGTTTCAAACGTGTTTAGCACTCCTTCATGGTGTTTGTGCTATTCAGAGATTTTGGATCATGAAGCTTGTGGAGAAATGAGTTATGTGGTATTTGGAGAGACTTTTGTAGTCTATCTACTATGCACTTTGATACTTGGTTATTCTTCTGTTATTCCTTAATTTGATGTGATTTTTAGATACATGAAGTTGTTGAGTTGTCTTCCATTTGTTCTTGCATCATATTCTAAATGTTTGGTTATGGTTGGAAGGTTTATTGGTTTATTTCATAAATATTAAATTTTCCCGCACATGAATTTGAAACCCATTGGCATTTATTTCCAACCTTTGGCGTCTTGGGGATGTCAATAAGACCTAGTAATGATTCGTTGTACTCTAAATCCAATGAAAAGTGGTGAGTCCTTATAGCTAAAGAAGGAGGTGTCATGGTCAGCTAGTCTCTCATCATTATCAGTGATATTATCAATATAATTATGTATGGAAAGAGGTCTACTTTCCTTTCTATGCCTTTTCTGTGCAATGAAAAATGTATTGATTCTATATCCATCCTTGAGAAAGTTGAATCTAAGGGATTGTTTCCTAATATTTCCTCTTAATGTTATAATATAATTGATTTTATATCTTATTTCATCTTCTTGTTTTGGATCATTAGTAATGTCATAATGGGTTGGGTCAATTTGAATTTTACTAAGAGCATTCTCAAGGAAATTAATTTCATTTTAATTTTGTATAGTTTTGTCTTTGCACCATATTTTTAGTTTTTGTTTTAGATGTTTTAGTTTCATTATGAAGACAAGGGAATCATTCCAAATGATTGAATTCCAAGTGTATTTGAAAATTTCGGAACATCCCTAAACAGTGTTCTAGGAATAATTTAATCTAAAAGGAAGAATAAGTTTGATGTATCTAGTATTGAGGGTCACCAAAATTGGATGATGATCATAATTAATCTTTGGAAATGTAATACCTGAGATGGTATTCCAGTTATCCATAGTTTTGAAATTTGTAAATGCTATGTCTTGTTTACTTGCTAAAATTAAATTATGTTTTCTTCTATACCAGGTATACATATCACCAACCAAATTAATATCAACAAGGTTATATTCATCAATAAAGAGTTTGAAATATTTAATGGATGTGTATGATTGTAAAGGTCCCATATTTTCACTAGGTACACGGATATCATTGAAGTATCCAAAAATGACCCAAGGTGCTTGAATAATGTTGTTAAGGGAAGATATATTGTTCCACAATTATCTTATATCCTAATAATTTTTGCAGGTATACAAAAAAGTATAAAAGAAGATATTGTCTTACAAATTTATCTCACATGTCAATGACATAGATTCAGTATTAAAAATAAAAACTTTACATAAATATTTATGTGAAATGACCCACAATGAATCACATTTTTTATTGTTAGAAGTTCAACCTATAAAATTATTACTATATTTTTCAAGACTTTTAAAAACAAAAGAAAAAGTGATTTTTGGCTCTAAGATAGAAAAAAGAATAATCTTTTGAGTAAAATTAATTTTTTTTAAATTTTTCGATAGTGTCAGGGTTAGAAATACCCTGATAGTTCCAAAAGTTAACAATCATTTAAACTTATGTTTGGGGATAGGTCACTTGATTTTGTTACCTTCAGTGTTATTTCCTCATTTGTATTTTCTTAACTGTTTAATAGAATTATCCTTAGGTGTCATTGAATTTTCCCTTGTAATGTCCCTAAATGGTTAGGAGAGATATGATTAATTTTCATAACTATTGAGTCCTCATCTTGATGAATTTATTTGTTTCATTTTCCTTCTATATCACTATCCATCCTGATTCTATTTTTATGTGTATAAAATCCCCAAATTTGTCATCTAGATTCTGAGTGGTGAAGCCAACCATAAGAGGGGTGAGTATTGTATGTTTGTGTTGTAGTTAAATGATCTTCCATCACCCTTTATGTGTTATGATTTTCTAATATCAAACATCATAATCCTACAAAATTAATTCTGAAATGTAGTTTTGTCTATATTCTCTTAATTGTATGAAGGTTAGGAGAGATGATGTTTCTTTTCCATGTCTGTAGGTGAAAAAGCAGTGTCATGGATAGCAGTGGTGTCTAGGTGCTTGGGAACCTCCATTCAATTTTAATCTATTGAGTGACCAGTGATCTATGACTTCAGTTCAGTAAGAGTATTGAAAATTTCATGGAAAATTCTATTTATGTAGTCACTAGAATTATATTTTCTTAGGTAATTTAAATCCTCTTTCACATGATCTGCCTTGGTGTTTTCAGGGCGCTGAGTGTTGGATTTCAATGTTGAATCCCCCTCTTCAAAGCATGTAGTAGAGGTAGATTTAGTAGAAGTAGTAGTAGGTTGGATGTCCAGTGTTAGGCCATTAACAAGAATATGATCAGTGTGTTTTGTTGCTTCAGAGGTATAAGCAGAATGAACTCCAATGAGATCACCTATTGAGGAATTATTATGATTTCTTTGAGAATTCTGTTGATCATTATCAGAAATTGCAGAATCTCTATCTGATCATTCAACTGTACAATATTCAAGACCATATTAGCAATCTCCTCAGCAAATGCATGCTCTTCATTATCCATTTCCTCCTTTTCAACAAGGTCAATCCATGATTGATTAGAAGGGTCCATTGATTAGGATGCATCACAAGTTTTCATCCTCTAGATCTTCAATTTTTTTCATTCTTGTTTCAGATTTATCCATGATAGGTTTTTTACCCTTCTTGTTTCCTCTAACCATAGTCCATCATTTTTCTTTATGGGGATGGACCTGTTTTTTCACAATTCTACAATTAAAAATGGAGTTCCCAATGATCTTACTATAGTCACAAAAGCATAGTCTATTCAAATAATTTATTCTGACATCAATCTTATAATCCTTTGAATTGAAAGCACTGACAAGAGGTAATATTTCTTGTAGATTAATTTCAACCATGAATTTTGTATAAAGACCGAAATCACTATTCAATGTTCTCTGATTTATTTTTTAGAGGTACCCCGATGAAATAGGTATGGTCATTTAATATTTCCAGGTCCCAAAAGAACCAGACATGTCCATATAACCAAACCTAAATCTAATCCATAGAGTGTCTATGCATTAATGTATTGAAAGTATAATCCAAAGTAGAAAGACGTAGAATACCAGGTTTCAAATGTATTTTGCCTTGTTTCCATGCCCAGTATATTTCCTATAGACAGTTCAAAATGATGTGATAATACCCTTTCCCAAGGGGAACAATCTTCCAATTGGTTTTGCACCAGTTTTGGGTGATTCTCATTTTGATTTCATCCACTAACCACAATTTATCCCTTCTGAGGTCAGAAATCTGTTCGAGTATAGAGAACATACACATTTATTCTCTCTGATGTAGCGATTCAGGATCATCAAAAACTAAAAATCATCCCTCATTGTGTTTTTTAAAACGTGGAGCCATCATTGAGAAATATTTTTCATTATTTGAGACCTTAAGAGCTTCCATGAAAGATATACCTTTGAATATCTGTGTCTCAGCATGAATGACATTTTCCGTGTTCCCCTGATAGTCTTATATGTGTGGGTCATGAGTGATGATTTCATATTCCATACGATGGAAGAGTGTCTGATTGTAGGATGAAAACTTATTATCAAAAAATATCAGTATATTTAGGATAATAAGGTTATTATATAATACTGTAATAATATAATTGATGGGGTGGAGAAAGAAATAAAACCAAAGTGCTAGTGGAAGGATGTTACCTCTTCTTTGGGTAACTATTTTTGGTGTTCACTTAAGGACTTACTTGGTTGAATTTATGCCCAATGTGAGGCTTATAGATTGAAGGTATGGATTCTTGGATCATATTTGGGAAGGTTTTTTATTATAAAAAAGAATTTAATAGTGTGAGGAAGTGAGGGGGTGAGTACCATTTTTCTAGTGGAGGAGGAGTAACATACATGTAAATATAAAAAGGAAAACACTATTTGGAGGTATTTGATACATCATGTGCCCCCAATAATTGTCCATTTTTGATAAATGGAAGTATATAGTATAAATATTTCTATAAAATGACTTTTTGAACTTTTTCTATTTTATTTCCCCCCTTTTGTTAATGTTTGACCACTAATTATACTCGTTTTAATTGTAATTACTGTAATTAATTTTAATTAAATTTACTAATATTATTGGTAAAAAACTGTTTTAATATTACAAGAAATTATAAATTACTCTTATTAAAAATATGGAATCCATTTTTACAAATTATAATCAAATAATTGGTAGATATAAAATTAAAATTAACCCCAGAAACATGATGAGACAATGGGTTATTAAGTAAAAGTGTTCAAAAGTTAGAATTATTTTTATATCAAATTTCATTGAAGAATTTATTACAATGGACTACATTTTAATAATTGTGGTATAATTGATATAATTTTAATTTAAAACCAAATTAAAAATTAATTTTGAAAAATAAATAAATAATAGAAATATAAGTTTTCAAATAAAATTCTGTATTTTCAATATTCATCTAAAAATGAAATTATTCAAAAAAATTCCAAAAATTAAACCTAAAATAATTTTAATGATTATATTTAAAAAATTGTTTTTATTATA
Organism: Viscum album; assembly: GCA_963277665.1. Classification (NCBI taxonomy): domain Eukaryota; kingdom Viridiplantae; phylum Streptophyta; class Magnoliopsida; order Santalales; family Viscaceae; genus Viscum; species Viscum album. The sequence goes on along the minus strand of OY728142.1, from coordinate 450,499,476 downwards.
TAAAATAATTTTTTTTAAAGTTTCAAAAATTATACTTAATCAAGGTGTACCATTAAAGAGGAGTAAAATTACTTTTTAGAAAAATATATATCTTTTTGCATAAAATTAATTTCAATCATATCTGTTATCTAGAAAATATATAAGATGAATATTAAATATTTAATTTTTTATAATATAAATATATACATATTAAAATAATTTATCACGTTTTTTTATTAATTTTTGGAGATAATAAGTGTTTTATTACAAAAATTTTGTTTTACTACAAAAGATTTCCAATATATTCAAAAGGGTATTATTTTAAATTTTAATTAAGTGGTCAATAAATATTTCTTATTATATTCATATTTAAACAATTTGTTTTTAATTTAAATAATAATATTCATAACCTCTATTCCAATTCCTAGGTGACATTAATATTAATATTGTAATAATGATAATAAAAATACATTATAGTTTGGTAACACTAGGTCTTTCGTGTCATGCATGTTATCGAAGGAAATCAACATTGTGTGTAGCCCAAGAAACAATATTATTTCATGTACGAAAATATAGTCTATAAATTTCATGTAAAGGAATCTCAACATGGTGATTCCCAGAAAGAAATAATATCATGATTCTTTTATAAAACACAATCTAAATGAAAGATATAAAAAATCTAAATTAATTCAAAGAATAATAATTCAAAAAATCTTGGGGTGTTACCTTCAACCCCCCTTAAATGAATTTCACCCTCAAAATTCATCTAGGTTATCAATGTTTTAATAATTTAAAGTTACTTTCAATAAAACCATATGAGATAATTGAATACTAAATATTCTTTAAAAAATGGGTAGTTAGAAACATAACAGTAACCAAAAGTAACTCAAAACTAGGTTCCCACATAGGAGAACATTGAAGAAGAGATGGGTATAAAAGAAAAGAGTAAATAATTATATATAGTGATAAAGATCCCTGATCATGAGAGAGTGGGTGATCTATTGAAAGTGAATGATTATAAAACCATAAATCTAAAATGATCTATGGGACCATTTGATTCATTAGAAATAAAGGTACCATTATAACATTTTTTCCAAGATCCTTTTCCTATTTTTAAAGAATGTTCAAAAAAAATTACCTGCATGATTTCATCACAATACCACCCTTGGGCTGCGCATCTATAAATTTTCACTTCAACTATTATTAAATAATATGTAGGTTAATTAATCATTCCTGATTCATTAATAGATACCAATATCCATAAATATAATGATAGGCTATTCCTTATATCTTTAGTTAATATCACAATAAAATGTTTAGAAGAAGTTATCCAATAAGTATAAATTCTCATAAGGTGAGACAATACTTTAATCTCTAAAACCTCATCCCAAGTATAACATAAACTATTCCATAAATGGATAACCCTATAACCCTTAAAAAAGATGAAAATATAATAATTTAGATAGAAGGTCAGTAAATTTCTCAAAATAAGAATAAAAATAATCCCCTAAATATCATAATATAGATCATGTTGTTAGATACCAATCATGTGAATACCTTCCTCATGTATTTTCTTGAAACATGGTAATAACCAAGAAAACAATAAATACGAATTAAAAAAAACATGTTTATTTATATAAAACACATATTATTGGATATATTCCTTAAATATTAAAATGTTGTAAAATCCTTCTATGACAACACAAATAATGTTTTGAAAAAAAGATTAATCAGTTCCAAGGTAATTAGTACCATTCAATTTACTTTTTCCAAACATCCTTATCTGAAAATCATGAAAATATTAAGGGTTAACTTTCCCTTATTCTTATGTTTACCAGGAATATCACAATTATCTTTTCTAGTCTGTTGGAACCATTCAACATATTCTGGTATAAAATTAGATGAAACATAAACTGAACAATCCTTATAAATTCCATAATTCATGTAACATAATTCTTGAATCCGAACACATAAATAAGTTGACTATTCCACTTGGTCCTTAATACATTAACAAGGATACATCATCATATTACTTGTTACCTCTTTCCTTTCACATTTCATTTGTAGTCTCATCATTGTCAACAATATAACCATTACTCATACCACCTTTCTAAGTCTCTTCCTGATATTTCAACATAGAACATAAATTTTTATAATTCTTTTTCAATCCATATTTAAAAAATTCAACAGTCAATGATAAAATTTGGTGCCCATTATTCCCATCCATTTTCTTAATCTAACTATATTTTTACTTCTCACTTAATTTATTTGTGTCCTTATTTTCCAAAGACAAAACATATTCTTATTCCATTAAGAAAATAACATGGGTCTTCTACCCCCATTAATAATATATAGAAAACTAAATATTATTTCTACTATCATATCCATTACCCTAATTCTCAGAAAAAAATTCATATTCTTATTGGGTGAGTCTAAGAATTGATTTTGGTACACATTATTAATAATGTTATGTGAAAACATTCAAGGCATGATCATAATGTCTGTTACTCAATTAACCACTCCGTTTGACTATTCATCAGAAAATTATTCATCACATTAAATGTTTACCAGGTTCCTTGATGTTCCACAAATTTGAATAAACTATAAATAATAATATGGGAAACAATTATAATTGAATAAAACCACATAAACATAAAAAATAACATATTTTATTTCTGAATTACGCCACCATTTTTAATCTATGAAACATTAGGATTATCATTAGAGACAAGCCTAGAAATATCATTTGAAACATTTGGAGGGATCTCTCTAATGTTTTCACATCCTAGTTTCCAAAGGTTTTGTAAATATTAACTTTGATACCAACTAAAGAGATCCATGGCTACTATACAAAGATATTACGTCATCTTAAATGAATATTTATCACATTACAAAAGTACATGCCCAAGGACCATAATAGTTTACTATCTTTGGAATCTTGGAGAACAATCTTATAACATAGTGAATGTTCTTCAACATTTTCAAAAAATATCTTCAAATTTAGTAATTCTATATAAAACTATTATTTATAACATGGGGAAAGGAAACATATGAATGTGTGAGATAATATTCTCAATAATGGTAAATAAAGGAGATATATAAGCATAACATGAACATAAGTGTATAAGAATATGATAAAAACATTATAAAATTATACCCTACATGTCAAATATCATAAACCCGAATTATATAATAATTAATGGCAGTTTATAAGACAATATTCATAACAAAATAAATGAAAATGAGTCTTGAATGTATAATAACAGAATAAGATTTAGAATTGTTAAAAAAAACATCAGATTATAAAATTATGAATATGTGTAAATAAAAATAGTTTCACTCATTTAGTTTTGGACATGAAATAAGGCACTCACATAAACATATAGACATGCAACAAGGTCTACAAATAACATTGTGAGGATGTAATCAGGTAAATGCATAACATTGTAAACATGCAATTAGATTCATGTATAAAATTTTGGATATGAAACCAGGTCTATGCATAACATAGTAAACATTTAATCAGTCTCAATAATAACATTTTGAACAGGTAACTAGGTTCACACATAAAACTATGGACATAAAAATAGGTCTATGAATAGTATTTTGACTATGTAATTGGGTTAATTCATAACATTGTTGACAAGTAATCGGGTACATGTGAAAACCATTAGAAATGAAACCAGGTCCACACATAACATTGTGAAAAGGTAATAATATTAATGAAAAACATTACGAGAAAACAATAAGGTTCACTCATATCATTGTGAACATGTAATTAGGTTCAAAAATAACCTATATAATAATGAATCATCCATCGTTACCCAATGTATTGGGGGGAGATATACATTTCAACCGTCACATAAAGAAATCAGAAATATGTTTTCCAAAAAAATTATAAACATTTATAATATCATAACCCATGAAATGAAATTATTATTATAAAAAATTAAACCTTTCATAAACTATATAAAAGATATAGGTTTTGTAACACCCCAAGATTTCATAGTGTGTTATTTCTTCAAAATAATTCAATAACTTGCACTACACGCAACACCGAGTTCAATCACACCTTGACGTACAAAAAAAAATCCATTAAAAGAGGTCATGAATAGTATTAACTAAATTTTAAACTTTATATAATCCTTATAATTTTAGAATCCATATTATGAGTTTCTTAGTCATAATGCAAGAACAGATTCATTTTCAGTATTGCACTTTTATCAACTTTTAATAGTGAAAACTTTTTAAATACAATATTTTAAACTTTTTGACTAAATGGAGACATCAAAAAAAATTTAAATTTAAACATCCCAAGCTTCCACGGTATGCTTTCCTTTGAATAAAACAGTAGCGTGTGTTGTACGCAACTTTGAGTTTTAACACACACCACAACCGATCAAACTAGCCGTTATGAATAGTAATACCTACTTTTTAAAATTATATATATTTTATATTTCAAAATAGACTTCATTTTTGGATTAGTAAAATCTAATTTATCCTAAGGTGAAATTTTGGTACTTTTCGGATAACTTTCATATTTTGATGAATAGTGAAAATTACTAAATTTTAATTAAAAACAACTTTTTTAATCAAAATAATTAATAGTGATAAATTATGAATTTTAGTAGTTTTAAAGTATATTTTGAATATATTTTTACCATTTAATATAATGTCGGACATTGGACATAATTTTACAATTAAACCGAACATAAACAAGTGTCAATCTTTTGATAGTTATTATCTCTTAAAAACACGCTTTTTGTTTTGACAGCGGGAATTAATTTTTAATTAATTTCTGCCACTTCTGTGTTTTGAATTTAGGAAAAAGGATTCCATATTTGGAATCAGGATGTTAAAATTGTGTAAATAGGTAACTTTTATTTTTAGACATTTTGAATAATTACTGCGGTAAATATTTTATTTACTATGGTTAAGGGTAAATCTGGTAAATAAAGGGTTAAAAAATAATATTATAATAATACTAAATTATCCTAAAACGTGTCTTAACCCTATTGGTTGATACATGGTCGACCATGGGAATCTTTGGGTCGATTTTGGGACCCCATGGATCCACTTGTAAGTGATAATGACACTTTATTTTAATTAAGTTAAAATGAATAAAAAAATGACACAAGAATATATCATTTAGAAAAACAATTTTTACATAGGGTTATATATGTTGGATTTTCGATTATAAATATTCATTAGAAAGATAAACAGATTTCCTACATAATTATATTTTATTTATAATTTTTAGACATTAAATAATTTATTTTATTTATGACACAATGATGATGCAATAATTACTATAATAGTGAAAAATTAAAATAATTGATATTATAAATACCAAAATAAATAAAATATGAAACTTTTAATGAATTAAACTACTTTTCTAGGATAATATGATATATTAGGATAAATTTAATTGTCTTTGTTCGAAGTAATCAATCTGTTATGAGTTTCACAAAAATCAACTATTGAATAGTGTCAAAATTGACATAAAAGAGTTCTTAAAACAAATATTATATTATTAATTGATATTAAATTCCTAAAAATCTAAGGTTCGGCCAAGAGACTTATATCATGATAGGTTAATCATTAATGGACCACTTGGGGGTCGCTTGGATGTATATTGTAAGTTTATTAACCATATTATATAAAAATACAAAGAGACATTATAAAAGTGAAACTAATTAACTTAGAGTTAATACTTAAAGATAAGGTTAATATAAGTACCCAAACCTGTATAAATTCTATTGGTTGAGTGGTTTGCGACCTATCCCCACCTTAACCTTTGAATAGTAAACTTTGGAGCTATTAGAAACTGAATATGAATTTATTATAAATTAATATTTCTAGCTTTTCCAAAGGTGCCCCTCACCCCTCTTATAAAAAGGCACTCCTCCTTCTCATTTCTTCACACCTTCAAAGCCTTTTGGTTCGGCCAAACTCTGACCAAATACTCTCCCAACTTCCCTCACTACAACCTAGAGGACTTAGTTTGATCAGAATGCCAACCTAAGGAGCCCTTTTGATCAAATCAAAAGGAAGAACCCGAAGAAGAGGTAATGTTTTCACCACCCCTTTTTAAGTTCCTTTCTTCTTCCACTCCCTCTTTCTTTGTTATTACCATTATAAAATAATAACTCCAGTATCATATATATACTGTGATGTTATTATAAATATGGTACAACCATATTCAGTATTCTATCCATCCTTTGAATAACATGTCACCATACGTGCGTACGTACGGCTTACCGTCTCCACGTCGTGGTGTAATTGTTATTCAATATATTATTATTTGGATGGGTATAATAATGATGTGTAACTCATGTAAATAATAAATATAACATGATAATGATTCTTTATATATGATATAAAATCCAATTATATATTATTTTAATATCAAAGGAATGATATTGTCGCTCGTGCGTATGTACGAACTACCGTCTCCACGAACGCGATGAGATTCATTGTCCATCATACCCATTCAAGTATAATTATAATTTTATGATTTAAAAATAGTATCTAACGACTTGATATCATTATGGATATGAATAATATACATCCCATTAATAACGAATATGTCTCACATAACAAATAATATAAAGTAAAATGAACCCGTTAACACCCGAAATAACGATAATTCTAAGATATTATTAACAAATCAATGTTAAAAGATCATATTTGATATCATATTAAAGTAAATGATTCTAGTATTATTAAATAAAAATTATTTCACAATTATACAGGAGGTAAACCTACCATCGACCAAGGAAAAATTACAAGTAAGGGATTTTCTTATCTCACTTTCAATTCCGTGAGATTTCCATTGTTCGCCACTAAATTATTTAAAGCGGTGTATTGTATACTGCCATTTGATATATATTATCATGATTATATTTATATTAATGTTATTCTGTAAATAATTTGGTGGTTATTAACTTTTGGCCATACGAATCAGTTGATTAACGTGGTAAGGAGTTTCTTATCTCGCTCTTAATTTCGTGTGAATTCCATTGTTCACCACTTAATTATTACATGTGGTGTATGTGTACTGCCCATGATTGTATTAATTGTGTAATATACTTTAATTTATGGGTATTTACATAGTCATGGTATGATCTTTATTTCAGGGTTGTTTGTTTCGTAAGTTACCAAATCGATAAGGGAATTTGAGATTTCAATTTCCACTCATTCGGCTTTACGCATATTTCATTGATTATGTTACTACAAGATTATGTGTGGAATCACTATTCATTTGATTATGTCATAATTTCCACTCCCCTTCCTGTGGATATACTTTTGATACACATAATCACTCCATTGATAATTCTCAAGTCATTAATATGAATTTGATAAGAGTAATTTTAACTCTTTCACCATTTGTTGTGTTAAACATCCAATTCGTTGGTGTTGTTTCTACAAGAATATGTGTGAATATCCTTTGATTGTTTTAAACTGAATATTCAATCATATTTAGTGTATTTATATTTTTTTCACACATAATTATGTCGTTGATTTATCCTTAACCTAAGGATACGGCCTTTATGAGAGATTTCATCTCAATTTACATTCAACTGAGACTTCTTTGTTGATATACACCAAATCACTTTTATGTGGTGTATATAATGTACTTTGACATAGTATATCATGAATCCCTTTATTCTCATGATATTACAAATTTTTTATTACCTCAAATATTTGTATTCAAGTGTCTCTCTTTTGGTTAGAATCTCTAACCAAAATACCATTTTAAAATGTTTTAAAGACTTATTCTTCTATATCTTGCTCATTAATGTCCATGTTTTAAAAATGGTTTTAAGGATTTATTTATATGGACATTAAAGCTTTAAAATTAAAACTCCTTTTAAAAGTTTCAAAGTGGTATGGGACACTTTGATTCAAAAAATCTATTTTTAAATGGCTTCTTGACAAATAGTGTGACTTTTAAATGATTTCAAGAAAAGGGGGATATTTCCCTCAAATAGTTTTGATGATTATTTTCATCTATGTCAACATCCTTCATTATTCATGATTGAGGTTAATGTGATACAATACAATCTTCCATATTGTATCAAATGAGTTATGTTTGACTGTGGATGTTCTATTTTTATACCATTCATGGTTTGTGGTTAAAGTATTGACATTTCGTGTGCTAGTTTTAATACGAATGTTTATTTTATGTTTAAACCTATTCATATGAGGAATGCATTGGACTTAATAAGTGACGGGTGGAGCCCGCTATAGCTCCTCGATGCATCGGTAGGTCTCATGAGACAAACTAGTGTCTTGGCACAAGGCCTTGGCAAAATCTTATTTGTAGTCTTGGCACGAGGCCTTGGCTATGTGGTTATGATAGTCTATCATTATGCATTCCATCATTAGGAAAGTGGTTATTGATATTTCATGTGATCATTCAACTAGTAGAATATCCATGTGAGTAAGTAAATGGAATTATTTCATTTTACCTTTGCCATTTTATACTGAAGTTCAAGTTTAAAAGGCTTTTGTTTTAGTTATAAATTGCCTTAAGTGTTTATGCTTATTTATGAAAGCTTCTGCTATAATGTTATCCTTACTGAGCATCTGAGCTCACCCCTTTCAATGTTTTATTTTTCCCCAGGATTATGAAGAAGTAATTTATGAATGACCTGCAGGGATAGTATGAGGGGATATGAAGACAAGATATTTTTTTTATGATGTAATGTAAAATTTATGGATGTATCTAGTTATTCCAAGGCTAATAAACTAATCGGTATTTCGAGACTTGCTTTTTCTCGTGATCATGCCAATGTTATGTAATAATGCACCGACTCTAGGTAATTATGGTCGCGGCGTTACAGGTTTCATATTCATTTATTCATAAAATAACTCGTGAAATGAAGTGATTTTCATAAGTGTTTTATCATGGTATAACACATGGTAGAGAAATGGGTTTTATAATAAAGAAATTATTATAAAAATAATACATCAAATGAAATAATAATAATGGTTTTCTTAGATAATATCATAATTAAATAATAAACAATATCAAAGGGCTTCATCTTAGTTGGAGGAGGATTTTGAAATATCACTTTTTGTATTTCTGAAGAGAAATAACATTTCATTGTAAATTAATTATGAAAATATAATATATTTACAAATTGAATATCATTGAAAACTACATTCCAAAATTATGAAGTATAATTTAAAAATAATTAAAAAATAATTTTATACATTTCATGAGTAAAATATCATTTCCTCATTGAATAATTATTTTTAAAACCCAATTTTTTTAAAATCCATTTTCTTTGAAAATGACCTTGAAAATTTATAAAAGAATTTTCGAAAAAAATTCAACAATTTAAAACATAACATATTTTAAAAATATTTTTAATTTCTAATTAGCTAAAAATATTATTTAAAAAAATTATCAAAAAACAATTATAGAAAAAATGTTTTTGAATAAAAGAGATTTTCAAATGAAGATAGAGATAAAGTCAGATTTTCTATAAAAGACTTCTTAATCATCTAAAGTAACGATGAGTAAAAAAAGGTAATAATACCTAAAAATATCATGAATCACCAAAATAAAATTAAACTCATGAGAGTTATTAATATATTTATAATAATATTTCATTATTGTAAGCTTAATCATTAATAATCCTGACAAACAATGAAATTTTAGTAATAAAGTATTGCAACTTTGGTAACATTTAATCATAATCCCCATGGAATTAAAACATTACATGAAGTCTAAAATAACATTTAAATTATTTTATTTCAGATATAACATTATAAATTTTTTTATATACACCTTTTAGAATAATATAGCTACATAAAACGACATGTGTCTTACAAAAGGATAATTGAGACAAATTTATTTTACTGATTTGGTAACTTTTGAATCTTAAACCCCATGAAAAATAGATAATAAAATTAATAAGTAAATACCCATAAATTTAATTATAATAATTATATAAAACATTCATAATATTTATATACACTACACAAAAATAAAAAAGTGGTCAATATAGCATAATTCTTGTAGAAATAAAAGTGAGACTCGAAATCCTCTTATTACTTGAATAACATTTGAATCATGAGATCTGTGAAAGAATATCATAAATAAATCATTTTATATAATTAAAAGAGTACCTTAATGGAATAAAATGTCATATTTATGTATATACGCAACATAATAATAATAAGTGGTGAATATAGCATATATTTTATAGAAATAAAAGTGATACGAGAAAACACTTACCTTATGTTATGACTTTCCTTATAAACATTCAATATATCTGTATAATAAATATAATTTTATTATTTATATACCATATAAACATATTATTATATATAATACCATATATTATAATATTATTACTTCATATTACTCGTTTATTTATAATTCTGTGTTAATGTTATGTTTATTGTAATAACCGCTTTGTTTATCGCATGTATTTTAATTTGTCATATTTTTTCTGTCCTATCAAATATATCATGATTTCATCAACACCATAATGATAAAATGATATAAATAAAATATATATTTAGTATATATTTATTAATATTATTATATTAATTATTGAAATATGAAATGGAATACACTATTCATGGAGACTGTAGGTTGTACATACACATGGGTGATGGTTTTGTTTTTTGTTCCATATTGAATGAAAAAACTAAATGTTATATATATACACATATATATATATATATATATATTATAATTTCATTATAATTATTATTTCACATATATCATATATTTTTACTAAACACATCCTAAATACATTCAATATAATGTGTGGATAAATCACATTGCTTGGAGTAGGTGGTAGTCCACACATCCACAAACGAAGTTATCGTATTTCAAAAAATGGAAATATTGGTGGTATGTGTAATATAAAAATTTAATAATCATAAATAATTCATTAAAATAATATATATCATATAATAAAAATAATTATATCACTATTACATGCCTTTAAATGTTGTAAAGGGAGAACATACGACATTAGTTCGTGAGGCGGTAGTCTGCCGTACACACGAATAGTTATTGTGTATCCAATTTGATGGAAGTGTGTCTGAGTGTTGGAAAAACCCTTAACATAAAAATATTAGTATATTTATTATAATAGTGTTAATAAAAATTAATTTAATAATAACAATTTTTCCGATGGAAAAATAAATAAATAAAAGGGCCTGTGGATGGATGTAACCACTGTTTTGGGTAACTCCTTTTGGTTTTCACCAAAGGGCTTCCATGATTTGATTTATTCAAAAATTGAGGATTCTAGGTTGAATGGTGAAAATTTTATAGCCTATTTAGTAAGATTGTGTATGATCCAACTGGATTTACTGGTTTAAAGAAGTGAGGGGATTAGTGTCATTTTTATAGTGGAGGAGTAATGGAATTATTGTTAATATAAATATGTAAACACTACTCGAAGATATTCCTTGACTAATATTCCACCAATAATTTTCTATTGTTGATAAAAGGATTTATACAGTCTATGTAAGGCCAAAAATGGGGTTTTAAATGTTTCTTGGTTATTTATCCCATTATGTTAAAGTTTTACCACTAAGTAAACTCATTTATACCCTAATTAGTAAAATTAATTTTAATTACATTCAATAATATTTTTCGTAAAAAACTATGTTGAAATTAACTAAAATTACAAATTATTATGATTCCAAATATGTAAATTTTTTTCCAAATTCTATTCCTCTAAGTGGTTTAAATTAATTTAATATCAATATCACAGACAAGAGGAGACAAAGTGTTTTTAAAGTAAAAATATTGAAAAGTTTGAATTGTTATTATATCCCATTTCATTTATAAATAGATTCCAATGACATAAATTATATTAATATATGTATAATTGATGTATTTATACTTTAAAACTAAATTAAAAAATAATTTTACCATATAAAAAACATTATGAGAAATAGATTTCCATTAAAATTCATCATTTTATATTATTCCTCAAAAAATGAAACCGTATAAAAAATACAAAATATTTACCCTAAGATAATTTTGACATAAAAATTTATGTAATTGAATTTATGTAATCAAATAAATTTTTTAAAAGTGTCAATAATTATATTTCAAACATGTGTTCCATTAAAATATTATAAATTTATATTTTAGAAAATTATATATCTTTATACATAAAATTGGTTTCATTCTTATCTACTATCTATAAAAATCATTATATAAACATTAAATACATTATTTAATAATATATTTATATATATATTTAAAATAATTTATCGAAAGTGGTTTAATTACTTTATTAAGGTCAAATGTGTTTGATTTGAAAAATATTGTTTTCTAGAAACTGATTTTCTATATTTTCAAAGTGTTTTATATTAATTTCTAGTTAATTGGTCACATATTAATTATTTTTATACACATGTGTAAATGATTTTTTAATTATTTAATTAATCATATTAATAATTGGAATTCCAATGGCTAGGTGACCACTAAAATATTATTATAATAGTATTATTAGAAATACATTGTAGTTTGGTTAAACTAGGTCTTATATGTCATGAAAGTTGTCAAATGAACATGGAATTATGCGGAAAAAAAATCCAAAAATATTGTTTTGTGAACCTCATGCTAATATATGTGTTGTGGGTAGTGAAATATTTACTTGTTTTTGTACACAAGGAGAGAATAATTGGTTATTTTATACAACACAAGTTATACTCAGTGTTGCGTTACATAAAAATATTAAAAAATTTAAATTTTTTTGACTATAAATATTTCAAAAAATCTTATGGTGTTACATGAAATCCCCATTAAATATTTATTAAAATAAAATTATTCCAATATATATGTAAAATAATTTTAAAATATTACTTTGAACATTTCTTTTTGAAGACACCTTTTAAATTCTAAAATTTCTTATTTTAAAATACCATAAAATTATGAAGGATATCAATTAATTTAAAATAAACTTAGAAATTTGTAAATTATGTATTTAATAAAATATTATTTGAAAGTATTCAAAAATACATTCAGGGATTATATGTTAAAATAAAAAATTAATTTCACACCATTGTAATTTTTTTTAAAAGAAACTCCTTTAGAAAATATAAGAAGATTCCATTCCAACCATTTTTATTAAGAAAAACATGGGTAAAAATGAATTTAAAATTCTCAGGAGAGTATAATACATTTTTATATATATTTTTATGAAAACTGGTTATTGAGTAGATATTTTCCGCATCATATTTTTTAAAAAATAATAATCCAAAATATTGATGACATTCGAAATGAAGACCGTTACCATAAAATAAAATTTCATAGAAAATAATTTAAACCCTTTTATAATAAATTTATATTTATTATTGGTCAATTAAATATTAATTTTCATAATTATAATATCATATACTACCCCTTTATTACAATTTTAATAGCTTATTTTATCAAAAATCCTTTATTGAAATCATCATTTCCAGGTTTTAACTATACCGTTTATCATGAGTATTTCTATTCAGTAGTTCTAGTACATGTAAATTTATAATTTTTAAATAATAATAATAATAATAGCGATATAAATATAATATATATTTATTATATACAAATTTAGATACAACCATAAAACGTATGGATGAAAATTGAATTACACCATTGATGGAGACGATTGACCGTAGGTATGCATGACCATTGTTTTCATTTTTCAATGGATTAAACTAAATAAAGATAAATATTAATTAAAATCAATAGTATCATTATTATAACATGTATATCATAAATATTCATGAAATTCATTCTCATTTCCATTTGATAAAATATAAATAAAAAATGATTTACATCCCATAGTGGAGGTGGTTGTCCACTCGTATGCACAAGTGATGTTATAGTTTCCCAATGGTTTATAAGGTAAAAATATAAGTATGAAATTATCATTGAAAATTTATAAATATTTCATACTTATCAAATATAAATATTAAACCCATCATAAGACCAATCCATAAAATATGGTGATGAAAAATGAATTGTATCCCTATGCAGAGATGATAAGCCATACATACTAATGAGCAATACATTCACTCCCCATTTGATTTGAAAGATGGTAGATTGTGGTGGTGTAATAATAATAATAATTATAATAATAATTCAGCAAATTGGAGATACCTAATTTTCAATTTCATGATAAATAAAATATATTTATAATAGTTATAAGAGGAAATATGGTGAAAGAGGTTGGGTAAGACAATTATCTATTCTCTGAGATTCCACCATTAGATCCTTCCTTTAGTAACCTAAGGATAATATTTTGAGGATAAAGAAACCTTCAAAACATGTATTAGAGTGGTTATAAGACAATTTGGTAGGTTTTGGTCTATCTATAAGGATCAATGCGGTCTGAGGAAGTGGCGGTTGAGGTTCGCTTTTGTAATTGAGGTGAGTGAAACCTTTGGAAATTTTCAAAATATTAAATTATACTAAATTAATTCATAATCCATATAAATCAAAATTTCCATTGATTCAATGATAAGATAATACAATATTTTAATCATTCATGGAAAAATATTTATGTATGTTTCATTTTAATTTCATACCTTTTCATTTTGATTAACCCTTAGTTAACCAATTTTAATTTTAAAAGTAGTAAGAACTTTGTCAATAATAAAGAGTTGTAATTTTTTTATAATGAAGTGAAAATTTCACATTAAAAGGAAATTTTTTGAAATTTTATACCATATATCATTGACCATGAATTATTTAATAATTTTTATTATTTTTAAATAATTTAATGAAATCATAATTTGATAAAATATAATTATTTTCAATTTTGAAACTATTCAATTAATTTGACATTAAATACATCTGTACAAAGGTGAAAAAAAATATGATACTTGAAAAACAGCATATAATGTCATATTTATCTTGATAATTCGTAGGTCACGTTAACTCATTCTTATTATATCACTTCTAATGTTTTTAAAATCAATTATTATACATTTTTATAAAATGGAGAAATATTGAATCTATGTTTCATAAAAATTAAGGTCCTTATATAATTAATAAAAATGAAAATAAAAATATATCATGAAAATAATTTTATTATTATTAAAATAGACACTTAAATACATTCTTAACATACATTTTGTCTTATATTGATACTTAAGATATATTGAAAACAATGAGGGTGAAATTTTATAACTTCCAATGTTTTAAATAATATATAAGTAATTTTCATGGACAAGTGTCTATTAAATAACCCAATTTCTAAAAAAAGAGTTAATAAATAAATTAACTACTTCTAATAAAAATCAATAAAAAATATTAAGACATTATCACTTATTTTTCATCCATATTAACTAGATTTACCATTTATAATGGTGATAAATTTTACAATTATTACTATTCATATTGACCAAAAAGAAAATGGAACTAATTACCAAATTGTATCCTTATAATTATAAATATATAATTCATTATTTCAATTATAATACCTATAAATAGAGGAAATTAATCTTAAATTATGTGCATAAATTGCGACAATTTGTTTTTGAAAAAATATATTTCTATAGACAAAACTGTATTTATTTTTAATCTATTTGTAAAATATTTTTTATTATTTAAAAGATTTTATAATATTAATAATATATTAATTTCATTAAAATAATTCACCAATAATAATAAATTTAATTAATTAATAAAAATACATTACATTTATAAAATCATTTTCTAAGAAAACCCATCACTTTTATTTTCAAATAATTGTTATTTTAAAATATAATACTTTTTTAACTAGTGAATTAATTATTAAAAAATTTAGGTAATATATTTTTCAAAATTTTTTTATTACTATACATACATATCAATCCAATAGCTGGGCTATGATGAAAACATAATATTTTAATTTTGTAATGTGGATCATCAAAACTCACTATTGCATGTAACAAAAGATATTGGATTAATGAAATTATTTAAAGATAAATAATTCCTAAAAATCTTGTGGAGTCACATTCGAACCCCCTTAATATGAATTTATCTGTCTAAATTCATCAGATGAATATAAAAAAGATGTGAATATCTTTGTTTCATTGCATCATAATGTTCCCAAGTAGCTTCTTCAAATTTTTGATTTCTCTCTAGAACCTTCACCAGGTGATTTGTATTATTCCATACCACATTATGCCTACAAAAAAATATTTCTATAGGTTGTTATAAAAAATAAATATCTTGATTCATTTGTATGACATTATAGTTCAGTTCAAGTGAAGGATTAGGTATGCACTTACTCAAGAGAGATACTTAGAATATGTCAGGAACATGAAAGATGTTTAGTGGAAGATCCAATTGATAATCTACTGTCCCATTATGATATAGAATTTAATATTTTCCAATATACATATGTAATAGTTTTCCATTATTTCAAAATCTCATCACCCACTTATAAGGTGATTTTCATTGGAAAATATGGCCCCCACTTTAAACTCTAGATATTTTTATGATTTTATAACAAATTTTGGGTAAAATCTGAGCTTATCTTGTGTGATGTTGAATGGGTAAAATTTTCAATATCATTTCCTCATAAAGATCATGCTTTAATAGTTTTATTTCTCCAAATTAATTATAGAATGCTAGAGTTATAATCTTATTACCATTGAGGGCTTCAAAATGATCCTTTTAAATACATGAGTGAAAGATATCGTTGTATAGAGATTTCACCAAAGGAAAGCATTGATTCAATCCACCATTGATATCCAAAGAAGAAGATCTCAAATTTTCTTCTTTATATTTAATGGTCCACTCAGACAGACCATCTATTTGGGGATGATATATTGTTCCGAAAATTAATACTATATCCAGAGCATGCTAAAGACATCTAAAAAATTATGAGGTAAACTTTCAGTCTTTATTAGATACAATAGAATGTGGTACTCCTTGAAAGCATACATCTTCCTTAATACATATACTAGAAATATGATACAGTGAGAAATATTATATAATTGTAATAAAGTATTATTACATAATAATAAAATAAACCACAACACATATATAATTATACCCTTAAGAAGATTCAGGGAGTCTAATGATAAAATCCATGGTGATATTTTCCATTTCCAATAAATTATAGGAAATAAATATATGATATAATTATACATAGATCTATAATCCTTGATATTATAAAAAACCAAATCCAAGATACATACTATGCAATATCTATCTTCTTTCCACCATACCCTATATACTCTTTAAAATCTACATACATTTTGTACTTCTAGGATGAATAGAGAATAAAGAAATTATCTCTTTATCCATCAATTTCTTCTTCAAATCTGGTAATTAAGGGACATATACATGGTTACATAACCTTATTATTCCTTCAAAATAAAGGTTAAAATCAAGAACATTTATCACCATCATTTTTAGCTCCATATCTTCATTCTTCACCTCTTTAATCATCACTTGAATAGTTGGTAAAACACTTATTTGAGGTAGATAATATTTATCCCATTTAATTAATATTTTTATCTCCATCGATTGAAAATCCAAAAATATAGGATATTTCTTATCCTTTGAATAAATAATCTAGTATGATAGTTTACACTTAGAGCATTTTCCAACTCATTTTTTTCCCTGGGTGGTAATGTATCAAGCATTCATAATCTGTAATCAAATCTAACCATCTTATTTCAAACATGTCCAAATATATTTTAGTGAAAATATACTTTAAACTTTTATGATCAAAATATATATCACACCTATCTCTATAGATATAATACATCCATATTTTTTTTTAAAAATTTCCACAACCAACTCCAAATCATGAATCATGTAATTTTTATCATGATCCTTTTATTTTGGGAGGCATAATCTAAAACCACATCAGTATTTATCATGAAACACCCCAATATATTCATTGATTCATCACTATTAATTAAAAAACCTTCTCCATGATATGATAGATTAAGAATTTGTGCACTGAATAGCCTTCTCTTTAGTTCATTAAATCATTCCTGAAATTCGTCATCACAAAGATACTTGTCTCCCATATGAGTTGACTTGGTGATTGGATACAATATGCATGAAAAATTATCTATAAAGCACTAATAATATCCAACAATACCAAGAAAAATACATATCTCAATCACAATGGTTTTTATAGCCCAATGTTTAATAAATTATACCCTTCAATGGTCTAATAATATACCCTCAAAGGAGATTATATAACCTAATAATAAAACATTCCAAATCTGAAATTCACATTGGGAAAATTTTTAAAAAATATAATCCTTCCACCAGGTCATCAACACAATTCTCAAGTGATCATTATACACTATATAAATATTTTATTATACAGGAATATTATCTATAAAGGCTACCATAAACTAATCAATATATTCTCTAAAGTCTCTATACATTAAATACAAAATAATTGTATTGGGATTAGTTAGACCAAGAGAGTCACTATAAATTAATAGTGTCTATAAATTTAAAAAATTGATATATTGGTTTTATCCTTATTCATGAACCTCAATTTATGATATTCAGAATGATGATAATATTTAATATGTATTGGGCTTCACATAGCTGGTCAAATAAATAAAAAATAAAGGGTATATGATAATTTCTCTTGTAGATGATCTTGTTATGTTCCAGATACTCAATGTTGAGATAAATTGATCCATAATTCCTCATAAAAAACAAATAGGTGCACCCTATGGTGATTCACTTGGCCAAATGAATCCTATACCAAGATTATTAGAGAATTTCTTTAATTATTACAACTAAATTGTGTCCATTCCATATGGAGTCTTGGAAATAGTCATTGAAGAATGTATACGATCTATTGAAAATTCAACTTCACAATTCGGCGGAAGACTAAGAAACTATTACGTATATACATCAATAAACTCTCACACAATAAGGATATATTCAATTTTAAGTTTCTCCCTAAAAATTTGAGATAAACTTCTCTTTTTAATATGAATCATAACCCATTTAATGGATGTAATTTCAATAAAAAATTAATATTTTTCATCACACTGTGTGGAAATAATAGGTTTGTTCAGAATATAAAATGTAACTTTAATTCCACAAAAACTGATTTGGGATGTAAGAAAATAAATAAAATCCATTCCCCAAATAAAATATAATTAATCTAAAGGAAGAATGAAAAAATTGTCTAGAGAAACATTACCCAAAACATGAACTAGAGATTAATCCTAGACATTTTATGTGATCATCCTACCATTAAGGGGTTTTATGACCAATTAAAATTCTAATAATTGAGTTGTTCTTGTGATACCATTACAAAATTCCTTATAAATAAAAGAGTGGGTAGATCCAGAGTCAAATTGGACATTAACAGCTATATAGGGGATTAAAATTATACCATTTACCACATCAATAACACACCCTACATCCGAAATAGTGAGGACATGATATTTAAATTTATCTTTAAGTTAGATATTCTATTGAAAAATATGATTATCATTTAAATTCATATTTGGGCACTGGTTTCCATTCTTACCATATTTCTGGAATTTGTAACACTAGATTGTGGGTGGTTCATTCTACGGAGAGTTCTCTTTATTCACAACATTTGATAACTTCTTCCCATAAAATCATCTTTTACTCACTCGATAGAATTCCTATTTCCACATGAATCATTTTTTAGTCCACTTAAGATAATTTACCAAATGTTTCCTTAAAAAATTATGAGCATAAGGGATGTGTCATGTTTCTCTCTCCATCAATTTTATAATTTCAAATGAATTTTATCTCTTTTTTCTTATCAAAATGATGATATTTATGGATAACTCCAATATAATTTTGCACCTTGTTAAAACATCACACAATTTATTCGTAGATATTTATGTTCGTAATGGAATTCCTTTTGAAGAATAGGTTTTAACACACTTCATGATTGATCTATATTTTTATTAGGTCTGGTGATAATACCTTACATATACCGTGAATGTCTTGATAAAACTTCCATGTTGTTACAAAAAAGATACATCATCCTTCTATTTCAGCTCAAATAATTCCATATCCATTTTTATATAAATATTATATGAAAAATAATTATTGATAAATAAATTATTAAATGCATCCTACTCTATGGAGTCGATTTCTGGATGTTACATCTTGTTATTGATATGATTCCACCCTTGATTTGATTAATATTAGAAATTATAAAAAACCACAATTTTCCTATCCTAACACTAGAGAACAAAAAATATATATTCAGTGGTACTTATCCATTACTCAAAAAATAGTGGATCAGCAGACCCACTATAAGATTTTGGATATTGGATCAGGAAGGGCTCAACAGAGTTTTGTTACCTCCTGTGTTTATTTGAAAGAATAGGAGGATTCAATTTTTAGAAAAGTTAAGTGATCATAAAAATTATATTTTCCTCTTAGATCCCAAAAAATTTGGGTAATCAGGAGGACAATCATTAAATTTTCCAACACATTCTACAATAACATGATTCATTTTGGTTTAAACTATTACATAAAACAAAAACGCATTGTGTGAGAAACAATAATCAAAATGGAAAACCACATAATCATGAAAAATAATTTTTGTGTTATCTAAATCAGGACCCATTCTTATAGGAAAACATTATTTTATCCAAGTTCATATATGGTCATTACCAAAACATTAGGATTTTATACTATTTTTAGATATATACATAGGGTTCATACTGAATATTTTACATCCTAATTATGAAAAGGTAACTGAATCATTATCTAATACTAACTACAATGACCCATAATTTTCATACATAGATGTTATACAAAAAATATGAATTTTAATTATATAACATAATGATCCATGATAGAATCATTTAGGTCTAGTGTTATTGGAGACTTGGACACAAACAAACTATTTCATAGAAAAACTACCTCTTACCCATTATGTTCTTTATATATATCACGTTTTTGAGACTTATCATGCATAAAACTATTAGGGAATAAAATATAATAATGTGTGATCTCATGTTCACATTAAGGGTAAAAATGGAAGATATCAACAATAATATCCTAATAAAATCTGCATAAGGATTTGATATTAACATTTGAAAAGCAGACCCTAAATATCATAGATTATAAATATGAGTCATGGATTAAATCTTAGTAATTCATAAGGCATGAATCATAAAGAAATAAAAAAACATAATCCATGATATCACAACATTGGAATAATCCACAGATTGTGGCATACACATGACCATAGAGAACCTTAGGTGAAGGTTACCCACTAACTTATTCATAACATGTTAGACTTTGGAAAACCACCCTTGTCAAAAATTTTGGCTTGGGATAACCAACAGTGTATCCACTATGGGGCTTTGGATGACCTCCTTAGTACCCTTTGAGATCATAGAGAATTAATCATTACCCAATTAATTTTATCGAGATAAAGGACCCACCCACAAAAAAAATATTTTCCAATATGTAGTAAAAATATTATCATATTCAAACCCATTAAAATAAATGGGTATCATAAATAGTTCATTACTGTATTAGTTATGAAATAGAGATGGGTTTCCTAAATATTTTTTCATTATATTCCAAAACAATGTCACAACCCTCTCCCAACAAAGTGCACCCTTCTTGGGTGGGAAATGTGAGAAGAGAGATAATGACATCAGAGTCCATCCTCAGTAGGCCCCAAGATGGAGACTAGCACTGAATGGTATAAAAAACACATGGATGATAGGCATTCGCCAATAAGAGAACACATGTGAATGAAATATATAATATAGAAACAAAACATCTTCTTCTCAGACTAAAATATAAAATAAAACCCATGTACCCATATGTAATTTCATGAAAAACTACTACAACTGATAGGGGAAAACTATATGTATGAAAAGAAAGTAAAACATTAGTGACAATAAAGCTCAAAGAACTCCTACAAACCCCGCTATAAGATAGTAGTAACCAGCCTGATCTCCAACCTACTCCAACTGACCTAGAAAATAGTTTTTATAATATAGGGTGAGTATGACATTATACTTAATAAGATTCACCCCAATGACTCTAGTTAAAAAGTAAATAAATCATGCTAGATCATAGTGAACAAAAAGTTAAACTAACTCATCACCTAAACATGAATTTTATTTTCCCAACCACTATATGGATACTCTCACCAAGTATTATATACAATATTATATAATATAATTAATAATATCAAGGGTACCCCGCTAAAAATCTCTTAAGGTTTTCTTATTTACCCCAACATCGCATGTCCTGATCATATCTATCCAAAAAGGATATCCTAATGAAACCTAGTCATAGCACCAAAATATTTACCTCGTGCAACTCACCCCCCAAAAACACACGAAAAAGGTAATTAGTTAGTTCTCGAGAGCCACCAAAGCACACATAATGTGTATCACACATCGAGTATTATACCATAAGCCATAACATGCCATATGATGAGTAAGGATCTTCATGTTATCATATCCATTACATGTTATACCTAAATTACCACTTAGGAAACTATATCCAGAATATATGTGCCTCAAATAACCACTATCTATTATAGCCTTCTACACACAAGTATGGAGAAAACTAAAAATCATTCATACCAGTACAAGTAAGATCCAAGAGAAGAGAGTATGGTCAAAGGGAGTAATCATCCATCTATCATACCACTGGGATACTGGGGAAAGACCCCTAGGGATTAGAATCCTTGGCGTGTCAGTTACCCTAACCAATAATGTGGAGTAGAGTATAGAAACATAAAAATGTTAATGGTATAATATAGATCACAACCAAACAATTTGAAAACCATGTATTAGACTCAACTAAAGCTAACGTCTCTCAAACTACCGACCTCTACTTATAATACTATATATCCTATAAGCATAAAATAATATATAGAGTTATATTAAGTTACATTAACCCTTTTTATTAGTTTCTATTTATGTTAATTAATTATTTGAACATTAATTAACTATAATCAATTCAACTTTACATTTAATTATCATTAAAACCAATATCCATGCCCTCATGGCATAACCAAATCGAGTTCGAGACTTCTCTGAATGATAACCCCATCTTTGGATCCAAACAAGCTCCAACCCCATGGGTTAAACATTAATTCAATCAATCATTTATTAAAATGATATTCACTTTCATAATTCAAATAATTAAAGAAAATAATTATAAGCAACCAAACATAAGGGGCTCAACACCGTTAGTAGATGGACTACCCATCGAGTCTCTTCCACCTATAATGGAGTTTAGACCCATCCATCATTAAGAGGATAAACACATAAAGCACATGAAATATCCTGCACATCTTCACCTCTTTCTAAATAAGGAAAATCAAGACCAGCTGCCTCAAGGATTTTGGAATGTAAAGAATATAAAAAAATGTTCAAGAAGTATCATAACATTCATTTCAATAGGTAATCCTAGATTCAATCCATTCTACCATCATTGGTGTCCTCCCCGAAAATGACATGCATAAACTGAAGCATCTCCCCACTATAGGCATCAACTGTTGTCACAATCAAAGGCCTACATGCCCCAACATACCATAATATCCCTCAAAGATCAACCATCCTAGGCTCACATCACATAACAATAATCACTAAATAAAAAATATAGCAAATGTGATCTTGACCGTAGACAAGGCATTCATCCTTCACACACAATGAGAAATCTTAGTTCCAAAGCATAAGGCACAGGGAATTTTCCAACAAGAGGGTAACTTAGTACCCTACAAGGAATTATCTTTTAAAATACTATAGGTTCTTTATTCCATCTTGAATTAACCTAATAAATTAAGCATGCAAAACTACATCAATTGGATTGTCATAAAATAACGAAAACAATAACAACTGTATTCATTAACCATGCCTCTTTATCTTTATATAATTAATTTAAAGTTAATACCGGATTTATATTTTTACCAATTTCTATAAAAAAGACATGATAAAAAAGAAAAGCATAGTTATCACTCTATCTATTAAATCAACAGGCAACAACATCACTTGGAAATTGATACCAATTCCATAATATGATCAAAATATTTATTATGTAAATATCATTGTGATTTAGTGGGATAAAATATGCTAACTATATGACTACATGTATAAAGATAGAGAATCCAAAAATACCCTACCTCAAAAGGTTTTCGAAGTTCATTTCAAGAGAACGAGCCAATACTATGGATCATAATCACTTCACCCATAATGACTCCATTCACCCAATGATGCCACAAGACAACCTCATCAACCAACACCCAAGAAATATCCATAAAAAATCATGGAGATCACATGAAATCATATATAAATGATAAACATGAGGGAAATGATTGAGGAACATAGAATAATGAAGGTAGAACATACCTTATATTGATGACAGATCGGTAATACATAGTTGCACCAAAACTAGTGGTGCACATGAAGTAGGACAATCTCGAAAGGGAAACATTCCAAGGATATAAAAATAGAAAATTCCTTAGGAAAAATGGTTTTTGGCTCCTCAAACTAACTGAAAGAAGAAGGAAGAATAGGGGTAGAAGGTATCTCGGCCCTTTTGAAAATATAAATGGTGTAGTGTTTTAAATTTTCCATTAAAGGAAGATATGTTCAAGACTACATGGTTTTCCCAAGAAAAGGAAGCATGGACTATAGTAAAATTAATATAGGATTTATGGGATTTGTATCGTGCTCAAATCCTTTAAAAAAGTATTTTAATGCATTTTATGTCAATGATAACATCAAACTAGAGAAACTGTATGAAGGTGGAAACACTTTTTACATTTGTCTCACTGATGTCACAATTCACATCAATCTCACCAATGACACAATTCAAATCTATATCACAATGTAAATGGATCATATATGTCTCACCAATTACACTTTTCACATCTATCTCACATATGAAACTGTTCATATTTGTCTCACCGATGACACTCTTCTCATCTGTCTCACTAATAACATCATTCACATTTGTCTCTCTGATGAAATTGTTCACATATTTCTCAAAACTATCTCACCATTTTGGAAACACTGATCACAACATGGGAAATTTTTTAGAG
This sequence comes from Viscum album, assembly GCA_963277665.1. Taxonomy (NCBI): domain Eukaryota; kingdom Viridiplantae; phylum Streptophyta; class Magnoliopsida; order Santalales; family Viscaceae; genus Viscum; species Viscum album. The sequence goes on along the minus strand of OY728142.1, from coordinate 450,474,466 downwards.
TGTTGGAAATAAGTCACCTTGAACTCCCAGAACACCTAAAACACCATATTTTTACAATAGAATGGACCAGAGAGGTTTGGGATGTTGGATGGACCAGAGAGGTTAGGGATGTTACATCACATACATCTCAAAACATTATTTTCCTCAAGAATACCAAAATAACATAGAGACGAAACATAATAAGGGTGCCATAACATCCACACCATGAGATACCTTTTAAGGATATCACCACTACAGGATCTCAATCACTTCATAAAAAATAACAATGTTAAACAATGAGAAAACCACAACCTGCTCTAAAACACTCTCTTGGGGGAGATGCCGCTCAAAATAGAGCAAGCCACAACAAGAAAATAGAGATAGACATATCACAAACAGAAAGGGTCTAAAACAACCAAACTAATAATATTCAAGGGAAGACCAAATGTAGAGACACGAAGCTTGACGTACATGAATATTACATTACATTTTCGGAATACTTAATACATAAGAAAAACAAACACACAAGGACCGTAATAGTTCAGTGTCTTTTGAAACTCGGAATAAAATCTTCTAATCGTGGTGAAAGATCTTCAACATCTCCCAATAACGATATTCCATTTTTTTCTTACCTAAAACATATCTTTATATCCTGGGGAAAAGAAAACATAAAAGGGTGAGCTCAAATGCTCAGTAAGGGTAAAAAAAATAAATATCAATCACATCATATTCATAAGAACATATCTTTTGGAAATCTTAACCTGTAAAAGAGATCATGATTTCATAACATGGGATAAATCATAGTAGTGAAATGTAATCTCAATAATCATAACTTAAAAGATGAAACTTTTTGGCATACACACATAATCATAGAGAATAATTTCTTTTTAGTCAAGACTCATTGCCAAGACTATCTTAGTGGACAATGTCCATTTCTGAACCGATTTCATTCCTCGTTTCAGTCCATTTTCACTAAACCGGTATAAACTACTGTTCCAGTCATGTCTATCTCATGAGATATAAAATCTTTACCCAATGAATTGGAGGGAGATATAGGTCCCACCAATCTCATAATGATACCATTATTATGTGTGCCACTAAATCATAAATCATACATCATTACATAACCCATGTAATAAAAATGGGATTCTTAAACAACATGACATCATAAAACAATTCATATAAGATAAAGGAATTCATAAAAATAATTCCATCACAACATAATCAGATCAATGTAATAATAGGGATAGAAACAGAACCCAATATTACCTTATATGGAAAATAATTTTTATAAAACACTTGAACTCCATTCTTGAGGAAAATATCCTTTCTACTTCAAAAACATTTTTCCTTTCTTAACATGTCATACAATTTCAAACTAAAAGAAGTTGATTAAAAATAAACTTTAAAACTTGTGAAGGAAGATTCTTGGAAATAATGTTTTAAAAATCCATTCATGCCGTATAAGTTAAAAAAACATTCTTCTCATACTTTTTTCGGAAAAGTCAAAAAGTACCTCGTACGAAAAACGACAAAATATTCCTTTCATATATTTTACTAAAAACTCACCGAAGGGTAAAATTGGATATTAACTATTTTAGAAGTATATTAATATCACTTATTGAGGAAACATGGATGTGGATGATAAAATACACCCCAATAAATACCAAAGTACAAACAATCTTAGATAAAAATGAGATTGTGATATTTCCCTTACCTTAAGTCCGATTTTCTTCGTATGTGTCTGAACCTCCTGTATAATGATTTAAATAATGTCTTTGAATTATTCCAGAATCATACTCATTGTTATGATATCATATATGGTTCACTTATGGCTTTATATTACCCGTTCTTTTGTAAATTCCATGTTAAAGAGCGTTTTGGGTAAAGTCGTTTCATTTGTCGTCCGTGTTTTGACTTGTAATTATTCATATGATTACTTAGATCATGATTACTTAATTCAAAAATATAAAACATGATTTATATATAATATATATTCAGAATATATATATATATATAAAATAGATCAGTAAGTGGAAAGAAATACACCGTTCATGGAGATGGTAGACCGTTCGTACGCATGAACGCTGTTTTCTTTTCCTTATTGAGTTGAATGGAATTAAGTAGATGACATACCTATAAATCCAAAATAATTATTATGTAATATATTTAATTATTACTTATTATATATACTTTATAATCATTCTTGAATGGTTAACGTGGATAATGAATCTCATCGCGTCGTGGAGACGGTAGTCCGTACGTACGCATGAGCGATGATATCATTCTAATGATCATGGAATTGTATTGGAGTATATGTATACTATTTCAGAATCAATATCACTTTACAATAATCATATATAGTTATTATTTACACCATTATACCCATCCAAGTAAGGTGGTGGTGGAAAATAGATTACACCACGGCGTGGAGACGGTATTCCGTACATATGCACACGCGGTGATTTCTTTTTCCGTAGGATGGATAGATGGTGAAATAGGGTTGTTTCATACTTATAATAACATATAAGTATATGAGTGATACTGATGTTATTACTTCATAATAAAACAACTAAAGAAGAAGAAGTGGAAGAATAAATAAAGATGAAAGAATCGGTAACGGAAATTACCTCTTCTTTGAAGCGCCTCGTTGAGACCTCCTCTTAGGGCACTAAAATTGGTCTTAGAGGAAGACAAGAACCTCTAGGATGTTTCTAGGAAAGTGGAGAAGATAATTTGGCAGAGTTTGGCCGAGATTGAAGGCTGAACGTGGTGTGAGGAAGAGGGAGGAGGAGGTGCCCTTTTATAAGGGAGGAGAGGGGTACCTTTGGAATAACTAAAACTATTATTTTATTATAAAGTCAAGTTTGGTTTTAAATAGCTCCAAATTGATTTATATCGAAGCTAAGGTGGGGATGGGTAGAAATACTCTCATCCAATAGAATTTAGACAAGTTTAGGTTCCTATTTTAACCTTATCATCTATATTTAACTTTAAGTTAGATAATTTTACTTTTACCGTGTCTTCTTGTTTTTTACACTATAAGGTTAGTAAACATAATATAAGAAGCCAAACGAACCCAAAGTTGTTTATTATTAATATATATAAACTTATATAAGTTATTTGGCCAAACCGTAGATTTTTAGGAATAAAATAACAATTAATAATATAATATTTGTTTTAAAAACTATTTTATGTCAATTTTGACACTATTTAGTAATTGATTTTTGTGAAAATTCTAAAAGAACGATAAGTTCGAAAAAATTCAATTAAATCAATACTAACATGTCATATTAACCTAGAAAATTAGTGTAATTCATAAAACGTCTGAAATTATATTTATTTGGGTATTTATAACATCAATTATGTCAATATTTCATTAATAAGATAATTACTGCATCATCGTTGTGTCATAAATAAATTAAATTATATAATGTCTAAAAATTACAAATAAAATACCATTATGTAGGAAATATTCTTATATTTATAGTTAATATTTATAGTCTAATTTATCTTATGTATAACCCCATATTAAAAATGATTTAGTTATTAAACATTGATTTTAACTATTTTAACCCTTCTTTCAATAAATTAATAATAAATGTCCTAATCTAATACAAGTGGGCATAAATGGCCATATTTTATTCCTAAGTTTGTTTTTGGTCGAATTACACTTGTCCAATAGAATTAGGACATGTGTTAGTGTAATAATAATATCATTTTTACCCTTAATTACCCTATTTACTTTTAATCGTGGTAAAAAATGTAAAAAGTTACAATTCACCAGAAATTATTTTCATCTCATTGAACCACATTTTAGTCCTTGATATTAACCGTGTCTCTCGAATTTTAGAAATTCCACTCACAGAAGCGGTAAAATTATATTTTATGAAAAAATCAGTTTTTTAACTACCACTTAGTGGTTTCACTATTCATCAAAAAATGAAAGTTTCCATAAAAATACAAAAAATTAGGCCTAAGCTATATTTGATATTAAGAATTCAAAAATGATGTCTATTTTACCAAATTCAAAACATATCAGTTGCATTAATTAATTTAAAAATTAAATCCCGTCGTCAAAACAAATAGCGTGTTTTTAAGAGATAATAACTATCAAAAGATTGACACTTGTTTATGTCTGGTTTAAATGTGAAATTAAATTCAATGACCAACATTGTATTAAGTTGTAAAAATATATTCTAAATATATTTTAAAACCACTCAAATTAATAATTTATCACTATTAATTATTTCGATTGAAAAAGTTGTTTTTAATTACAATGTAGTAAATTTCACTATTCATCAAAATATAAACTTTATCCGAAAAGTACCAAAATTTCTCCCTAATCTAATTTTGATATTCCGAATCCAAAAATGAAGTCCATTTTGAAAACTAAAATTTAAAAAAGTGGTTATTACTATTCATAAAGGCTAGCTTTAATAATATTTTAATAGCATATCGTTGTTTAGTGAAACTCGGTATTGCGTACGATACACGCTATCGAGGAAGGTCGCGATTGCGTTTAATGCAAGGCAAGTCAAGGATACATGTTGTGAAAGATCCTTTTGGTGTAGCGTATAACAAAAGACATTAATGAAATTAAAAAGAATATTTTTCATAAAATCTTGGGTTGTTACATTCTAACCCCCTTAAAATGAATTTCGCCCTCGAAATTCATCGGGGTTACAAATGGTTTACTATTTTAAAGTTTCTTTAATAGAAACCCACATCGTAAAAAGGAATACCAAAACTTGGCTTAAAAAACTAAAGTATGAAACGTAACGGTTACCCAAATAAACTGATCACTGGGTTTCCACATAGGTGAAAATATGCATATGGAAGAGAAATCTAACCATCATGTTCTGATAGAGAGTGGTAGAGAACATGGCTATGGAAAAGACAGTAATCACAAAGCCATAAATTTGTGAGGATCTAAGGTACCATCTAATTCATCAGATATAAGAGCACTTGGACAACATTTTTGGTTTTCAAGATCATTTCCCTAAAGTTGATGAAATTGGAATTAGAAGAAATACTTTCGTGATTTTGGTATAGTCTGGCCATTGGTCGTTCTTTGGAAAATTTCCACTTTATCTCTTAAATAAATGAAGTAGAATTTGTCATTTGTGATGTGTTAGCAGATCATGTGATAGAATGATGGGTCATTTCATCTGTCTCAAACAAAAGGATTGAAAAGTTATCAAAAAATACATAAGTCCATCTATAGTGAGATTAATCATATATGGTTCCTAAAATGGACATATACTTCTTATATCATACTGCTTAATATAATAATACTAGTTTCTACTAAACAGGGACTTCTTGTATTCCAGTGGTAGGTGATAAAGGCCAGTCGCACTTCGGTTGTGGGTATGATTCCCACAGCCTTGTCCGACGCGATGGGCTGTCGCCCATCCTTCAGGTTGTCCTTTTTCTAATGCTATATTACTATAACATCCCATCAACAATATCAAAAATGTTTTATCCTTAAACAATACTACCTTATGTCCAACATAATCCATTCCAATCTTTAGGCTTATCTAAAATACTTCGGTCCAAGCTCATATTATAAAGAAAATGATCACGTGAATGCCATCATTTATCCCCCATATATCATAAGATATATCTTGTTGTTCAAATTACAAATATGTGAATACCATAATCATGTATTCTCTTGAAGAATGAATATCCATTGAACCTTAGTGAAAACATGAATGTAGTTAAAAGTTTACACTTTCCACATACCAAAATCCTCAAAATTCTATATCCTCAAACCATGATATCACTTAGTCCTTATATCAATCATGAGCTCATGAATACTATCAAACATATTAGATTCTCTTTATCCCTTCATTATGTGCATATAATCTTCTTTCGAAAAATATTTCAATCACTTTTCTTGGTTACTGATGCCATAAAATTATTAAAAACCACAATAGACCAAAACATATATATTCCAGTATTCCACGATACTATATACAACATTATTATGGAATCTCATTACATAAACACTTAATCATTCAACCACATCGTTGTCATATTCAACATCACCAATGGTGATCGCATGTGAAATCCCTTTGTCCTTTGCCTTAAGTGGTTGCTCATGTCGATCATCGCTAACCCTTGGATTAGGGAATTTATTAGCATAATGCCCCATTTCCTTGCACTTGAAGCATTGAAGTGTTGTTGGTGCGTTCTCTGCAGTCTTTTCTTTATTCACATCATTAGAAACCCTTTTTCCATTACTTCGACACTCAGCTGCTCGATGACCTTCTTTTCCACATTTAAAACATTTTCTAGTCCCTTTATGACAATCTCCACCATGCTTCTTTCCACACTTTGAGCATAAGGAAACATTCATCTTGTTTTCACCATTATTCTGAGATTTCTCCTTGAACTCCATCTTTTGTTTCTTGTAAAAACTATGAGATGGATAAGTAACACCAACTTCCATTTATACCTTGGTAGCACAACGCACAATTTCTTCATAGCTACTGAAGTCTCTTATAGCTAATGCCCTTCGAAGATTTGGTTTTAAGCCACTGAAGAATCGATCAACTTTACTTTTACGTTGGATGATAAATCCTGATGCATACCTTGCAAGCCTTGTAAAATTCGCTTCGTATATACCAACAGATTCATCATCCTTTTCATTTAGTTCAAGAAACTCCTTCTCCATATTTTTTCAAAGAATACAAGGGAAGTACTTATTGAAAAATATGTTCTTGAACTCGTCCCATTCCATGGACTCAATTTCATCTCTTTGCCTCGTTTTCTTGATAAGATTCCACCATTGATCAGCTTCACTTTCCAAACGATATACTGCTAAGATGACTTTATCATGTTTAGAACATTGATGAACTGAAAATATCTTTTCAGTAGTACTGATCCATTGTTCATCAACATGTGGATCAGAAGACCCACTGAAAGAAGGTGGATGTTGCCTCATGAAGGACTCAATAGAATATTGTTCCCTTATCTTCTAATATGGAAGTCCAAAATGATTCAGAGCTTGTGTATGTATAGCAATAAGATTTTTCACTCCATCTCCCATAACATTTGTTTTTTTAGGAGGAAAATCATTGCATTGTCCATTGTATTGATCAACATGGTTCCTTCGGGTTCCATCCATCGTCTAAATCCCAAAAAGAATAGTGTGAGAGACAAAAATCATTCTAGGGAAAACAAAATAATAAAGGGAGAGTATCCTCAATATCTAACATCATAGGTCTAATTATAGGATCGTTAGCATAATTCTTGGACTATAACCTATACATATACTTAACCTTAGGGACATCCCTAGACATAACTTAGAAATATCTCTAGGGATCTCACTAAAGTTCTCGCATCATAGTTTCCAAAGGTTGACTAAACCTTTCCTCTGGTACCAACTGTAGAGACCCGAAGCATGATGTACATGAATATTACATTAATTTTGTGGAATAATTAATACATAAGAAATACAAACACACAAGGACCGTAATAGTTTAGTGTCTTTGGAAACTCAGAATAAAATCGTCTAATCGTGGTGAAAGATCTTCAACATCTCCCAATAACGATCTTCCTTTTTATTTCTTACCTAAAACATTTCTTTATATCCTGGGGAAAAGAAAACATAAAAGGGTGAGCTCAAATTCTCAGTAAGGGTAAACAAAAGAAATATCAATCAGATCATATTCATAAGAACATATCTTTTGGAAATCATAACATGTAAAAGAGATCATGATCTCATAACATGGGATAAATCATAGTAGTGAAATGTAATCCCAATAATTATAACTTAAAACATGAAACTTTGTGGTATACACACATAATCATAGAGAATCATTTCTTGTTAGTCAAGACTCATTACCAAGACTATCTTAGTGGACAAAGTCCATTTCTGAACCGAGTTCATTCCTCGTTTCAGTCCTGTTTCACTTAACCAGTATAACCTACCGTTCCAGCCATGTCTATCTCATGAGATATAAAATCTTTACCCAATGCATTGGAGGGAGATATAGGTCCCACCAATCTCATAATGATACCATTCTTATGTGTTCCACAAAATTATAAATCATACATCATTACATAACCCATGTAATAAAAATGGGATTCTTAAACAACATGACATCATAAAACAATTCATATAAGATAAAGGAATTCATAAAAATAATTCCATCACAACATAATCAAATCAATGTAATAATAGGGACAGAAACAGAACCATATATTATCTTAGATGGAAAATAATTTTGATAAAACACTTGAACTCCATTCTTGAGAAAAATATCCTTTCTACTTCAAAAACATTTTTCCTTTCTTAACATTTCATACAATTTTAAACTAAAAGAAGTTGATTAAAAATAAACATGAAAACTTGTAAAGTAAGCTTCTTGGAAATGTTTTTTTAAAAATCTATTCATGCCGTATAAGTTAAAAAAAACATTCTTCTCGTACTTTTGTCAGAAAAGTCAAAAAGTACCTCGTACGAAAAACGACAAAAGATTCATTTCATATATTTTACTAAAAACTCACCGAAGGGTAAAATTGGATATTAACTATTGTAGAAGTATATTAATATTACATATTGAGGAATCATGGATGTGGATGATAAAATACACCCCAGTAAATACCAAAGTACAAACAATCTGGGATAAAAATGAGATTGTGATATTTCCCTTACCTTAGGTCCGATTTGCTATGTATGTGTCCGAACCTCCTGTATAATGATTTAAATAATGTCACTGACTTATTCCAGAATCATACACATTGTTATTATATCATATATGGTTCACTTATGACATTATATTACCCGTTCTTTTGTAAATTCCATGTTAAAGAGCATTTTGGGTAAAATCATTTCATTTGTCGTCCGTGTTTTGACTTGTAATTATTCATATGATTACTTATATCATGATTAAATAATTACAGAATATAAAACATGATTTATATATAATATATATTCAGAATATATATATATATAATACATCAGTAAATGGAAATAAATACACCGTTCATGGAGATGGTAGACCGTTCATACGCATGAACGATGTTTTCTTTTCCCTATTGAGTTGGATGGAATTAAGTAGATGACGTAAATATAAATACAGAATCATTATTATGTCATATATTTCATTATTACTTATTATATATACTTTATAATCATTCATGAATGGATAACGTGGAGAATGAATCTCATCGCATCGTGGAGACGGTAGTCCGTACGTACGCATGAGTGATGATATCATTCTAATGATCGTGGAATTGTATTGGAGTGTATGTGTACTATTTCATAATCAATATCACTTTAGAATAATTATATATAGTTATTATGTACACCATTATACCCATCCAAGTAAGGTGGTGGTGGAAAATAGATTACACCACAGCGTGGAGACGGTATTCCGTACGTACGCACGTGCGGTGATTTCTTTTTCCGTAGGATGGATAGATGGTGAAATAGGGTTGTTTCATACTTATAACAACATATCAGTATATGAGTGATACTGATGTTATTACTTCATAATGAAACAACTAAAGAAGAATAAGTGGAAGAAGAAATAAAGATGAAAGAATCGGTAACCGAAATTACCTCTTCTTTGAAGCGCCTCTTTGAGACCTCCTCTTAGGACACTAAACTTGGTCTTTGAGGAATACCAGAACCTCTAGGATGTTTCTAGGGAAGTGGAGAAGATACTTTGGCAGAGGTTGGTTGATCTTGAAGGCTCAAAGTGGTGTGAGGAAGAGGGAGGAGAAGGTTCCCTTTTATAAGAGAGGAGAGGGGTACCTTTGGAATAACTAAAACAATTATTTTATTATAAAGTCAAGTTCGATTTTAAATAGCTCGAAATTAATTTATTTCGAATATAAGGTGGGGATGGGTCTAAATCCTCTCATAAAATAGAATTTAGACAAGTTTAGGTTCCTATTTTAACCTTATCATTTATATTTAACTTTAAGTTAGATAATTTTACTTTTACTGTGTCTTCTTGTTTTCTTACACTATAAGGTTAATAAACTTAATATATGAAGCCAAACGAACCCCAAGTTGTTTATTATTAATATATATAACCTTATCTAAGTCATTTGGCCGATCCTTATATTTTTAGGAATAAAATAACAATTAATAATATAATATTTGTTTTAAAAACTATTTTATGTCAATTTTGACACTATTTAGTAATTGATTTTTGTGAAAGTCATAACAGAATGATAAGTTCGAAAAAAAGTTAATTAAATCAATAATAACATGTCATATTAACCTAGAAAATTAGTGTAATTCATAAAAAGTCTGAAATTATATTTATTTGGGTATTTATAACATCAATTATGTCAATATTTCATTAATAAGATAATTACTGCATCATCGTTGTGTCATAAATAAATTAAATTATTTAATGTCTAAAAATTAAAAATAAAATACCATTATGTAGGAAATCTTTTTATTTTTAAAATGAATATTTATAGTCGAATTTATCTTATGTATAACCCCATATTAAAAATGATTTAGTTATTAAACATTGATTTTAACTATTTTAACACTTCTTTAAATAAATTAATAATAAATGTTCTAATCTAATCCAAGTGTGCCTAAATGGTCATATTTTATTCCTATGTTTGTTTTTGGTCGAATTACACTTGTCCAATAGAATTAGGACATGTGTTAGGGTAATAATAATATCATTTTTACCCTTAATTGCCCTATTTACTTTTAACCGTGGTAAAAAAAGTAAAAAGTTACTATTCACCAAAAATTATTTCCATCTCATTGAACCAAATTTTAGTCCTTGATATTAACCGTGTCTCTCGGATTTTTGAAATTCCACTCACAGAAGCGGTAAAATTATGTTTTATGAAAAATTCAGTTTTTTAACTACCACTTAGTGGTTTCACTATTCATCAAAAAATGAAAGTTTCCAGAAAAAAACCAAAAATTAGGCCTAATCAATATTTGATATTAAAAATTCAAATATGATGTCTATTTTACCAAATTCAAAACATATCATTTGCATTAATTAATTTAAAAATTAAATTCCGTCATCAAAACAAATAGCGTGTTTTTAAGTGATAATAGCTATCAAAAGATTGACACTTGTTTATGTCTGGTTTAAATGTGAAATTACATTCAATGACCAACATTGTATTAAGTTGTAAAAATATATTCTAAATATATTTTAAAACCACTCAAATTAAGAATTTATCACCATTAATTATTTCGATTGAAAAAGTTGTTTTTAATTACAATTTAGTAAATTTCACTATTCATCAAAATATGAAAGTTATCCAAAAAGTACCAAAATTTCTCCCTAAGCTAATTTTGATATTCCGAATCCAAAAATGAAGTCCATTTTGAAAACTAAAATTTAAAAAAGTGGTTATTACTATTAATAACGGCTAGTTTTAATAATATTTTAATAGCATATCGTTGTTTAGTGAAACTTGGTATTGCGTACTATACACGCTATCGAGGAAGGTCGCGATTGCATGTAATCCAACGCAAGTCAAGGATGCGTGTTGTACAAGCTCCTTTTTGTGTAGCGTATAACACAAGACATTAATGAAATTAAAAAGAATATTTTTCATAAAATCTTGGGTTGTTACATTCTACCCCCCTTAAAATGAATTTCGCCCTCGAAATTTTTCGGGGTTATAAATGGTTTACTATTCGAAAGTTTCTTTAATAGAAACCCACATCGTAAAAAGGAATACCAAAACTTGTCTTTAAAAACTAAAGTATGAAACATAACAGTTACCCAAATAAACTAATCACTGGGTTTCCACATAGGTGAAAATATGGATTTGGAAGAGAAATCTAACCATCATGTTCTGATGGAGAGTGGTAGAGAACATGGCTATGGAAAAGCCAGAAATCACAAAGCCATAAATTTGTGACGATCTAAGTTACCATCTAATTAATCAGATATAAGAGCACTAGGACAACATTTTTGGTTTTCAAGATCATTTCCCTAAAGTTAATGAAATTCGAATTAAACGAAATACTTTCATGATTTTGGTATAGTCTCGTCGTTGGTCTTTCTTTGGACAATTTCCACTTTATCTCTTAAAGAAATTAAGTAGAATTTGTCATTCGTGATGTGTTATAAGATCATGTGATAAAATGATGGGTCATTCCATCTGTCTCAAACAAAAGGTTAGAAAAGTTATCAAAAAATACATAAGTCCATCTATAGTGAGATTAATCATATATGGTTCCTAAAATGGACTTATACTTCATATATCATACTGCTTAATATAATAAAACTAGTTTCTACTAAACAGAGACTTCTTGTATGCCAGTGGTAGGTGATAAAGGCCAGTCGCACTTCGGTTGTGGGTACGATTCCCACAGCCTTGTCGGACACGATGGGTTGTCGCCCGTCCTGCAGGTTGTCCTTTTTCTAAAGCTATATTACAACAACATCCCATAAAAATATCAAAAATGTTTTTATCCTTAAACAATACTAACTTATGACCAATATAATCCATTCCAATCTTTAGGCTTATCTAAAATACTTCGGTCCAAGCTCATAATATAAAGAAAATGATCACGTGAATGCCATCATTTATCCCCCATATATCATAAGATATATCTTGTTGGTCAAATTACAAATATGTGAATACCTTAATCATGTATTCTCTTGAATAATGAATATCCATTGAACCTTAGTGAAAACATGAATGCAGTTAAAAGTTAACACTTTCCACATACCAAAATCCTCAAAATTCTATATCCTCAAACCATGATATCACTTAGTCCTTATAACAATCATGAGCTCATGAATACTATCAAACATATTAGATTCTCTTTATCCCTTCATTATGTGAATGTCATATGCTTTCCAAAAATATTTCAATCACTTTTCATGGTTACCGATGCCATAAAATTATTAAAAACCACAATAGACCAAAGCATAAATATTTCAATATTCCACGATACTATATAAAACATTATTCTCGAATCTCATTACATAATCACTTAATCATTCCACCACATCGTTGTCTTATTCAACATCGCCAATGGTGATCCCATGTGACTTCCCTTGGTCCTTTGGCTTAAGTGGTTGCTCACGTCGATCATCACTAACCCTTGGATTGGGGCATTTATTAGCATAATGCCCCATTTCCTTACACATGAATCATTGAAGTGTTGTTGGTGCGTTCTCTGCAGTCTTTTCTTTATTCACATCATTAGAAACCCTTTTTCCATTACTTCGACACTCAGCTGCTCAATGACCTTCTTTTCCACACTTAAAACATTTTCTAGTCCCATTATGACAATCTCCACCATGCTACTTTCCACACTTTGAGCGTAAGGAAACATTCATCTTCTTTTCACCATTATTCTGAGATTTCTCCTTGAACTCCATCTTTCGTTTCTTGTCAAAACTATGAGATGGATAAGTAACAACAACTTCCATTTCTACCTTGATAGCACAACACACAATTTCTTCATAGCTACTGAAGTCTCTTATAGCTAATTCCCTTCGAAGATTTGGTTTTAAGACACTGAAGAATCGATCAACTTTACTTTTAGGATGGATGATAAATCCTGATGCATACCTTGAAAGACTTGTAAAATTCGCTTCATATATACCTACAGATTCATCATCCTTTTGCTTTAGTTCAAGAAACTCCTTCTCCACATTTGTTCGAGAATACGAGGGAAGTACTTATTGAAAAATAAGTTCTTGAACTCGTCCCATTCCATGGACTCAATTTCATCTCTTTTCCTCATATTCTTGATAATATTCCACCATTGATCATCTTCACCTTCCAAACTATATACCGTTAAAATGACTTTATCATGTTCAGAACATTGAGGAACTGAAAATATCTTTTCAGTAGTACTGATCCATTGTTCAGCAACAAGTGGATCAGAAGACCCACTGAAATATGGTGGACGTTGCCTCATGAAGGACTCAATAGAATATTGTTCCCTTCTCTTATCATTTGGAAGTCCAGAATGATTCATAGCTTGTGTAAGTATATCAATAAGATTTTGCACTCCATCTCCCATAACATTTGTTTGCTCAAGAGGACAATCATTGCACTGTCCATTGCATTGATCAACACGGTTCCTTCGGGTTCCAGTCATCGTCTAAAACCCAAAAAGAATAGTGTGAGAGGCAAAAATCATTCTAGGGAAAACAACATAATAAAGGGGGTGTATCCTCAATATCTAACATCCTAGGTTTAATTATATAATCGTTAGCATAATTCTCGGACTATAACCTATACTTATACTTAACCTTAGGGACATCCCTAGACATACCGTAGAAATATCTCTAGGGATCTCACTAAAGATCTCGCATCCTAGTTTCCAAAGGTTGACTAAACCTTTCCTCTGATACCAACTGTAGAGACCCGAAGCATGACATACATGAATATTACATTACTTTTGTGGAATACTTAATACATAAGAAAAAAACACACACAAGGACCGTAATAGTTTAGTGTCTTTGGAAACTTGGAATAAAATCTTCTAATCGTGGTGAAAGATCTTCAACATCTCCCAATAACGATCTTGCTTTTTTTTCTTACCTAAAACCTTTCTTTATATCATGGGGAAAAGAAAACATAAAAGGGTGAGCTCAAATTCTCAGTAAGGGTAAACAAAAGAAATATCAATCACATCATATTTATAAGAACATATCTTTTGGAAATCTTAACCTGTAAAAGAGATCATGATTTCATAACATGGGATAAATCATAGTAGTGAAATGTAATACCAATAATCATAACATAAAACATGAATCTTTGTGGCATACACACATAATAATATAGAATCATTTCTTTTTAGTCAAAACTCATTGACAAGACTATCTTAGTGGACAAAGTCCATTTCTGAACCGAGTTCATTCCTCGTTTCAGTCCCGTTTCACTGAACCGGTATAACCAACCGTTCCAGCCATGTCTATCTCATGAGATATAAAATCTTTACCCAATGCATTGGAGGGAGATATAGGTCCCACCAATCTCATAATGATACCATTATTATGTGTGCCACAAAATCATAAATCATACATCATTACATAACCCATGTAGTAAAAATGGGATTCTTAAACAACATGACATCATAAAACAATTCATATAAGATAATGGAATTCATAAAAATAATTCCATCACAACATAATCAAATCAATGTAATAATAAGGATAGAAACAGAACCATATATTATCTTAGATGGAAAATAATTTTGATAAAACACTTGAACTCCATTCTTGAGGAAAATATCCTTTCTACTTCAAAAACATTTTTCCTTTCTTAAAATGTCATACAATTTTAAAATAAAAGAATTTGATTAAAAATAAACTTGAAAACTTGTAAAGGAAGATTCTTGGAAATAATTTTTTAAAAATCAATTCATGCCGTATAAGTTAAAAAAACATTCTTCTCGTACTTTTGTCGGAAAAGTCAAAAAGTACCTCGTACGAAAAACGACAAAAGATTCCTTTCATATCTTTTACTAAAAACTCACCGAAGGGTAAAATTGGATATTAACTATTGTAGAAGTATATTAATATCACATATTGAGGAAACATGGATATGGATGATAAAATACACCCAAGTAAATAACAAAGTACAAACAATCTCGGATAAAAATGAGATTGTGATATTTCCATTACCGTAGGTCCGATTTTCTTCGTATGTGTCCGAACCTCCTGTATAATGATTTATATAATGTCATTGACTTATTCCAGAATAATACTCATTGTTATGATATCATATATGGTTCACTTATGACTTTATATTACCTGTTCTATTGTAAATTCAATGTTAAAGAGCGTTTTGGGTAAAATCGTTTCATTTGTCATCCATGTTTTGACTTGTAATTATTCATATGATTACTTAGATCATGATTACTTAATTCCAGAAAATAAAACATGATTTATATATAATATATATTCAGAATAAATATATATATATATATATAATAGATCAGTAAATGGAAAGAAATACATCGTTCATGGAGATGGTAGACCGTTCATACGCATGAACGCTGTTTTCTTTTCCTTATTGAGTTGAATGGAATTAAGTAGATGACATAAATATAAATCCAGAATCATTATTATGTAATATATTTCATTATTACATATTATATATACTTTATAATCATTCATGAATGGTTAACGTAGAGAATGAATCTCATCGCGTCGTGGAGACAGTAGTCCGTACGTACGTACGAGCGATGATATCGTTCTAATGATCGTGGAATTGTATTGGAGTGTATGTATACTATTTCATAATCAATATCACTTTAAAATAATCATATATAGTTATTATGTACACCATTATACCCATCCATGTATGGTGGTGGTGGAAAATAGATTACACCACGGCGTGGAGACGGTATTCCGTACGTACGCACGCGCGGTGATTTCTTTTTCCGTAGGATGGATAGATGGTGAAATAGGGTTTTTTCATACATATAATAACATATCAGTATATGATTGATACTTATGTTATTACTTCATAATGAAACAACTAAAGAAGAAGAAGTGGAAGAAGAAATAAAGATGAAAGAATCGGTAACGGAAATTACCTCTTCTTTGAAGCGCCTCTTTGAGACCTCCTCTTAGGGCACTAAAATTGGTCTTTGAGGAAGACCATAACCTCTAGGATGTTTCTATGGAAGTGGATAAGATAATGTTTCAGAGTTTTGACGAGCTTGAAGGCTCAAAGTGGTGTGAGGAAGAGGGAGGAGGAGGTGCCCTTTTATAAGGGAGGAGAGGGGTACCTTTGGAATAACTAAAACTATTATTTTATTATAAAGTCAAGTTCGGTTTTAAATAGATAAAAATTGATTTATTTAGAATCTAAGGTGGGGATGAGTCTAAATACTCTCATCCAATAGAATTTAGACAAGTTTAGGTTCCTATTTTAACCTTATAATTTATATTTAACTTTAAGTTAGATAATTTTACTTTTACCGTGTCTTCTTGTTTTCTTACACTATAAGGTTAATATACATACTATAAGAAGTCAAACGAACCCCAAGTTGTTTATTATTAATATATATAACCTTATCTAAGTCATTTGGCCGAACCTTAGATTTTTATGAATAAAATAACAATTAATAATATAATATTTGTTTTAAAAACTATTTTATGTCAATTTTGACACTATTTAGTAATTGATTTTTGTGAAAGTCATAACAGAATGATAAGTTCGAAAAAAAAGTTAATTAAATCAATAATAACATGTCATATTAACCTAGAAAATTAGTGTAATTCATAAAAAGTCTGAAATTATATTTATTTGGGTATTTATAACATCAATTATGTCAATACTTCATTAATAAGATAATTACTGCATCATTGTTGTGTCATAAATAAATTAAATTATTTAATGTCTAAAAATTACAAATAAAATACCATTATATAGGAAATCTTTTTATATTTCAAATGAATATTTATAGTCGAATTTATCTTATGGATAACCCCATATTAAAAATGATTTAGTTATTAAACATTGATTTTAACTATTTTAACCCTTCTTTAAATAAATTAATAATAAATCTCCTAATCTAATCCAAGTGGGCCTAAATGGTCATATTTTATTCCTAAGTTTGTTTTTGGTCGAATTACACTTGTCCAATAGAATTAGGACTTGTTTTAGGGTAATAATAATATCATTTTTACCCTTAATTACCCTATTTACTTTTAACCGTGGTAAAAAAAGTAAAAAGGTACTATACACCAAAAATTATTTTCATCTCATTGAACCACATTTTAGTCCTTGATATTAACCGTGTCTCTCGGATGTTTTAAATTCCACTCACAGAAGCGGTAAAATTAAGTTTTATGAAAAATTAGGTTTTTTAACTACCACTTAGTGGTTTCACTATTCATCAAAAAATGAAAGTTTCCAGAAAAATACCAAAAATTAGGCCTAAGCTATATTTGATATTAAGAATTAAAAAATGATGTCTATTTTACCAAATTCAAAACATATAAGTTGCATTAATTAATTTAAAAATTAAATCCCGTCGTCAAAACAAATAGCGTGTTTTTAAGAGATAATAACTATCAAAAGATTGACACTTGTTTATGTCTGGTTTAAATGTGAAATTACATTAAATGACCAACATTGTATTAATTTGTAAAAATATATTCTAAATATATTTTAAAAACACTCAAATTAATAATTTATCACTATTAATTATTTTGATTGAAAAAGTTGTTTTTAATTATAATTTAGTAAATTTTTCTATTCATCAAAATATGAAAGTTATCCGAAAAGTACCAAAATTTCTCCCTAAGCTAATTTTGATATTCCGAATCCAAAAATGAAGTCCATTTTGAAAACTAAAATTTAAAAAAGTAGTTATTACTATTCACAATGGCTAGTTTTAATATTATTTTAATAGCATATCCTTGTTTAGTGAAAGTCGGTATTGCGTACTATACACGCCATCAAGGAAGGTCGTGATTGCGTGTAATGCAAGGAAAGTCAAGGATGCGTGTTGTGCAATCTCCCTTTGGTGTAGCGTATAACACAAAAATTAATGAAATTAAAAATAATATTTTTCATAAAATCTTGGGTTGTTACACCAAAAATCAAACAACTCAGGATAATGAGCTCGTATATGTGACTCACATTCCGAATTCCTATCTTCCATGCCACCATGACGCCACTGGACACGAATAAGGGGGATTGATTTCCCTCACAACACCATAACCTTGTTGTCTTGGTTCTCTATAAGCCTTTCTATGAAGGTCACATCATCATAAACATAGATATTTCATGATTTTATGACATGAGATTCATCATGAAGAAAATAACAGAGCTACGACTTGTGCAAAACATCATGTGTACTTCTCATCTACAGGGGAAGTTCTACCTGATATGAAACGAATCCATTATGATCCAACACCTCAAAAGGCCCAAAAAACTAGTTATAAATCTTACTCCCATGATCCAACCTTCGCTGCCCATGATGTGTAGTCACCTTCAAAAACACGTGATCCCAAATGTCAAACTCCAATGGTCTCCACTAATGTTCGACATTGGTTTTCTAACAATCCAGAAATACTTTCATACTCTCATGAATCACATGTACCATCTCTATCATACTCTATACCAGTTATGGCCTATGAATTTCTAATTCAATGACCCAAATCCAACATAAAAAAGAATATAAAGGTCATCCATACAAGGCATCAAACAATGCCATACCAATGGTGGAGTGGAAACATTTATTATAAGAGAAATCTACCAAGGGTAAGGGCATCGTCCACAAACCTCTAAAATCAAGGACAGAAGGGTGAAACATGTCTTTAAGAGTCTATATGGTCCGTTCTGTCCGAACATCCATCTTCTGATGAAATGTAGTGCTATGAAATAGCTAAAAACTAAAAGAATAATGGAGATTTGTCCAAACTCTGTAGGCAAAATGAGGGTCTCGATAAGAAATGATCATCATTTGAACTATGTGGAGTCTCACCACCTTCTCTAAATACTGGATCGACAGATGCTCATCTGTGTTTGACTCCTTGATCACTATAAAGTGTATTGATTTCTTCAAATAAACCACAACTACCCATATAACATCATAGCCTCCCTGAGATTAAGGTAAACCAGTAACAAAGTCCAAAAATATGTCCTCCCACTTATAATGAGTAACATATAATGACTAGAAAAAACTACCGGGAAGATAGTGCATGACCTTCAACTTCTAGCAGACCAACTAAAAAGACACAAAGTCCACAAATTCATACTTCAACCCAGGCCACCAAAGCCGACTCCTCAATTCCTGATGCGTCATTTTCATGCCAGGATGTACCGCTAAGGGAGAACTGTTGAAATTTTTTCAAACCATCTCACCTATCGCCAAAAGATTGAAAATCCTCCCCATAAATAAAACTCGATGTTTTTTTTGTTCATATAAACCATATTGGGCCTTGCCACAAACAACTCATTCTTACCAAACCTCCACCTCTAGATCCCCCAATTGGGACTCTTCTACCTAATACACCAGAGATGATTTCATCGTTATCTAGAAAAGACAACCACTACGCCCAAATTCTATCATATGCATATGTAATGCTGAGAAATCTTTCATCACCCTCCCAAATTAACAAGATTCATGCACTTATTCACAATGTGACTTCCTTCTCAACTCATTACCCACAATATTCACCTTTCTATGAATATAAAAAATTTCGAAGTAGCGATCCAATAAGAAATCCATCCACCAATGCTATTGTATGTTCAATTCCTTCAAGGGGGAGGAGGTACTTCATAATCTTATGATGGGTGATGACTATGAAATTATCACCAATAAATAAATGTATCCTCATAATCAAATAAAACACCACCTCCACCAACACAAGATCTTGGGTGGCATAGTTACGCTCTTGGGGTTGTGACTACCATGACCCATAATACATAAGTAATTTATACTACATCATAACACATCCTTACCCCAAATTCCAAACATCATAGAAATGCTCAAACTGAGCTACTTGTTAGGGAATATAAATAACTTATGCACTTACCAACTTCTCCTTTAGATATTCAAAAGCTTGTCGACACTGATCATTCCACACAAACACCTGATCCTTTCTAGTCAATGCTATTATAGGATTTTCAACATGAGATAAATCATCTATGGACCTCTTGAAATAGCCTATGTGACTAAGGGAACTTTACACCTCTTACACTATTTTGGGGGATTCCCAATACACGAATGGTTCTACCTTCGATGGATCCACAACTACTCACTGCTGAGACACTACATGCCCTACAAAACAGACTTATCACACCTAAGAATTCCTCTTTGTCAACTTCTCAAATAACTATTATCGACAAATAACTCCGAAGAAGGAATGAAGATGGTCTGGATGATCCTTCTCAGATGCAGATTATACAAAAATTCACCCATTAGTTGATCGAATAAATAATTAATAGGTAGAAGAGGATTGTGATTCTGCACTGTCACTTTATTTATGAGATAATAATCGACAGACAAACACTAACATCCATTATCCTTATATACACAAAAAACAGGGGCACCCGATAGTGACCCACTTGTCCAATGAAAACCGCACTGCATCATACAATTGATCATTACACACAATTACCATAACTCAGAATGCGCCATCGTATATGGAGACATCAAGATAAGAGACACATATGGCTGTAGCTCGATCCTGAAATCGATCGCCCATCAAAGGGATAATGATAAAACCTCTTCTAGAAAGACATTAGGGAATTATTTGATGGCCCTGGGAAACATTTAGTGTTGAAACTCTAAAGAATAAACCATACACTCATCTATCAAGGATGACAAGGATGGAACATGCCTCTAACCCATCTAAGGGCTTCTCTTTCCCAAAAACACACATGGATATCCCTCTGCATTGATGAACACCACCTATATCTTGATGAATTCCACAATATCCTTTACTGAATACAACAAATCCTTGTTGAGGATGAAATCATATGGCTGTATCCATAAGCATAAGAAACCTCCACAAGAGTGGTGCTACCCCAATAGTAGCTCACGGTTTCTAAAAACTTCCAACAAGTTAGTTTGGCTTCAAACTATAGTAGTCACTGCCAAAAGTAGTAAAATCCTCTCTACATCATGTCCCAAAGCATGGAAATGATAATGTTATATGAAGGAGTGCATCACTCCTTAATCAAAGAAAGAATTCACCCAAGTAGACAACAAACAAAAGGTACCTCTAATGATGTCTGGCTCGCCTAGTGCTGGCAACCCTAACTCATGAAGCTAACCAAGACCTTCTCCATGAACTCCCTAACCTTGATAGCAAAAACCTCCATAGTCCTGATCATCTATATGCAGATGAGTAATAACATGAGGATATCCTTTTCCTACATCATATGATCGCTGCTAATCCAAAAGAGGTGAAATCTACGACTACTACCTTAGCTGGAACTACTTGAATGTAGTAACTTGATTCAGAACACCTGATGCACCCTAACTGCGCAGAATGGACATGTACTCTCACTACTAATTTACTCATCCTCTAAAAAGAAAATAAGAACCTGAACCCATTTTATAGGCTTAAGTTTCACTTCCCCCAAATAAATGAGACATTGAGTGATGGGACCTACCCCCAATTGAATGGAAAATCTTCTTCATGGAATATCAGGAAATGTTTACCACATATATGCCTCATGAGTAATCTTGATGACTCCCCTCTCAGGAAAATCCAGTTCTATCTGACATAATCTTGACGACCTATGCACTCCCTAGTACCTTCAGATATGTATTAAACATAAATAAGGGGACCTAGCGCTAGATATTTTGTTACAAAGCCTCCTAAAAATGCCTCACCCTGTCCTCCTCATCAGGAAATAGGTCTGAATCATATCACAAAATTTCCTTGAAACTAATTCCCACCTCTCACACACCAGTGCTCCCTTATCAAAGGGTAAGAATCTCCTGGTGACTAGATGCCTTCATGGTTGAAGAATGATACTCGACTCCGAACTAGTCTCAATACTCCTCCCATGATACTACTGACTCCACACTATCCTCTAGGAACAAGAACCACCTCTACCTCACTGCCCCACACATCATCATCACAACCAATGACACTCCATTCTTTTTATTAGTAGGGATTGAACTAAAATTAATATTTAACTCCTCCAATGATTCTTCCATGAGTGAATTTGAAATAGTTCCCTCACACTTCTGTAGACTATGGTGATGAAATTATCGGAGTGTCCTTCTCTATGTGTCATCGTCATCAACCTCTACTGTGAGGCGATCTATTGGGGGAACTTGATTAACATCATCACTGAAAACCTATTTAGGAAATTTCTCTATATCCATACCTACAAAAGAAAAAATATTTAAGGAACTTAAACCTAGAATATGGAATAATTTAATATTAATTATTTTTTTATTCATTTAAGGTTAACCTAACCCATGTTCTACCCATTCAAACACATTAGAAAAGAAGAATGACGCATGATCCTTTATTAGGTATCCACCCTATAGCCAACATCACCTCATTTAGTAGCCACTGTAAGCTTAATGGTCTATGCATTAGACAACAAGGAGGGGACTAAATAACTATGTCTCAGTTGGTCTCCTATGTTTATATCACGTTCAAAATGTAGTGGACACCGTTTCCCTACCAACCCAAGAACCCTCACTTCTTCCTATCTCCAAACTCGATCGTATGCATCAAACTACCTATGATACCACTATTTCATGACCCCCTCCCCACAAAGTGTGACCCTCCTAGTCTGAAAAATTGAGAAGAGAGATAATGAAACTGAGTCACGCCTCAAGTAGGCCCCATGATGGGGACTACCACCAAGGGTATAAAAAACACATTGATGAGAGATATTACACATTAATCGAACACATGTGAAAGAGAGAGATATGATATAGACCAAAAGACTCTTCCTGGGAAAAAATATAAAAGGAAATCCAATTACACAAATTTAATTTCATGCCAAAATTCTTCAACTAAATGTACCAAAATACATTAATATGAATGTGACCACGAAGCCAAAACAACTCCTACAAAACCTCATTAAGAATGTATTAACCACCCAAATATCCAACCTTCTCCAAGTGACTAGAAATAAAATAAAATAAAATAGGTCTAGTATAACTATATACTATGTAGGATCCTTCCCAGAGCCTCTCATGAAAATGTAAATAAATCATTTTAAAGAACAGTCAACAACAAGTGAAACTAACTCATCACCTAAACATGCATACTAAGTTCACATGATCACCATTGTTACTCTCACCAAGTATCACATAAAAGATTTTATAATGTACTAAAGAATATCAAGGGTACCCCACTACCACTCATCAAATAGTTTTCCCCTTTTCCACAACATCTCACCTCCATAGAATCTATCTCCAAATAGGCTAGCTCGAAGGCACCCGTGTGTAGCACCACAACATGGACCTCATGCAACTCACCAACACAACCATATAACCAAATGTAACTATCTAGTTCTTAGGAGACACCAAAAACCGAATATTGAGTATCATAGATCAGGTATTATACCTTAATACATTACATCCCATATACCGAGTAAGGATCATCAAGCTATCAAAACCTATGCACGTTATACCTATTGATGAACATTGGAAACTATATCTAGAATATATTTATTTGAATTAACAAAAAGCTATTACATCCCTCTACACACATATATTGGGTGGAAAAAACATCATGCATACTAGCACAAGTAACTACCAAGAGAAGAGAGTGTGATAAAATGGGGTATTCATCCATCCATCCACCCAATAGGATGTTGGGGAAAACACCCCCATGGCTAAAAATCCTTGTAGAGTTAGATTCCCTAACCGATAGGGTGGAGTAAAAAATAAAAACACAAAAATGTAAATGGAATAATATTGGTCACAAACACACTATGGAAAAAACATAGTCTTACACTCAATTGTAGATAATGAATCTTGAACTCACAACTGCCACAACCAATACTCAATGTCCTATAAGAACACAACTATTTAAAGAGATATATTAAGTTACTTTATCACTATTTATCAGTTTCACTTTATGTAAATTAATTATTTAAACATTAAATAACTATTATCAATTCGAAATTACATTTAATTATCATTCCAAACAATATTCATGCCCTCTAGGCATAACCGAACTGAGTCTATGGATTCTCAGAAATATAACCTCAACATTGCATCCCAGAAAGCTCTAACCCCAAGGGTTAAACATTAATTCATTCAATAATTTATTAATAACATCATCACTTTCCATAACTCAGGGAATTCAGGAAAATAATTATATGACATGAAACACATGGGGATCAACATGGTGAGTAGATGGACTACCCATCGAGTATTTACCTCCTATATCAGGATCATTGACCCATCTATCATCAAGAGGATAAAGTCAGAAAGTATGTGGCATAACCCATGCCTATTCTCCCCCTTCAGATGGAGGGTAAGCAAGACCGGAAACCTCATGTAGTGGGGAATCTAAATTAGATAAAAAAACATAATCTATAAGAATCACAACATTCACATTAATTGGTAAGACAAACTTGACCCAGTTCCACTATCCCCAGTGTCATCCTTGACACCCACATTCAAATGCTGATGCATCTTTCCACTCTAAACACCAATTTCTACCACAACCAGTAGGACTACTTTCCCTCAAATACCATAACATTCCTCTAGGACTATCCATCCCAAGCATAGATCCCATCACAAGAAGTAGGAAATAAAAAACATAGCAATTGGGATCATGGGCCAAAACAATGCATTCTCGTTTCCAACACAAAAAGAAATCAAAGATCCAAAAAATAACTCAATTAGAATTTATAAGTATATGAGTGACTTAAAACTCTATAAGGAATTATCTTTAAAAAAATATATATTATTTATTCTATTTTTAAATAACCAATTCAATTAAACATGCATAACTTAATCAATTTGAATATCATCCAATCTTGAAAACCACGACTAGATTAATTAACCAAGACTCTTTATCTTTATCCAATTAATGTATAAATAATCCTTACTTTTCTTTATTTACACTTTTCCATCAAGAACTACATGCTAAATAAGAAAATAATAGATATCCCACTATCTAGAAAATCATGTGCCAACAAGATCGCTAGAAAATTGATGCAAATTATTTAATCTAGTTAAAATATATATTATGTCAATTTCATTGTGATCTAGTGGGATAAAACATGCTAACTCTAGGAATACTTATAAGATTAATAGATAATCCATCAATCCCCTACCTAAAATTTTTTCTAACGCTATTTTCATGAGAACATACCAACACAATAGATCACAGTAATTTCTAACACAATGACTGCATCCACCTGAGGATGCCTATACACAACTACATCAACCAAAAACCAATAAATATTCATTATAAACATGAAGATATCATGCCATAACATGACAATGAAAAAAAAGGAGGAAACTGATCAAGGAACATACATGAATGGAGGTAGAACATACCTTACATTGAAGATGGATCAACACATCCTGGTTTCACCAAACCATGTGGTGTGCATGAAAAAGTGAAAGCAATAAGGGGAAAATATAAAATGATTGAAAAATCACAAAACTCCCTACAAAAAAAGTTTTGGGTGCCTCACACCAATTTAAAGGAAAAGGAAGTAAAAGTGATTAAGGTATCTGAACCCTTTTGAAAATCTATATGGAGCAGTTGTTTAGATTTTCTAATAAAGGAAGATCTGGTAATGACAACATGTTTTGACTGATTAAAGGAACCCAAACCCTTAGTAAAACTAAGATAAAAGTTATGGGCTTTTAATAAACCTAAAATCCTTTAAAAAATTAATTTAATTCATTTTACATCAAAGATAACACCAAAGGGGAAACCTGTAGGGGACTGTAAATACTTTTAACATCTTTCTCAATGATAAAACTATTCACATATGTCCCACTGATGATAGTGTTCACATTTGTCTCATTCATGAAACTATTCACATATTTCTCATTGATGAAATTGTCCACATCTGTCTTACTGACGACACTATTCACTTTTGTCTCACCAATGAAACTTTTCACATTTGTCTCACCGATGAAACTATTCAGATCTATTTCACTAATGACACTATTTACAACTTCCTCACCAATGAAATTGGTTACATATCATTCACCGATTAAATTTTTCCCATATCTCTCATAGATGATACTATTTAGATCTATCTCATCGATGAAACTATTTATATCTGTCACAGATTATAGTTTTCACATCTATCTCACTGATGACAGTGTTCACATCTATCTCACCAATGGCATTGTTCACATCTGTCTCATTGATGAAATTTTTCACCTCTATCTCACATGTTAATCTATTCATATATTTCTTACCAATAACACTTTTCACATCTAACATACCATTATGGAAACACTATTAATAGAACTATAAATTTTTTAAAGTGTTGGAATTATGTCACCTTAACCTCCAAGAAGATGTCAAACACAATTTTTCCTCAAAGGAATGGACTGGAGAGGTCGAGGCCATTAAAAACACTTATAGGAAGAATAAATATGGTATTATTTGATCATATTCCTAGTAAATATTATTTAACATCAATGGATTATTTAGTAGATGTTAAATGTTTTTTAAATATCACTAGGGTCATTTCTTTAAGATAATTCACTTTTCATTTCAAAATAACTTTTTTTTAAAAAAAATTACAACTATAAAGGATGAAATTTTATTTTAAAATAACCTGGTAAACATGTAAAGTGTGTTAAAAAATATTATTCATGATGGTGGGAAAAATTTTCAAATAGTAAAATTTAAAAAAATTTCATTCACACCATTTTAAAAAGATTAAAAAATTTCTCAGACAGAAAATATCAACAAGATTACTTTCAAACTGTTTTTCATAATGTCAAACATTGTTAAAAACATATTTAAAAAAACATAAGAGAATAATAATTATTTTTTTATAAAACATGGATTTGGATGATAAATTTTCCCCATTGGAGAATTAAACATAATGAATTATTAATTTTGGTGAGATTGTGAAAGAAAACCCTTACCTTGAGTTATCCTTACATTGAATGAAATTTAACCTCATGTATAATAAATTTAAAATTATTATAATTAATAACTAGAGTGTTTTCAATACTTATAATATTCTATATGATATTTTTATAACTTCTTAACATCCCCTTTTATTAATAATTCTTTGTTAAAATCATTATTTCCGAGTGTTAACTATTTCGTTTATCATGAGTATTTATGTTCAGTCGTTCTGGTACGTGTAAATTTATCCTTTTATAATCACATAAATAATATTAATCAAGATATAAATTTCATAAATATTTATTATATACCTATTTATAGTTATCTATAAAATCTATATATAAAAATAAATTACATTGTTTATATAGACAATATGTCGTATGTACGCATGAACGTTGTTTCCATTTTCAACTGGATAGAGACAAAGAATAATAAATATTTATTAAACTTTATTTGATATTTTTTTCATTATATATATCTTATATATTAATAAAATTAATATTCATTACCATACAATTAAAATATAAATAAAAAATTAATAGTATCACTTCATAGAGGTCGTAGTCCACAAGTACACAAGAGTGACATTATCGTTTCCCAAAAGGTTTCAAAGTAATAAGGTAGATAAGATATTATAATTAGAGAGGTATAATAATTTAAAAAATATAATATATAAAAATTAAACGAATCATAATACTCATCCAAAAAATATGATGACAAAAAATTAATTGTATTTCCACAAGGAGACAGTAAGTCGTACATACAAATGAGTGATACATTCACATACCATTTGATGGGAGATATGAAGGATTATGGTAATTTAATAATTATAATAAAAACTAAAAATATTTGGATACATAATTTTTAATTTTATGATAAATACCATAGATTTAGATGAGGAAGGATTATAAATAAAGTAAATATTGTTAGGTAATATGATTACCTCTTCTTCTTTAGACAAACTGTTGATCCTTCCTAAAGGAACTAAATGTACGACTTTTGATGTTACTAAACCCTCAAAAACATTGATAGTTTTGTTTATAATATTAAAGGGAAGATTTTTGGTGATATATAGGAATAAAATCAGCTTTAGGAAGTGAGGAAGGATGATCCCTTTTATAATTGATGTGAAGAGAACTTTTTGAATTTTTCAATAGATTAAATGATAATAAATTCGTTATAATAACATATTCCACCAAATGGTAATGGATAAAAAGATAAGACAATATAGGGTTCAAATATCAAAAAAACAATATAATTTAGACATTTTTGTGTGTAATTTTAATTCTTATATTTTTTTAACCCTTAATTAACTAACTTAAATTTTAACTGTGATAGTAACCTTTTCAATATTAAACGTTTTTTGTTTTTTATATATAAGATGAAAATTGAAAAAAAAAATCTAATTTATAAAATTTCAGACAATATCATTTCCAAATATTCTTATATAAATATTTTTATTATTTTTAAATAATTTAATAAAATATTAATTTCATAAAATATCATTATTCTCCATTTTGACACAATTCATTTATTTTAAATTTAAATTCATCAAGAACATCGAAGAAATTAGAATATAACAATTAAAAACCTCCCTAATGTTACATAAAAATATATAGAATTTTTGTGTCAGATTAATTCATTCAACTTATATTATATCTAATATTTAATGTTTTTTTATTATTTTGTTTTTAAACTGAGAAATACTGCATCAGTGTTTCATAATAAATTAAGGTCATTATATAGTAAATAATTATTGAAAATACTTTTCTATCAAGAAATTAATTTTATTAATTTAAATTTAATCACTTATTTTCGTTTATAACCTAATTTATTCTTTATGTGGACACATAATATATATTAAAAACATATATTGCGAGAATTTATCACTTCCAAATATTTAAAAACTTTATAAGTCATTTTCAAGGAAAAGTTTCCATTTAAAAACTAAACTTAAAACAATAGGTGTTAAGGGTTGAATAACTTTCAAATAATAAGAATTAGAATGATAAATAATGGATTTATCCCATATGTTTAAACTAAATTAATCATATTTTCCCATTACTATGGTGATAAAATTTACAACAGTTACTATTCATATTGAAAAAAATAAATGGGTTCTAATTTCCAAATTTTGTCCAAATAATTATTAATATTTAATTAATTTAATATAATTCAATAAATATAAATAGATGAAATTAATTATAATGTTAGAGTACAAAATATGACAAAAACTATTTTTTAGATAGAAATAAAATTTCAAGCATAAATATAAATTTATTCTTATACTATGTCAAATTTTTTTAAGATATAAAATATTTGATGAAGTAAATAATACGTAAATTTTATTAAAATAATTCACCAATATTTAATTATTTAATTTATTAATAAAAATAAATTGCATTTCTAAAAATCATATTGTAGATAAATTATCGCTTTTATTTTTGTTATTTTGTTTTAAATTATAATACATTGATAACTATTGTATTGAATTTATAAATGTGAACCCCTTGTATTTTTTATAATATATTTATTACTATTCATCCACCAATTCAACATCTAAGACATAAAAAAATAATTTAATAATGTTATACGATTCATCTAAATTTGTAATTGTGTTTAATTTAAACTAAGAATGAAATAAAATTATTTAATGATAAATATTTTATAAAAATATCAGTTTGTTACACTATACCATATGAATAATTTTATTGAATGAGAGTCACAATAAATATATTGAGAATAATATCCTTGATCTAATCATTATAGTATAAAAATGTGTTATTATCTACATTATCATGATGTTAACTTAGCTAATTGTTGTAATATATTAAAATAAAACAGAATATTCTAATTTTAACAATATAATTAAAAATAATTTTTATTCATTCTATATAATTTTGAAATTTTTTTCTCTAAATGTGATCAATGGAAAATAATT
The DNA here is from genome assembly GCA_963277665.1 of Viscum album. Classification (NCBI taxonomy): domain Eukaryota; kingdom Viridiplantae; phylum Streptophyta; class Magnoliopsida; order Santalales; family Viscaceae; genus Viscum; species Viscum album. Next base: position 450,444,052 of record OY728142.1, on the reverse strand, counting down.
AAATTATTTCTTCTTAGCACACCATTTACCTGATGATTCATCCTTAAACACAAAATAACTAGACGAATAGGTTATACACTTCCATTAATCTTCTCAGCTATGAAAAATGAACATAATCTAAACATATCAAAGTCTTATTAAAAAGAGTATTGAGAGATTAAGTCATAATAGATTGAGGTTGAGTATTTTGTTTATATTTACAACAATGGAATTCTTTCCATAATCATTTTTTTAATTTAAAGAGTATTCACCCATAATGTGGTATAATAATTATACTTTATAAAATGATTAGTACTATCCTTTTAGATACAAATATATCAATTTAGTTCTTGTAGAGAATCAAAATTTGAAATCACGTAAGAAAATGGAAAATATTCTTTCATGAAAGATGATTCAATACATTTTATTATGTATACATGATAATCTATGGTTTGGTTTCTTTTAGATCTAATTATATCTCACATTCTGAATTTATATAATGCTTGAGAAGATACATTGGATAATAAAGCTTAAACTCTCACTGATCCCAATATTGATGAGAAAATAATTTATATCACACACTAAATATTAAATATTCTATTTGTTGTTAAAGAAATGGTTGACATTGAAAGGTTTTTTACTACCATGACTCATTCAGATCATCAGATATGAGAAATAATATAACAACAAACCATGTGTCTCTGATAATTAAATACCTCCAAAATTTAGTTTTATGAAGCGATATATAAAAAAGAGATTATTTATTGATGGTTAGTGAAAATTTATCCTTTATTATAGACATTATTTGTATACCTTCTTCTATAAGTGAGGTTTTGGTAGGAATCTTCTTGGGTGAAGAGAAGAGAAGATACATGATCTATTATGTATGAATTGTATAATGACATATGTGATGTACATTAAAAGGAAAACAAGGTATTTAATCAAATAAGAATATTTGGGTTATTTTGGACAACCCTGATAAATGTTTCCATAAAATTCACAAGGAAGGGTCACAAATATCTAGTACATACCAACATTATTCATCAACCCCTAGAGTTATTGTACAATACGAAATATCCCTATAAATTTACCTTATGGGGGATAAATGTTATGGGTCTATACCCTCTACTGATTGTTTATTAATTCAAAATTATTATAGCCTTCACAAACTTCTTTATTTTCATTATGATAAAGGTATACCACTGAAGTAGATTTTCATGAATGATTTAATAGATTTTGTAAAATTCAGTATCATCACATGATTTGGAGTTTCTTACACATTGCTTATAAAAAATGACACAAAAATCTGTGCATACACACTAAAAAAACTTCATTTGTTTTACAATATTAAATGAAAACATTTTCCACATAACAAAAAAATTAAGGCCTTGAATAAGATTTTTCCAAATATCTTGAAAGATATGTTGGATTAGGATATGAATTCTTGGCCTAGAAAATTTATCAATTTATTTTTTCCTTATCGCACCAGAAATGTATTCCCACCAAAAGAGATACCAAATTAACTAATGTATGAAATTGAGGTGGTCTTTCCTATCTATGTTAGCCATCCTTCACATCAAATAATTGATTGTGACTAACTGTCTAAATCTTATTGATCCTAAATAAGGTTAGATTAATTATAGTATCATTACAAGATGAATTTAATAAATAAATAACCATTAGGTTCATCAAAATAACACAACCTAATCATTTAACAAGAATGTTCTTCTATGATCATTTGTTCAAGGGGAATTTTGGTTAGTTTTAAATACACTAATGATACCCCTGAAAAAACCCTGAAATTATAATTCAAATTGGAAAGAACATAAATCATATAAATGTCCAACAATAATGTAGCATACCCCCTTATCATGATGGATGAAAAGTATATTATGCCTCCCTTCAACTCAAGGTATTTCAAGAAGTAATTTTTATAAATTCAAGATATATTTAGAATTTCATATAATATGATACTAAAAATTAATAACACAATTTATTAATTTAATGTATCTTAATTTCATGAGATATTGTCCTTAACACATAATCTTAAATAGTATTGTGTATAGTCCTCATCACATAACCCTAAACTACATTGAAAATTGTCTATCCAGTAGGACCTTAAAATAACATAATTTTTCTATCACATATGAACATATATTTATTAGAGTGGTCCATCCTACATGCCCATAAACAAAATATATTGTTTTTTCACGCATAAATCTAATCAACATGGGGTGATTTATCTCACATAACTCTAAACTAAATAGATTTGTCCACTGTAAGCTACCATAAAAAATTTAAATTCCCCTTATATTAGGGTCCAATATATATAAGAGTTCATAATGGATGGTATACCATCTATTGATGGGTTTCCTCCATCATCCCCATAATAGGACATAACACACCCTCTTCGAGAACTATTTTTTTCTGGATTTCAATTTTCAAAAGACACATAGTGATTCCCAGATCCCAAATCGTAGAGTCAAACATAAAATCACATATCATCCAATATACTATTAATAAAATGGTATATTATGGGTTTATATATTTAGTTCAGGTATAATCCATTAAATATAATTTAAGATACCAAATAATTCATCATAAATTTATACTTATCATGATTCATATTCAAAAAGAACATATAGAATTTCCTAGATATTCAATTCTTGGCCCGACCATAACATCTCCCCTAATTATACACCCTCATCATGAAAACTCAACTTGATTGATAGTGATTCCAAATATCTTAACTCACTTTGAAAACATCCCTCTTATTTACCATATATTATATTTTTATTGTCTAAATTACCAAAAACCATTCATAGTGATTGGAAATGTGTACATCAATTTCAAATGAATCCCTTATTTGTGGCGATAGAACATAAAACAAATATAATAGTTCCTTATACACATCCAAAGGCATAAATGTGACCTAGGGAATAAATTTTCAAATACCTTATGAATTGTCTATATTACAGTGGAACCCATCATTCAACCATACTCCATGAAAATCCTTACGGTATATGTATAATTGTATAATAATGGAATAATCATTTAAAAATGCTCAATATTTGTCCTAATTTATCAATAACCATTTCCCCATGTACAATTAAAAAATATCAACTTATGATTTATAGTAATGAAACACCCTTGTATGAAAAGATATGGAAATATTCAAGCTGTCATATCCTCATTTGATATGAATATTTATTAACTAACTCTTTAACCTATTCAAACTATGAAATTCCTTCTTTAATGGTCATTTATATAGATATTAATTTAATTCATATAAAGTCCATAATGTTTTTAGCTTAATAACCCGTCCATTTTCTAGTAATTTAACATATATTTTCATATGAGATATATACCTGAGACTATAATAAAAAATTCGTTCTAAAATAAATAAACTACAAATGCATTACATTCCTTTGAGGTGGCCTATACAAACCACGAGATTCTTGTTAACTTCAAGCAATTTTATCATTTATTTTGTTGGATGACCACCCATTTATAGTCCAATATCTACAAACGTAATCCCATATAATCTCTATATGTCAAATTAATACGACCTTAATGAACGAACAAACATTGGTAATATTTTTATAAACATAAATTTAAGCACCCATGATTTTCCAAATTTGGATGAAAATAAATTTTAAAAAAACAGACAAAGGATTTTCATGTTATCCACCTTCAAAGAGATATTTGAGAAAATTAAGATTCAATCCTTACTAAGCCTAATAATTTAATGGATCAGGTAAAAATTATTGTGAAAAAAGGAGACACGATAATAATGTAATTAATGTTTTATTATAATAAAATTCAAGTAATATTCTATTAGTAAGTGAATATAGATAATAGATAGAGTCATTCCAAACTGAAGGTATTCCCCAAGGGTGATTCATCCTTTGTATTATATCAATATTTCTTACACAAACAATTGGAACTGAATTCAAATTTATTTAGTTATCACTATACAGGATGGGAATTTCTATTGTGATCCGAGTTCTATGACCTTAAATCAAGAGATTCCCTTTTGGTCAATGAAATATAACTGTAAAAATCATATATACGTTAGTAAATGTTATATAATATTAATATATAGATAACCAATATTGGTCTAGTTTACATGAAATTAAGATGTAATCATAAGAGACACCAATTATTTTAGGTAAAAACATAAATGGAAGCCTAATTAAATCCCTAGTCTCCAATTGTTAAGCCTTTAAATTCAATATATTAAGAAAAATTAAGAGTGGAAGAGTGAAATTGAATAATAATATAAGGATAAACTATTATAATTACTATAAAATGATGCCATATTTACTAGTTTTTTGGATATAGGAAAAAATTAGAGACTAGTTTGTTCCCCATGTACATTGGTTTATATAATTTTTATAATAATCATAATCTACAAATTTAAAGGTCTCTTAAACACTTATTTATAAATTTTTCTTTCTCCAATAAATTCCCTTCAAGATTTAATATATTTAGATCCACTCTCATTTTTATATTTTATTTGAAAAGTCATGGCTATTAATGAAAGAATATGTGTTATATATAAAACATTTTTATATGTACCAAAGAGTGAATGTCTAGGAGGAAATAAAATGCATCATTAATTTTTCTAATATTATAAGCTCAGATTATAGTGATGGAACTTGTGATAAACATTCCAACCACCTATTCCAATATAAGAGAACATTCCAAAAGAAATAATTTATTTTCCAGAAATCCTCATTATCGATTCAAATATTTTTAATCATATTTCTGAAAACCATAACAATTCAATTATTGGATAAATTTATTTCATCTAATATTAATTTTTATATAATTTTATTAGTTATCCAAAATTCATTCAAGATGAAATATTTTTTATATTACTATGAAATAATTATGAAATTTATGCATCAAACCAATTGAAACCACCTAATTTTTAGTTACAACGAAAAGATAAAACATCTATTGACTGAGAATTATGACATTAATTAAATAGAATGTGGAAATAGAATATATAGTTTAGAGTCCCTCCTTGAGTATTTTTATTATAGGAGGAATGTATAATTTTCATGAAAACCATTAAAAATAATGTTTAATCGATGTATGGAGTTCATTCATTAAGTACATCAAATAATAAATGATCTATAATAGTTTAATATAGTTTAAAATTTAGGCACTTCATTAGGATACAATTTATATACCTTTACTTTATGGCCCTTATATTATTTCCTTGTATGTTGGAAAAAATTATGAGGACTCTATACCTTTTCTTCTATTGAGGATAATTCATGAAAAAGGTAATTTTCTTGAGATATCCCTTTATTAAATAATTTTTATATTCTTCTATCATCACCGCATGGTGAGGTTTTTTATAGTTACATAACCCTAAGAACTATAAAATGAGTTGAGGACTCCACCATAAATTGATATGAATGTATTTCCCCCATTTATCTCACAAATTAATTATATTATTTACACTAACATGTTTAGGTAATCAAACCCAATATATCATTGGTTAAAAACTATATGTTTAAGATTGTGTAGTTTCTCACCCAACTCATCCAAAAGAGTTTTTTTGATTAATATATAAATATTTCAACATGTAAATTAACATATAATTTCTCTAAAATGATAAAAATTAGGGTTTGAAATAGAATCCATTACAGATATAGAAATATATTCAAAAACAAAGTCACATAGAGAAATAAAAATCAATAATTTTCCCTTAGAAGGGTGATTCATAAGAATCACACTACCATATAGTTCCCAATGATTATGAAACTATAGTGGAGAATTCGTCTACCTGTCTATTTTATTTTTTAGCAGAATCTCTATTATATATGGTAATTATTGAATTTTAAAAACCATACATTAAAATTAATAGAGTTCCATTGATACTCACCTTTAATTTTTAAAGTTCCAACTTCTTGAGATACTATTGGTTTTTAGTTATAACATGTGGAACATTTTCTAAAATGATACCCTTTTAGGATATCCAAATACCATATTTTTACAGTCTCGTTAAATCATTTCTAATGCAATGTATTAGACAATAGAAATATTAATTTGTAAAGGTAAAGAATCTATGATCTTCTGTAGTGGAATTTATTTTTTACATATATTGTAACACCCATCATTCAATTATACTAATTGAAAATTGTATTTTATCAAAACTATAATAAAATAACGATTTTCATATTTTATGGGAAAAGAATATAATTTCATAGGATGAAAAATGATTTTCAACTTACATGGTTAAAAGAAGCCTAGAATGTGTTCTTGATATTTTCCCTCAGAAATAAAATTTTACGAATAATAGAAAATTTACTATTAAAATATTATTCCTTTTAATTATAATAAAATTTTATTATATTTATAATTGTTAATGTATTGACTATAAATTATAAATAAATAAATATAATCTAATTTGGAGGTAAAAATGGATATTTAATTCAAAATGTTTTCTTAAAAGAAGGAATAATGTCTTCAGATTTTAGTTAATTATTATAATATTCAATTACGATTGATATGAATTAAATTTATTGAATATATATTGAAATATATGAATATAAATACAAATAATTATTATTTTTTATATAGTTAATGTAACATAATATTAGTATTGAAAACTACATTTCTTGAATATCCATTTGTTAACATTTTTATGTTTTAAATTAAAATATTCCACATTTGTAAATTTTATTTGATAAAATAGAATCAATATTTATAATTATAGTAATAAATATTATATAATAATTGCTTCTGAAAAGGTTTTCATATGAGAAGTAAAACTGTATAAAATTAATTACCCCTATTAAGGTTAAAAAAATTACTAGGGGTTAACCTGACAAGAGAATGATTAAAATGATCTATAAACTAGATAAAACCCATTTTTATGGATTTATGTCGAATATAAACTTATAAAATTATTATATATAACAATTCTGAGCTATATTTATGGGAATATTACTTGACATTACTGTAAATCATTGAAAAATTACTGGCGTGGCACTCACCTAAATAATAAAAGGGAACTTCCTCCCCTCATTTATTCCCACCAATCAAGACATTTATCTAGAACAAAACCTACCAATGATTCTCAAAAAAATATGTATACACATTCAAAATGCACTATTATTCGAAAAATACGAACCATATCTTCCTTAATTCGATATCCAAGGGAGTGTTTTCTAAGATAATGTGACCATCTTCACGGAGATCTTTGTTTTTTTCTTATTCTTTTACCACCATTAATTTTTTCATAAAAAATTAAAATATAATAAAAACATTATAAAATATAAAATAATATGTAATATTTTTTATGTAATAATATTTATCCCTCATCTTCTTCATCAAATGGAAAAAAATATATCTCACATGTATAACAGACTACCACCTTGCGAACCGATGTAATTTTTTACCATCACTAGCTCAGATGGATAGTCATAATGATAGAAATAATTAATATATATGATACTTATGATATGATATTGAATTCTAAAAATCAATATATCATCCAATTACTTACCCTTTCACCCATTAATGAAATAATATCATCACTCATGCGTATATATGGCCAAGCATCACCACAAAGTGATGCAATTCATTTTCTATGTACAAAATTAAATAATATTTATAAAAGTGTATATAATGAGTAAATATGATACTTATCACATTAATAAAATTGTTTATACAATGAAACTATATCCTATAGACAATAAATTAATTTTTTTTACAAATAATGCATGATAAAATGTTGCATACAACACCCATAACAATGATAATAATGATATTTTATTTAGGAATGGGTTATAAGGTATTAATATAGGATCATATATGATACTAAGAAAATAAATATAGTTTTGGTATAAATTTATAATATATTTACCTCCATTATTCCCAAGGTTAAATCATTTTCATCTAAATATTAGTGCGAGGTACGATATTTCATTTAATTCCCATTACAGTGAGACATATTTGATATTATGAAACTATTTAATTTTCTATGGAATATATAAGAACACTTTTACAAATTTAAAATAAATAAATATTTATTAATAATTATTATTTTTTCAATTTAGGTTTTTTATTTCTAGGGGTTACGGTTTTATGGTTACCAAATACGTAATTATTTATTTTACAATCACATTTTTGTGGGATTTCCATTATTTGTTTTGAACGAGTCCTATAATCTATCCATCATAAAATCCATCTATTTTGTTATTATATTGTTATTTAAAGATTTTAGATATTTTATTCCGACATTTACCATATTTTTAAATGAATAATGAAAATAAATTATTAAAATAAAACCCTATTTTATTTATCTTTTAATCTAATATATTTTTCAACTATATCCATATTTATAAAAATTATTTAAAAATATATTTTTTGTTACCTAAAGGATTTAATAATAAAATTTTATGTTACTCTTAACATTCAAAATTTTCTAAAATGAATTTTTCTATGGTTTTCAAAAGTCATGTTGTTTACAGTTTTTACTAAAAATCAAAAGAAATATTTTATTAATGATTACGGTGTTAAAATACATCCCCACTCCCATAACCATATTAAAATATTTCTATTATTCAATATTTCTTCAATTCTTTTACGAAGAAAACTATTTAAAGAAATATTAATTTAATATTTCACTTCGATTTTATTTGTTTTTCTAATAAACACGTCTTTATTAAAAATCTTATATTTTGATGAAGTGATAAAAATAGATTACCACTTGCTAATTTTGCGGTCTTTAATATTATCAAGAAATATTATCATAATTCTGATTAATAAAAATAATATTTATCTTAAAAATTCATATTCTTTCTATCATAGATACTGATATATCTTAAATCCCACAACATATTTACATATAGTGTTTCCATATGAAATTTTTTGGATTTAATGGGGAAAATTTTGACAAATCCATGTTGTTTACTCAATAAAAATATTTATTAATACGAAATATTGTTTATGAATTTAATTTATCATTAAATATATGAGTAATGTAGTTGACATGTATTGATAGGTGGGGCCTAGTTATTGATAGCACCTGACGTATAGATAGTTATCATGAAACAAATCATTTAGAAAAATTAAATGGGGTTTGGTTGTATACCTACCCATAAGCTAAATTGTCTTGGTAAAATGTCATGATTTTATAAATATCATGGCATCCCAGATCATGAAGAAAAATATAATTCATTAACTTCATTCGGAATTTAGTTTTTACTATCCATCTTGCTATCACATTGATATTATTCTTTTATTAATTTTGTAGTCAAGTTATTGATTAATTGGAATGTTTTATAGTTACGAAAATTAATATATTAATGATTCAAATTTACTCATGATAAATTCCACTAAATCTAAACCTTAAAAACCATTTAATATCCCCAATATTTTATTTTCTTCCTCCAGTTTATGAATAATAAATCATTGAATGAATTTTAAAGATGCAATTTTTTTAATGTTTTATATCATAATCCCAATTTAAATGGAATATCATGAATGTATCGTACTCTTTAAGATTAATAAAATGTTCAACAATTCAATATTTTATCCCTTTTATCTTTTACAATATAATAAATTAACCAACATATATGGGTTACTAGGGTCAATGGTGTTATAGTTGGTATTATATGATGTTTAGTAAAAACATGGGGAACTAGATCTTAGAAAACATATATTAAAGATCATAACCTAATGATATAATTTGCGGATATGTATACATGTCGAATAATATCATAAATGTTTTGGTAATGTAGTGATTATATGTTTTTTCTACTAATAAATCCTTGTCTGGATACTACCACAAGTAGAAATATATATTTTATGGTCTCATTTATAATGTCAGTTCCATATGCACTGATGCTATAATTATAACTAAAATATATTTGGAGTTAGTTATTATAATAAATGATGCTAAATTATTTAGAATAAAATTTTTAGTATCATTTTTATTAAAAACCGATGCTGAAAATTTTTTATTATATTTTTGGAATCTTTCTTCCTATAGACCAATGAAAACATTCTTGATGGATTTTGTGTGTGTCATTTTTGAAAAAAAATGAAAAAAATAAATGGATCAGCTATTTAGAATCATTTAATAGAAATACTGATGCCAGAAATCATAGTTTTAGCATTGGTTTCCTTATAAAGAAACACTTAAATAATATTTTTTAATATTTTTTAACATCTATTTTTGGAAAAATAAATGTTAAGACACTTTAAAAAATAAACCCTACCCCAGAACGCTTATTTTTTTATTCCCCTTTCTTCTCTCAACCAAAGTCGATTCAAACAGCTATTGACACTATTCAACACTTATTTTAGTCGAGATTATTCAATTTCAATGTTATTTTCAGGATCCATATCCATCAATCATTCAACACGCTTCTCTATTTTGTCATTCATGTTTACACTTCATCTTCATAACCATTATATGATCAAGTGACACCGTTATTTAAGGGTTTTTATTGTTAAATTTTATGAAAAATATATAATTGTTTTTTCGAATTCTTCCTAATAATTAATTCAAGGAATTTTATCTAAATTACATCTATGGTAACCCTATTACGATCGAGCAACATCATGATTTGAGGTTTTTTATAGTTCTTTTTTATTAAATTTTCTAAATTGTTTGTTTTATTATTAGTAATAAAAATGAATTCAAGTAACCTTTTCTATATATAGAATCAATATTTAATTTTACCAATCTAAAATTTATAATAGTTTTTTAATAGTTTTAAGATAAATTCATTATTTGTTAGTTATAAATTTAATTCATTACTTTATTTGTTTGTATGAATTTGGCCCTTAATTATAATTTTTTAATTTTTTTAATTATATATTTTATCTATTTGATGGAATTATCAATTGGGGTTTTCCAATATATATAGAAATTGATATAGTAGTCTTGTCAAACTTATTTTTTATATATGTGAAAACTGGTAATACATACATGAAAATAAGTGCATATATAAATATTTATACTGGAAAATAAATACAAATATGAAGCTATATAGAGAGTAATATGTGATTAAATGATTAAGGAGAAATAAATTCCATTAGTAATATAACAAAAAAAATATCATTGGGTGGAAATAAATATAAATAGATTCATCAAAAAACAATTTTCACATGGGACGGCCACAGCCACAACTATGTTTTTGGTCTCATTCAATCATCCATTTATCATATTTTAACCTTAATCAATCAATTAATTAGAAATTGTTAAATAGTATTAAATTTATATTCAATTGATAAATAAATTAATCCTTTTTTCCATGTGACTTATCCACTATTATTTCTCTTATCCATATTCTCAAGTATGTTCTTATAATCTATAATCACCATGAACCAAAATATTTTTTTACTAATTCCATTATCATTTCACATTTAATGAATATATTTTTGGTATTCAATAAACTCCACCACAATAATGATGTAATAGTATCATAGATTTCTATTTCACCAAATAGATGGAGCCAAATCATACAATTAATATTTTTCCATCTTGGCATCATGTATGGGAACATTCAACCCAAATTTTTCATAAAAAACTATTCTAATTCCCATATTAAAATAACCAGGTTATTTTACATTATTTTTAAATACAAATAATGAAATATTTAGTAGCTATAAAATACGTGTGTCATGAATATATATATAAATATACACAAATGTTGCATCTAACATTATCTATTCTAGTGTAACTAAATAGGAACATTGCTGTCTATTTTAAAGGATCTAGGTAAAATGGAATCAGTATTGTCCGATAGTCATTAAATAAAATCTATATAAAGATAATGAAATATCATTATTAGTTTACTAGGGTCATCATTATTTATTTATAATATTTTAATTAAATAAAATAAATACGTAGAGTTATTTATTTTTAATTTTGTTCTTAATAATTGCCTAAATCTCCTTCCAAATAGATTTTTTTCATTAAATTTTTTAGTGTTTAAAATTTATCTATTTATTTATATATATATTTGAATGTTTAAATGTTATATATATATATATATGTTTATATATATGTGTATATATATTTCTTGAAATAAGTTGTTATGATATTTTTAATTTTTATTCTAATTGAATTATCTACTTTTGGAACATTATGAAACATCATGCAAAATAAAAATCTAGAGTAGATTAGTTTTTTTATTCCTAATAATAATTAATGTTTTATATAGTACTACCAATAATTTTTATTATATGTTTTTATAATTAAAATTTACCTTTTTATATATATATATTTAAATGTTTATATGTTTTAATATATTCACAAACTATATTATGATCTCAAGTAATGAATGGATTTAAATTGGATAAATTTATGAAGAACCACTAGTGAGATTGAAAAATGACTTGATGATATCATGGAATTCTCTAAAACAATATTCAAAACATAGATTTTATTTTCAATCCATGTGTGAAGTGTTTGAATATGAAAAAGATAAATTCTATATAAATAAAGTATCATCTCATTATCTTTGGATTTATCCTTAAATATAAATGTTGGATCTAGCATGGTGAAAGAACTGTAAATTCAAAATCTAATGTTGCTGACATTATTCTTAATGAGACAATGGATTGTATTGAATAATTAATTCATGATTTAGGTATTTCAAAAATTGAAAAAAAATATTGAATGATTGTATGGAGATTTTGAGAAACCATTATTCCTAGGTTGTAGTAAATATGCAGTGTTATTAGCAGTTTTGATATTGGTTAACATGAAATAATGAAATGGTTGGGGTGAAAAAAATTTCTTGAACATACTTGAGCTCATAAAAGACTTACTTATAAAAGGAAATGTGTTTCCAAATTTAAATTATGAGGTGATGAAAATATTATTCCCAGTGAGATTGGGGTATAAAAAGATACATGATTTCTCTAATGGTTGCGTGTTGTATAGGAATGGATTTTAATTTTTATCACAATTTTTGACCTGTGGAATATGACACTATAAGAAGGATGAAGGAGTCAACTCAGAGTCATTCTCATATAAAAACATCTAACTTCATGATAAATAAATACAATTCCTTCTAATAATCCCTTTATATAATTAGAATAAATTATATCTGATTCATTCATATGGATTGAAATCTATTTTCATTCTAAATCATTTTAGTACTTTCAAATAATTCCTCATATGAAGTGTCTATTTTCAAATTCAATAGAAAAAAATTTTAAGATGGCATTTACATGAACACATCTCTGCTGATAAATTCTATCACCCTATTAACTCATCACATTGGAATATAATTGACTAAAAAATTCAATATATTGGATGTAAATTTAGAAATATCATAATGGGAGTGTGTAAAGTTTGAATGAATTCATATTAGAGCCAAAGTATCCAATATAGTTCATGTTCTATTGGGTGAAAAATATATATTCTACATTTGGAATGAAAATAAGTTTTGGTCTTAAAAAAATATCTTGAAGAAACACTATACTTTGTAGAACTACCTTATTTGATATTTTTAGAGATAAAACAAAACATTGATGTTATGCATGTTGGGAAAAATATATGTGACCATTTTATTGGATGTTTTTTAGAAATAAAAGGAAATAAGAAAATAAATTAAATAAAATACAAGAATATTTAGAAATGGGAATACATTTGGAGTAATCTCTCACTATGAAATGATATTGAACATATTTACCTCTAACATGTCTCAAAAAACTAAATTGTGATCAATTCATTTTTTCATAGTGTATATTTTTTTTATAAAATTACCCAATTTACATTCTTCAAATGTGATGTATTTTTGGTCTGTTAAGTATTGTAAATTAATAATTATGAAATATCATGATTTTAATTTTTTGATGCAACAACAGCTACTGATCACACTGCGTAGTATATTGCCTTCAGCTGTAAGAAAAATGATCATTGGGTTATGTATTTTTTTAATCCATTTTTAGCATAGTTGTTGATCCAATTTTTTTAGATGAGTTGGTGAATGAAGCTTCTATTATAATTTTTCAAATACAAATGTATCTTCCTCTTAATATTTATGATATTATGGTTCATATTTTGATTTTATATTGTCTGGGATTAGAATATATGGGTCTCTTTATATACATTGGATGCTTATTTTTGAAAGTTATATGAAAATAATAAAGGTATATATTTAAAATAAATATCATCTATAGGCCAATACGTTTCAAAAATTTGTATCAAAATAGGTGATTGAGTTCTATAATAATTATTTTTATGATGTGGATTATATTCTTCTCCCTATATCTCAATATTTGATATTTGATATTGATGGTAGAGGGATTCGAGGCTTAGCAGTAATTTTCATTCATCATGATGAAGTGATACAGATAAATTTATAATTTTTAAAAAAAATAGATGACGGTCATTCATATATATAATCTCATATTGCAGAATTAATGATATGATATTAGAAATGAAATCAAAAGTTGTTTATGATTGGGAATAAACAAAATTATTGTCATTGTTTAAAGGGAAAGTGATCATAAATTTATTTTCATCAGTAATGTTAAAATGTTTGGTAGGGGTAACATCTCTTAATTTGATAACATGGTATTCTTTTGATATTAATGTTTACACATTTCTCACTAAAAACCTATATGGAAAGGGAACCTTTCAAAATAGAGGTGTCATGGTAATCGTGGATGTATTTCATTTTTCAAGTGAAAAATATAAAAACCCAATTTCTACTACATCTGAATATTTTGGATTTCATGACGATTTCTGGGAAATTTATTATACAAAAATTAAAGTCATAGTGTTGATGTGTAATTGGGATGATAATAATAGTGGTGTGAAACATGTTTATTATGGGTTTACACTGGTAGATTTGAAAAGATTTTATTACAATGGGTAACCATTTATCATAGTGACAGATGAAAATAAGAAATTTTTTATCATTGATCCATCAAATGATCAGTTTTTCATCATTTTTTAGGTAAAAGATACCATATGGGTGATGATAATGATTATATTATTGATTTACATGAGTCTTATTAATCTGTTACTTTATTTTCGGATGATTACAATAACAATAAGGAAGATATAGTGCATACAAAATGTAATGATCATGATGAAGGGATATAGTAATAGACTAAATTACTCTTTCATTATTCTAGTAATTATTTATATTTTGTTTATTTTTTGAAATTTACAAAGGTAAAAATTCTATTTTTAATAGGTTAGCTTGAATATATTTTAGTTATAATAATTAAGACATCGTTTTTTTTAAAGTTAAAAATTCATGCCACTTATTTACATATATATGATTCTCATCATTGCTTCTAAATATTTAGTTTTCTAATGATATGAACATTCACCAAATTTCCATAAACTTTCTTCTGTCAATGACAAATACAGAGAGTGATAGGAGAATATACCAAGATATATCTATTTTTCATAATAATATATATTCATTAATATACTTATTTAATGAGTGAAAATTTTTAATTTTCAAAAAACGTTTATTAGACTATTGATGAGTCTTCAGAAGATGAGACATTTCAGGTTACAAAAGAGAAAACATGATTTTCAGTTGTTAAACTTGGTGTCACATGTTTAAGAAAACTATCACATGATCATGGAAATGAAAGCCTATATTTTCGTTTTGAAAATAATAATAATAATAATGGAAAAAATGAAATTCACTTTAGCTGTAATATATCAATGCAGATCCATTACATGATTAATAGTTTATATCCAGATTGGAAGCCTGTAGACAATATGGAAAAGCAAAAACATTGGGAGGTCACGATGGTAAAACATATCACATGAATTATTTTGTATCATTTTTTGAATATAAAGGTTTCAAAATGACTAAAATTTAATTTATTCAATTAAAAAAGAAATTCAATTTTCAGGAAATAAAAGAAATTAGGAATATATATCTTTCTTTAGTGGTGGTTCTACGGAGATTGTAATGTCCCGACCCTGCTTAACACTAAACCGGCAGTCAGACCCGTCGTCCACAAGGCCTTAAGTGCATATCCCAAATCACCAGAGGCTACTGAGTTGTAGTGAGGGCCTTGTGTGCATTAGTGGGGAATATATGCCCTCATTTTTAGAGTATAAGATAATGAAATACAAAACAATACATTAGCGGAAGTAGTATACAACATGAAATTGAAAAAAACAATAGAATTTAGATAGATAAATATCCAAGTCTCAAACCATAAAAATGAAAATGGAGCATGTTATATGTTCTAAGGAAACATCCCAAATTGGATACACTGCAATCAGATATAAAATATAATACAAGTTCAGAAACAGAAATAAAACTCAGAAGCAACACAAGCCTCGGCTTGGTCCCATGCTCTCCTACTCCTAATCAATAACCAAGTACCTGTATAAGGGTGATATCCCTTGTGTACATCTATAATCATATAATATGTTTAGGCCCAAAAGAATGACCCAAACAGGGTGTGAGACTTAACCTGAAAGGGAACCATAAAAGATTTGTGCCTAATAGTAAGTGAATATAGGAAATATCTGTAAAATAAAACAGTAACTTGGAAGTATTTAAGTAAACTATCAATTTATTATGTTTATGTTCCTTAACAGTTTAGTTTCATTTATTTACGACTATATTGAGATTCGGCCTTAACCTATCAATCCTCCATATACAAGTAAACATAGCAGATATCTTAGAATATCATCTAGATAAAAAGAGAAGATCAGATCCAAACATTGGGATTGGCATGGTAGATTCATCATAAGTAATTCCATTTTATTTTACTAGTTATTTGAACTAAGGTCATTATGTCCAGCCTAGGCCCCTTAACCCCCATACCAAAGTATTCGTCAATTCATGAGATAATTATTTGGGATTTAAGAATATTAGAATTTCAGTATTTAATCATTTGTTCAGTTTCCAATGGTGCATGTCCTAGGTATCCCTCAATAGACCAAGGATTCACTCAACATTTACAAAGAATCCTCAATGAGCCCAACAACCTAAACTGTGGCTCGCTCATGGCCCTTAGTTAATTAACCTCACGAGTCCATCCATTGCCTTTTAACCAAGAAAATGGTTCACCCAAGGTAAGAACGGTGTAATTTTTTACATGAACCTATCCTTTTTATTTAACCAATACTATGTCTCGCCCATGGCTAATTAACTCTTTTAATCATTTATCATTTCATTTAAAAAACAACCACATATATGAATTAAACTATCAGATGTATTTAAACATATCAACTCACGTGGGAAATTTACATAGCAATAAACTTATGAAAACTAAACTATTGCTTGGTTTTAATAATAAGATCTAACATGGACATTTTATCAAACAATATATCATTCTAAACAACCATAAAAGGGAAAGCATTCACAAACCTTAAAGGCAATCCTTCTAAATGGATAACCATGGGAAACACACCCATGGGGTGTCCCTAAATTAAACAATCAGAAATCACATGCTTCAATTTCATATAAACAAATACCTAAACATCATTAAGAATCAATAAGTTTCAATTCTAGAGCAAAATAATACCCAAAAATGGTCTCATACCATTTTGGCACATATAATCATCTCAGCACTTAATGAAATGCACAAGACCAACTACCTCGATGTCATATAACTGATATAATCCAATACCGACCCTTGAATCAGTATAGAATAACATAAACTACTGGAAATATAGTCTTTCCGAACAGTTCTAAACCATTGAGAAACGTTGCAAAATCGTAGGTATATGTTATACAAATGGTTCTGCAAACCGTAGGGAAGTAAGCTATTGGGAAATCTTTTCCCAACGGTTTACAGCAAACCGTTGGCATAGGTGGAGAAAAATTATACTATCCCAATGGTTCTGCCAAACCGTTGAGAAAAGTTTTTCTCAATGGTTTGGTCGAACCGTTGGGAAAGACACAACCAATCTACTCTTTCCCAACAGTTGCTAAACCATTGGAAAATGTGTTTTACCAACGGTTCATAGAACCATTGGTAAAACAATACCCTTAGAAGCTATGCCAACGGTTTCAAACCGTTGGCATAGCCTAGGCTGTTGAAATTGCACAAAAACTTGCAATTTGTACAACAGCTCTGCAATTTTCCCACCAGGTCTCATTTTGTGTGTTCCCTCTCATTTTAAATTCAATTATTGTACCTGCAATAAACTAACACATACATATACAATTATTGTACATGAAATAACAAACTAACACATACAAATTCATACACATTTAACATATAATGAATCCTGAAACTATACACATCCATAATTAAATTAGAATTCACAATGTAATTATAAACATACATAATTCATTTAAAATTCAATTTAAAATTTAGATGACAATTATATGTGGAATCCGGAATTCAATTCATAATTTGATCGGTTTTTCGTATACCTTATATTTTTACATGAAATGATGTCCATTTTAAACAAACTACATACACATGGAGTGATACTGGCCATACCGTGCCTCAGATTGAGGTAGGGTTGACTCATACACATCACATATGACCCGTGGATCGTTGTGCTAATGTATCGACACAATCCGAATGTTCTTGGTCAGTTTACCATATGCTAGTTGATGTTTTTCAATTAAAATGACATCCTTATGAAATGAAAGAAAGACACTTTGAGTGGTGCCGGCCACACCGCGTCTCAGATTGAGACGGGGTTGATTCTTACATCACATATGACCCATGGATCATTCTCCTAATGTTTCAACAGAAACCGAATGCATTTTGTCGTTTTTCCGTATGTACTTAATATTTTGTCCATTTTAAACAAAAGGGAGCCACATAGAGTGATCCCGGCTACACCGTGACTCATATTGAGCCTGGTTTGACTCTTACTCGTCATATATGACCCATGGATCGTTTTCCTAAAGCATAAACATATTTTGAATGCATTTGGTCAGTTTTTTGTATGTCATTTGTTCCTTTCACTTATAATCATGTCCATTTTAAACGAAAGAGAGACACTCTGAATGGTGTCAGCCACACCGCACCTTGGATTGAGGTGGGGTTGACTCGTACACATCACATATGACCCATGGATTGTTGTGCTCATGTATCGACACAATATGAATGTGTTTGGTCAGTTTTCCGTATGCCAGTTGATTTTTTTCACTTAAAATGACATCCTTTTGAATCAAAAGACAGACACTTTGAGTGTTGATGGCCACACCACGTCTCAGATTGAGGCGAGGTTGATTCTTACACGTCACATATGACCCATGGATCGTTCTCCTAATGTTTCAATGGAAACCGAATGCGTTTGGAATGTTTTCCGTATGTACTTAAAATGTTATCCATTTTAAACAAAAGGGAGCCACTTAGAGTGATCCCGGTCACACCGTGCCTCAGATTGAGCCCGGGTTGACTCTTACACATCACATATGACCCATGTATCATTGTCCTAAAGCATCAACACATTTCTAATGCATTTGGTCAGTTTTTCATATGTCATTTGTTCTTTTCACTTATAATCTTGTCCATTTTAAACAAAAGAGAGACACTCTGAATGGTGTCAGCCACACCGTACCTTTGATTGAGGCGAGGTTGACTCATACACATCACATCTGACCTGTGGATCATTGTGCTAAAATATCGACACAATTCGAATGTGTTTGGTCCTTTTTCCGTATGTCAGTTGATATTTTTCACTTAAAATAACGTCCTTTTTAAACAAAAGACAAAAACTTTGAGTGGTTCCTACCACACCGCATCTCATATTGAGGAAGGGTTGATTCTTACTGGTCACATATGACCCATGGATCATTATTCTGATGTTTCAGCAAAAACCGAATGCGTTTGGTCGGTTTTCCGTATGTACTTAAAATGTTTTCCATTTTAAACAAAAGGGAGCCACATAGAGTGACCCCCCGTCACACCATGCCTTGGATTGAACCCAGTTTGACTCGTACACATCACATATGACCCATGGATCGTTTTCCTAAAGAATCAACACATTTCGAATACGTTTGGTTGGTTTTTCATATGTCAGTTGTTCTTTTCACTTATAATCTTGTCCATTTTAAACAAAAGAGAGACACTCTGAATGGTGTCAGCCACACCACACCTCAGATTGAGGCAAGGTTGACTCGTACATGTCACATATGACCCGTGGATCATTGTGCTAAAGTATCGACACAATCCAAATGTGTTTGGTCAGTTTTCCGTATGCCAGTTGATGTTTTTCAATTAAAATGACGTCCTTTTGAAACAAAAGACAGAAACATTGAGTTGGGTCAGTCACACCGTGCCTTGGATTGAGGTGGGGTTGAATCGTACACATCACATATGACCCATGGATCGTTCTCATAATGTTTAAATGGAAACCGAATGCGTATGGTCGGTTTTCCATATGTACTTAAAATGTTGTCCATTTTAAACAAAAGATAGCCACAAAGAGAGATCATATCCACACCATGCCTCCGATTGAGCCCAGGTTGACTCGTACACATCACATATGACCCATGGATCGTTTTCCTAAAGCATAAACACATTTTGAATGCGTTTGGTTGGTTTTTCGTATGTCAGTTGTTTTTTTCACTTATAATCCTGTCCATTTTAAACAAAAGAGAGACACTCTGAATGGCGTCGGCCACACCGCACCTCGGATTGAGGCAGGCTTGACTCGTACATGTCACATATGACGCGTGGATCATTGTGTGAATGTATCGACAAAATCCGAATGCATTTGGTCTATTTTCTGTATGCCAGTTGATCTTTTTCAATTTACATGGCATCCTTTTGAAACAAAAGATAGACACTTTGAGTGGTGGCAGTCACACCGCGCCTCAGATTAAGGCGGGGTTGATTCGTACACATCACATATAACCCATGGGTTGTTCTCCTAATGTTTCAATGGAAACCGAATGCGTTTGGTTGGTTTTCCGTATGTACATAAAATGTTGTCCATTTTAAACAAAAGGGAGCCACTTAGAGTGATCCTGGCCACACCGTGCCTCGTATTGATCCCAAGTTGACTCATACACATCACATATTACCTATGGATCGTTGTCCTAAAGCATCAACACTTTTCGAATGTGTTTGGTCGGTTTTTCGTATGTCAGTTGTTCTTTTCACTTATAATCCTGTCCAATTTAAACAAAAGACAGACACTCTAAATGGTGTCAGACACACCATACCTCGGAATGAGGAGGGGTTGACTCGTACACGTCACATATGTCCTGTGGATCATTGTGCTAAAGTATCAACACAATCTGAATGCGTTTGGTCTGTTTTCCATATTCTAGTTGATCTTTTTCAATTAAAATGGCGTCCTTTTGAAACAAAAGATAGAATCTTTGAGTGGTGTCACTCACACCACGCCTCGGATTGAGGATGGGTTGATTCTTACATGTCACATATGACCCATGGATCGTTCTCCTATTGTTTCAATGGAAACCGAATTCGTTTGGTCAGTTTTCCGTATGTACTTCAAATGTTGTCCATTTTAAACAAAAGGGAGACACATAGAGTGATCCCAGCCACACCGTGCCTCAGATTGAGCCCGAGTTGACTCATACACATCACATATGACCCATGGATCATTGTACTAAAGTATCAACACATTTCAAATGCATTTGGTTGGTTTTTCGTATGTCAGTTGTTCTTTTCACTTATAATCCTGTGCATTTTAAACAAAAGAGTGACACTCTGAATGGTTTCGGCCACACCACACCTCAGATTGAGGAGGGGTTGACTCTTACACATAACATATGACCCGTCGATCGTTGTGCTAATGTATCGACACAATCCAAATGCATTTGGTAAGTTTTCCATATGCCAGTTGATCTTTTTCAATTAAAATGGTGTCCTTTTGAAACAAAAGACAAACACTTTGAGTGGTGTCAATCACACTGTGCCTCTTATTGAGGCGGGGTTGATTTGTACATGTCCCATATGACTCATGGATCGTTCTCCTAAAGTTTCAATGGAAACCGAATGCGTTTGGTCGGTTTTCTATATGTACTTAAAAAGTTGTCCATTTTTAATAAAAGGGAGCCACGTAGAGTGATCCCGGCCACACCGTGCCTTGGATTGAGCCCGAGTTGACTCGTACACGTCACATATAACCCATGGATTGTTGTCCTAAAGCATCAACACATTTATAATGCGTTTGGTCGTATTTTCGTATGTCAGTTGTTCTTTTCACTTATAATCCTGTCCATTTTAAACAAAAGAGAGACACTCTGAATGGTGTCGGCCACACCGTGCCTCGGATTGAGGCTTGGTTGACTCGTACACGTCACATATGACCCGTGGATCATTGTGCTAAAGTATCGACACAATCTGATTGCCTTTGGCCGGTTTTCCATATGCCGGTTGATCTTTTTCAATTAAAATGGATTCCTTTTGAAACAAAAGACAAACACATTGAGTGGTGACGATCACACCGCACCTCAGATTGATGCGGGTTTGATTTGTACAAGTCACATATGACCCATGGATCGTTCTCCTAAAGTTTCAATGGAAACCGAATCCGTTTGGTCGGTTTTCTGTATGTACTTAAAACGTTGTCCATTTTATGAGAATCCTCATGTGTCTATTAGTGTAATAGTATTTATTTAAAATCTTTTGAACATTCATATAGAATATTTTTATATCATTATCAGTATGGATTAGAATTTAGTTTATCATGCTATGAAATATTTCGGAGCTAACAAAGTCATGCCTAATAAATACACCTCTTTTATAACATACCAAGAATCTATGATATTGATTAGATGTGTAAATGTGATTTACATTTATTATCATGAAGAAAATAAATAAAATATATATTATAGATTTTATAGTAGTAAATTAAATCAAGGAGGGTGGGGTGCTGTCTGGCGGGGCTATCTGGGGGGCTGTCCGGTGGGTGTCTGGGGTGCTGTCTGGGGACCAAGGAGGAGGGTGGTGGGGGGGGGCTGTCCGGGGGCTGTCTGGGGGGTGTTCAGGGGGTTGTCCGGGGTCCAAGGAGGAAAGTGGGGGGGTTGTCCGAGGGGCTGTCTGGGGGGTTGTCTGAGGTCCAGGGAGGAGGGTGGGGGGGGGGCTGTTCGAGGGGTGTTCGGGGGGGGGGGGTGTCTAGGGTCCAACGAAGATGGTGGGTGGTTGTCCAGGGTCTAGAAAGGAGGGGGTGGGGGGGAGTGTCCAGGGGGTGGCCAGGTTGTCTATGGGTTTGGGGGGATATCCAGGTAGTAGGGGGTGTCCAGGGGGTGGAAAGCTTTCCACGGGGGTGGCAGGGTTGTCCAGGGGGTACAAGGTGTCCCGGGGGTGGGCGGACTGTCCACGAGGGTGGCAGGGCTGTCCAGGGGGTAGGGGTTGTCCAGGGGGTGGGCGCGCTATCCACAGGGGTGTGACTGAGAGCTATGAGATTTAATTGGGGTGTCATTCATGTTATGAAAAAAAAGATGGGTGCTAAGGATTAGTATATTATTTTTTAGTGAAAATCCAATTTGGTAGGATTAGTGACTTGATAACATGATGGTATCAAGTTTGCAATTGGGAAAATGTTGGGGCATTGGATTCTAAAAGGCTCCCACAACCTTCCAAGGATATATTATTTATAGAAAAATGTGTTGTGGGAGAAGGAATTCATCATATATAGTTGATGTCACTTTTAGATCATGTGATGCCTTACTCATCAAGATGTCTAGACAAGAAGCAAAACCATAGAGGCCTCAAAACTATCCAAATCTCTAGATGTGATGAATTCTTAGTTCTTATTGGTGAACTATGGAAGTGATGACTTACCACCTGCACAACCCCCCCCCCCCTCCCCACCTCACCCCCAACAGACTCCCCTTGCACAACCCCCCTCCCATTCACCGACTGCACAACCCCCCCCACCTGCACCACAACTTGCAAACCCCCCCTCCCCACCCCCACCTGCACAGCCCCCTCCCATCCACCCACTGCACCGCCCAACCTACACCCCCACCTGCACAGCCCCCCTCCCCCACCCCACCCCTACCCCCACCCCCACCTGTACACCCCCACCTCACCCCCCAATATACCCGACCTGCCCAGCCCACCCCAAACCTACACACTCCCCTCAACCCCACCCCCTTGCAAAGCCACCCCCCCACCACCTACACCCCCCACTTGCACAACCCCCCCCCATCCCACACCCCCACCTGCACAGCCCCACTCCCCCACCACCACCTATACACCCCACCCCCACCTCGCCCCAAAAAGACTCCCACCTGCCCTGCCCACCCCCCCCCCCCAACCTGCACACTCCCCTACCCCCACCTACTTTCACAACACCCCCTCCACTTTCACCGCCCACTTGAATAGCCCCCATCCCCCAACCCCACCTGCACATCCCACCCCCACCCCCACCTGTACAACCCCCACCTCACCCCCCCCCCCAATAGACTCTGACCTACCCAGCCAACCCCCCCAACCTGCACACTCCCATCCCCCCCACCCACTTTCACAACAACCCCCCTCCACTTTCACCCCCCACTTGAACAACTACCCCTCCCCCCACCCCCACATGCACAACCCACCCCCACCCCCACCTATACAACCCCCCACCTCAACACCTCACCAGCACACCCCCTCCCCCCACCTAAGCACCCCACCAGAAAACCCCCTCCCCCCACCCACTGCACCCCCAACACCTCCCACCAGAACAAAAACATTATACAAAAATAGAACAAAAAAATTGATTCACACATGACACCAGAAAAAAATAGAAAACAAATCAAATTGAAATTTTTGGGTATACCATACCGCACGAACCTTAGTTTTATGCCAAATCAAAATAGAAAAGAAAAAAAATTAGATGCAAAACATTAAACATAACGTACCACTTACATATTTGATGTGCAGAACAAAACAACTTTTGATTGAAAATGGATCTGGTGGAATGATTTTCCAAGCGAGTGAGATCTTAGGTCTCAGTAGTTCAATAGCGTGGATGGGATATTGGGTTTTTCTTAGAATTTAGGGGAAACATTTCCCAACACTTTTTTAAACTGTTGGGAAGGGTGAGATTTTCCAACGGTTTACACAAACCATTGGGAAAGCCTTCCTAAGTCATGGCCTTTACCAACCTTTTGTAAAAACCATTTTGAAAGGGAGAAAAAAATTTATATTTCACAATGGTTTCATCAAAACCTTGGGAAATACTTCTTTTATACCCCTATACCAACGGTTTTGTTGAACCATTGGCATACAAGTGTTGGGAAAACCCATCTTCCCAGTAGTGATAGATCCAACAAAACAGGTAAATCATTCAACCATGAATAAATTTCTCAAGCACAGAAATCATTATGAATGGATCATGTAGAATAAATATCATAAAAATAGGAATCCAATGAGTCTGATGACCTTGAATTGGGTTCCAGACAATGAAACGAGAGAAGAATCAACTCTCGTGGCTCCAGGTTCTTCAACCGGTGACTCTTTTGTCCAAAAGAAGTGAATACAAGGATACAAACGATTTTAAGAGTAATTTTAGTAGTACATGGAATTTAACTTAGTATAAATGGAATATTTATCATTTTAATGTTCCTAAATTCACTTAATTAATTTACATGTTCGACACTGACCTTGCCGACATGACTGCATGGCTTGTACTAGGCATTACATAGTTTATAGTGGCTTTTTCTTCTCTTACTGAAAAAAGCACACACCATGTATCACCATCTACATGGACAGAAAACACGACTTGTTCATATGATTTCATGGTTTTGTTCTACTAAAACATAAATTGTTTCAAATTTTCCTTCTTTTTTTCAAAAACAAATCAAAGAAAAAAATAAAGGTAGAAATAATACCTCATTAGAACAATTGGGTTCTTACAAAAATTTCTCCTTAAATAAATTCGTCCCCGAATTTCCCATCCATGTGTGATGAAGGAATATTTAAGAATAACTCTTTCCATTGAGCATGTACGTTGACATCCCTCTCCCAAGTCTTATCATGTACCCAGATTTTCTACCATAGCACATGTATGAGATGAACCAACTACCCTTGTAGATCCTTTGTTCTCTTATTAACTATACAAATTAGCTCCTCAAAGGATGCATCAACCTGAAGCTCGGTCTCTTAGCGTTGAAAAATGAGAGACTGGTCTGAGTGATAGCAGCGTAGCTGAGATACATGAAAGACATCGTGCATGGCTCAGTACCTCTGAAGAAACTATATCTAATAGGAAACTGACTTTACTAGTTCCATAATATCAAATGGTATAACATATCACGGTGATATATTACCATATCTACTGATCCTCTTGTATCCCAATCTTGGTGAAACACGTAAGAAAAACTTATCTCCAACCTCGAACTAAATATTTCATCTTCAGAGATCAACATAAAATTTCTAACAAGACTACATAGTAGCCAAACATCTATGAATCAAGTGAACTTGTTCAGTAGTCTCCTAATCAAGATGAGGTCCTAGTATAGTTACCTCTCTGGCCTCCAGTCAACACATGGTTGATCATAATAGAATACATTAAAAATCCTCAGATCACACTATCTGAATAGTATCCTAGAATCTATTATTATAGAAAAACTCAACAAGGGGTATATGTTTCTCCCAATATTCCCCAATTTCGAGGACACATTCACATAACTATTACCCAAGAAATTGAATCATGCGCTCTGACTGGCAAACTATCTGATGGTGGAATATTGTTCTCAGAAGCATCTCTGTACCTAGAACCCTCTAGAAACTCTACCATAAATGATACATAAAGAGGGAATCCCTCTATGAAACGATAGAATGAGGAACCCCATGAATTCATACCACATCTTGAATATACAGGTTTCTGAGATCCTCAACCCCAAATTTCTCCGTGATTTGAATGAAGTGAGTAACCTTCGTAATCTTGTAAAATGCATCCCACACAAAATCATTTCATCTAGGAGAACTATGTAACCCTTCCACAAAATCAATGACCACATCATCCCATTTCTACTCAGGAATTGATAAATATTGTAAAATATCAGCTGGCCGCTGATGTTACTCCTTCACCAACTGTCAGGTGGAACACCTCATAACAAAACCATACACTTTTCACTTTATTCCTGACCATCAGTATTCAGGGCGTAAGTCAATGTACATCTTGGTGACTCTGGGATGCACTGCCCAAGATGAATCCTGGAACTCACACATCAGATCATCGAGTATATCCCTTGGAACCCACACACATTCATGGACACACAAAACTTCATCCCCACCTATCATCCATCAAGGATGAGGTTCCTCACCTACCACACTCTCCCATAGAACCAGGCCTTCGGAATCTGATATCTAACTCATCCTCACTATGTCCAATAGGGTAGATATAACAACCAAAGATGAAAGATAAGCCTATCCCTGACTATTGTGCACCTATAAATAAATCTCAGAGAACAATTCCATAAGATACCAGTCACCACTGGCCTCCTACACTTCATGTATCTGAGTCCTCCTATTGAGTGTGTCTGCCACTACATTACCTTTCCCTGGAAAATTGGTGAGATCAAAGTCGAATGACTAAATGTATTCCACACACTATCGATATCTCAGAATTGAATGACGCCGAGTGAAGATGTATTTGAGACTTTTGTGGTTCATGTATACCACAAAATTCTCTCACAATACATAATGTCTCCAGCAACCCAAAGCATGAACAACTACAGCCAACATTAGATCATGTGCTTTTTAATTTTCCCCGTGTTGCTTAAACTACTAAGACTCATACAAAACTACTCGATATCCCTGTATAAGCACTACTTCCATATCAATACCAAATGCATCAATGTATACATTGTAACTCTTTCCTGGCTCAGCAAATATATGTATTAGCGCTGAAGTGAAGCGTCCCTTCAACTCCTCAAAGGATACATCCCACGAATCTGACCATTCAAACATCACATTTTTCTTAGTCAAGCCCATCATCAATGCTGTTATGCCTTAGGAGACTTGTATATAAATCATGTAGTAAACAATTATCCCCATGAAACTCTACACCTCAAAAAAAATTCTTCAGTTTCTCTCAAGCAAATACATCATTCACCTTCTCTTGGTCCACTAATACTCTTTTCTCTGAGATGAAGTGACCCAAAAAGTGAATCTGATAAATCCAAAATTGGTATTTTGCGAGCATAGAATATAACAAATTATCTCTCAATGTATGCAAAATGATCTCAAGGTGTTTATCATGGTTGTATCAATTTTGAGATTACACCAAGATATTGTCCAGGAAAACCACCACAAAGGATTCTAGGTAAGGATGGAAAACTTGGTCCATCAGCACCATGAATACTACTGGTGCATTTGTGGGACCAAATGTCCTAACCAAGTACTCATAGGCACCATGTTTTCTACGAAAGGTTGTACAAGGTATGAGTGCTGGTCAAACACGTACCTAGAGATATCCTGACCTTATGTCAGTCTTTGAGAACTCTCAAGCTCCTCAAAGCTGATCAAACAGATCATCAATCCATGGTTAGGGATATCTATTTTTAATATTCAACTACTTCAATTTTAGATAGTCCACACAGAGGCTAAGGGTACCATCTCCCATTTTCATGAAAAGGACTAGTGAACCTCAAGGTGATGTAATAGGTCAGATAAAACCCTTAGATTCCATATCTTCCAACTTCCTCATGATCTCTTCCAACTTTTTTGTAGTTGTACAATAAGGAGGAAAGTATAATAATGCGACTCCTGGAACTATCTTGATAGTGAAATCCACCTCTCTATTCAGAGGTAAGCTAGATAAGTCATCAGGAAAAACCTCCCTGAAACGATCAACCACTTAAGGATAATATGACAGACATGATCCCGGTTCATCCAAATATAAAATCGCAATTTGGGATATCATCCCATCCATCCCACGATGCTCAGGTCCATATTGGCTCACCTGGACATCCCATTCAACCCTGTATTGAAGATACCCATCCTCTTGTGATGTAAAACTCACCATACAATGATAGAAGTCAATGAAGGGTTGATTGGATAACAGCCAATCCATTCCAAGGATGACATCAAACCCTATCATCTCTAATATGTAGAGATCACAAAAGAAGTGATATACATGGTTCTCAAGGAGGAACTCCATGCACAGTCGCACACCTATTGTTCTAATCCCTAATGAAGTGTCCAGGATAATAGTTCCCTCCGATGTAAAAATAAAAAGCCAAAGGATCTCTATAATGGGCACCGATATAAAACTATGACAAAATATAGTATAAAAATGTGTAGATGATAAAAAAAACAGTTAGAATAGTAACTATAAAAGTTGAAGGTCCAAGATCCTTCACATGTGGGGTCTGTTGAATTGAATATGTCTGACATGTATCATTGCCCTATGACACTTCATTTCTTACCTGAGCTAACCCACCCTACTGTCGCTGAGATCTTGGGGTCTGTCTACCATTGCCACACCCACCAACTTGGCATGGATGCCCCATCATATTCTAGTTTCGAGATAGGTGGGAAACTATTGTCCCTGATCTTGTACATGAAGTCAATACAGAACCTCTCTCACTATCCACTAGCGGAAATGTCATAAAAAAGTGATGTAGATGGCCCATCATTCTTCAAGATTGATACTCAACTCGCTCCTTTGGGAATTGTGGTTTGGTATGCCCTACTCTGCCACATTGATAGCACCTAACCTGGATACCAGAAGATACATCCTGACTACTCGTATTCCCAAAAGAAAGCTCTATATAACACTTCTTGCTTCTAGTCAAGACAATACACGATATCGGTTTCGAACCGCCCTGGCACGCACCCCCTATATTCACATAGGTTTTTCGCCATAATCAGTGCTTTATTCACAATGGAATGTGTAAAAGGAAATATGAAAACGTTCACATAAGATTCGATGACATATTGCATACCATCCTCAAAGGGCCTAGATCTAAACACATCATCACCAATTAGAAAAGATTTAAAGAAGCTCTATCAAGCTATAAGAATTGTCCACCAAGGACATTGTACCCTGCCTTAGATTCATGAACTCATGGGATCATCATCCCAAAGGGTATCTGGAAAGAAGTAGTTGTAAAAGAATATCTATAAGTCTCACTATTATATGTCCTAATGATGTTATATCTTTGTGATAACATCCCACCAACTCTTGGAAGAATCCCATAGAATATATGTTTCAGGATTAACCCTCCTCTCAGGAGGAATCTCAAGATGCTCAAAGATAGTCCGCAATGATTCCATCCAGAAATCTGCAGCCTATGGTCTATCATCCCTTGTAAAAGTAGTTGGATGCTACTGCTGGAACGTACGCATCAACTCTGAAATTGATGTGGTAGCCTCTGGTACTCCCTAAAAGGTCTACATGAACCTCCCAAAACTTTCTCAGAAACGTGAATCTACACCAGCGTCCAGTATAAAGGTTGGTTCCACATCAGGAAAAACTGGAGGATCCATCGGTAGCCTATGGCATACCACCTCCAGTGTACACTCACTGAAATTCTCTTGGCACACTGCACAATGTTTTTGTGGTGGTATTTAACTGTAAATTCTAACACACACACACCTCAACATAGGTTTAAGGAATAGGAATATACAACTCATAAGTGAAAATAAGGACAAAGAAGAAAAAACAATCATGTTTTTCAAAATATGTGTATGCAGAATTTATAACACATCAAATGTTGTGCCCTCCTATAGATTTACATTGGCGTGTACTTATACCCAACATATCCATGTAACACCCCATGTACACGGAACTTTTCCCAAGATACACAACATGTGCCTGAGTTTTCCTTCATACCCAGGTACTTCCACATGGCTAGAACTACATAGATATTTGGTGTAAAACCACACGGCGTGTTCACCCTCGACACGGTGTGTACAGATAAATTTTCATCCACCCGTGTTGTTCATCAAATGGTTGGGTACACGGTTGACTTATACATGACATGAACACCTAAATACACATCTTGTCCTACTAAAAGTCAGACAACTCGTGTTCCCCCTTACACGGCCTGTTCACCCTATTGACTACTGCATGACATGTTTTTTGATATACATAACATGTTCTATCAATGAATTCCCATCCTCATGTCTCTGATCACCTGGCTAGTCACACAGTTTAATCATTATATGACATGTACGTAGGGTACATGATGTATTCTTATTAAATCTTGGAACACCTTCTTCCCCGAACAGGATGAACACACGACATGTTAGGCTAAACTACATGCCCTCTATACCGGGTTGTTTAGGATAGAAACACTTTATAGCCCAGAAAAACTCTTTTCTGCAGAAAACTAACCAGTAGGATTCCAAATTATGATCTGTGAGGGTCCATCCTCCCCACAAATCAATGTTTTGTACTTGATAAAAACATATTGTAATTAAATTATAGACAATAGTTGATTCATGATCCACCAAATTGCTATCTAGGAAGGCCTATACTCCTCAAGAACCAAAGAAGGTCATCCATTTTAATCCAAACCATAGCACGTACCAAGAAACATATCACAACAG
Source organism: Viscum album (assembly GCA_963277665.1). Classification (NCBI taxonomy): domain Eukaryota; kingdom Viridiplantae; phylum Streptophyta; class Magnoliopsida; order Santalales; family Viscaceae; genus Viscum; species Viscum album. The sequence continues at coordinate 450,412,660 of OY728142.1, read as the reverse complement.
GAGGCATAGATATCAAATCAGCTATCACATCAACATGCAATAACTAATGAATCATAGATTAAATGGCATAATGCAAGGAATGTTACTCTTACATGTTTCTATATAATGTATGATATGGAATACCCTCATCACATTGGGTTTCAACTGAAATAGATCCCATAATTTCATCAACTGTAATAGCAGAAATCAAGTGTGTCACCCTATGGTGAAATATGTAAAATTGTAAAACAAGAAAAATCACAATTTACTCAATGTAATTCATCTTTTCTCTATACACAGCTTAGCTACTATCGTTCTTAGTATATTTCCAAATCCATCTTTTCCTTCTTATCCAATCTATTGGATCCAAATAGTATGTCAAAGAATAAAGAATGTCCTTTGATACCACATTGTAATGTCCTGACCCAGCTTACCACTAAATTGATAGCTGGACTGATTGGCCACATGGCCTCAAAAACATTTCCCCAAATTACAAAGGATTCTGAATAGCATAGGGGGCCTTGGGTGTGATAGTGGGGAAACTATGCCCTCAGTGTCATAGTATAACATAGAGGAATACAAAACAATACAGTAGTTTGAAGTAGTAAACAACATGCCACTGAAATAAAAAATCAGAAGTGTGATAGATAAATATCCAAGTCTCAAACCATACAAATGATAATAGATCGTGTTATATGTTTAAAGAAAAAAACCAAAATAGGATACCCTAAAATCATGTACAAATATAATATAAGTGCATAAACAAAAATAAAACTCAGAAGAATCGCAAGCCTCATCTTGGTTCCATGCTCTCCTGCTCCTAAGAAGCAATCAAGTACCCGTATAATGGTGCTTTCCCTTGTCTACACATACAATCATATAATTTTTTTGGGCCCAAAACAATTACCCTAACAGGGTTTGAGACTAATCCTAGTAGTAAAACCACCAACGATCTATGCGTAACAGTCTGTGAATATATGAAATAGTATTAAAAAAAACTAGGAAGTATTAAATTAAACTATCCATTTATTCTTTTTTATTTTCCTTAACAGTTCATTTTAATTTAATTACGAAAATCTCGAGATTCGGCCTTCACCTACTAATCACCCAAATTGAAGTAAACATAATGGATATCTCATGAGAACGTATAGATTAAAAGTGAAGATTGAATCCAAGTATGTGATTTGGCTTGGTATATATGTCATAAGTCATTCCATTTCAGTTAATAAGTTATGTGAACTAAGGTCTCAAAGTCTTTCCTAGGCCTGTTGACCCCCTGGACCAATGTAACTATCAATTCATGACATAACCATTTCTCATTTAACCATATCATCATTTCAGCATTTAATCATTTTTTCAGCTTCCAATAGATCCTATCTTAGGTATCCCTCAATGGGCCAAGGATTCAGTTAGCATTAACAACGAAGACTCAGTGAGCCTGACCACAAAAAATGTGGCTCACTCACAGACCATAGGTAATTAACCTATTGAGTCCATCCATTGTCTTTTAAGTGAGACAATGGTTCACCCAAGGTAAACAAGGTGTAATTAGTCACATGAACCCAACCTTGTCTTTTAACCGAGACTGTAGCCCACCCATGGATAATTATCTATTTAATCATTTATCATTTCATTTAAAAAACAACAACACATGTGAATTAAGTTATCACATGGATTTAAACATATCAACTCATGTGGGAAATTTACATAGTAGAAAACTAATGAAAATTAAATTATTTTCATGGTTTTAATCATAAAAAATCATGTGAACATTTCACATAACAATATATCATTCTAATCAACCCCAAAAATGGAAAAAATCCACAAAACTCAATAATTTTTTTCCAAACATCTAACCATGGGAAACACACCCAAGTGGTGTCCCTAAATCAAATAATCAGCAATAAGATGCTTCAATTTCATATAACCAAATACCTAAACATCATTACGAATCTACATGTTTCAATTATAGAGTAAAAAAATACCCAAAATGGGCTTAAAACATTTTGGAACATATAATCAACTCGACATTTAATTAAATTCACAAGACCACCAACCTCATTTTCTTATAACTGATTTAATCTGGAATCAGCCATTGAATCTATCTAGACCAACGTATATCTATGAAAAGAGGTAAATAATTCAAAATTTAATAAATCACCCAATAATGAAAATCAACATGAATTGATCAAGGACTATAATTATCTTATAGATAGGAATCCAGCGAGACCGAAGATACTTGAATTGGGTTCTAGATAATGAAACAGGAGAAGAATAAACTACCATGGATCTTGGTTCATCACCTGGGTTCTCATCTATCCAGAAGAAGAGAAAACAAATCTACTGCCCTTTTTAAGCCTAACATTAGTAGTACAGGGCATGTAAGTAAGTATGCACAACATATATATCATTTTACCACTCATAATTTCTCTAACTTACTTTATACATCTCGCACCGACCATGCCGACAAGGCTACATGATGTGTACATAGAAGTACACAATGTAGAGTGGATTTTTCTTCTCTTTCGGGCCAAAAAATAACACACCGTGTATCCCTATATTACATGGCTTGACTACACAGTGTGTAAAAAGGATTACATAGCATTTTTTACTAAAATATAACATCATTCAATTTTTACTTTTTCTCTCAAAAACAACTCATTGGGAAAAAAAATAAAGGTAGAAATAATACCTCATAAGATGAACCAGGTTATTACAGAGATATTTAAAACAGAGTTGAAAAAAATTATGTTCTTGGAATGAAAAAAGATGAAAACACATGTCTCATGTATGTGTTTTTAAATGCAGAGACATAAAAGAAATTTTATGACAACTAAGATGAATAAAAATTCATAGTATGAAAATTATTTTATATTATAAATTTTATTATATATTTATCTAATTACATATTAGCTAATTTTTATATAACCAACCACCCTAATATATAATTAAGAGATCTAATTGAAAAATGTATACCTTCATCCTTTGTCATGTGTAGGGTATGAATTATTAGAGCAGAAAATTATTGAAGAAATATTTGAAGCATTAAAATCTTGATCTTGTAGTGGTTTTGATTTGGTCCAATTTAGTCCTCCATCTCCTCCCACTCAACATGAAAATGGAAATGAGCGAGATGAAGGAAAAATGAAATGAATCCTATAGAAAATGATAAGGAAGTAAATTAATTAATTATAAATAATTTTTTTATATTTCATTGAAGTTAAAAATTTTAAAATAAAAAATATTGATTTAAAAATTTCATTTTATATTTCAAAACAACCTTTTGGAGAAAGGGAGATTGGGAAATTTTTTCAATGAGGTTTGGATGGATATCCTTGTTACAAATTTAGGAACTAATGAGCTCTCAGAATGATTTAGAGCATATCAGAAGGGTGTTAGTATTAGGATTGTTTTTGGTAATCCAACTAGGATTTCAGTAGATCCAAAAGTGGATTCCTTAAATGATGAGATGAAAGAAATGAAACAGTACATGGGAGATCAAATTCAATCATCCATGCAGGTATTAATTGAACAATTGATGAGACTGTCAGAGTATGATCATCCCACTAATCATGGATAGCCAGCCTAACCATCCTAGCCTACTTTGTCTTCCTATCTTTTGCATTTGGATACACAGCTTGTATAGACTTCCCATCTAACCCAGCCTACCTATCCTCCCTACATAGATCCTCTACCTCCTTTTTCAAACACAATATTATATTTTGAGTTGTATGGTGGAGATCCTCATGTATGACTTTTAGATTATAAAGTCATACATATTTTTGGGGATTCTGTACACCTCTAGCCTATGCATTGGGGTTATGTAAGATTATAGGTGCATGATATTATTGATCAAAAATATCATCTACCATTTCATACCAAGGAGGTTACCAGAGATGGGGAATATGTGGGTTTGTTTCCTTACTTTGGTCGACTAGACTTCTTCATCATATGTCATATGAAGTATTAAATGTTTTGAAATATTAATTATATTTTATTAAAAAAATTATAACATTTTTTTAAAATTTAATCATTATAAGAGTATCTATAATCAAATTAAATGATACAATGGAAACAAAAGGGTCAGGAACCAACAACTGTAGATACTTTTATTTTTGATAGGATAAACCGATTACTCTAGAATTATTCTTCATTGGATAATTTATATGACTTCCAAATGATAGATAAAATTTGTGGAATAGATTTTCCATTGAAAATATTCAAAAATGATATTACTGATCTAATAGAGAGTAAAGAGCTCATTATGTCTTTGTTACCATTGTTTTCCATATATGTAAATTTAGGTTTTAGTATAAAATTTTCATTAAATAAAGATGATTTTAAGTGACTTAGTAATTTAATTATTTTATAAGGTATCTATCCATGCTTCAGATGAAAAATGAGACCATCGGTGATAATGGTCTTATTGATTCAGAATTCAATTCAATGACTGGGTAATATGTGGAGGCTGCTAATAGACTAATATATATACAATAGAGATTATCAAACACAGAGATAGGATGTTGGGTTTTACCATTCATTGATGGGTAATAATAGTAATATAATTATATAATAATATTCATTACAACGAAAATAATTAAGATTTTTTTTAATTTTAGATGGAATTGGATGTTAGGAATATTCTATCCAAGTGAATGCATGTTATACTAGTTCTTCACATTATTCCATTTATTTTATTTTTATTGTTTATACATGTTTCATTAGTTGATTTATATATATTAAAATACAGTTCATCGATAATATTTAACAAAGATCACTTTTCTATAATAAAAAATAATCCAATACAATATGTGGATGTAATGGTAAATGTTTTAATATTATATAACATATATATATATATATTGGGTTTTAATGTTAATTTATTCTTTTATTACCATAGTGTCATCATCAACACAGAAATGTAGAATGTATTTGTTATATTTTATGATTCATTGATGGGATAATCAAAAATGGAGTGACAACTACTTTTTATAATGTTTTTTAATTATATTAACTATATAATGTTTTATTTCATAGTATTTTGTTTTCAATATTATAATATTTAATGTTATTTTAGATGTTTAATGAAAAATTTCTTATACAAATGATGTGCTTACCCATCATCAATCCTTGTTTTTTAACTACATTTTATGTATGGTTGTAATTTAAATTATTAGGTTTGTTACTTTTATTACTTTTTTTTAAATTATATTTTTCTTACACAGTGTTCAAGAACTAATAGTTTTGTTATTGTCGGTGTTTGAAGGTAACAATATTAATGAATGCATCAAAAATAACTAAGGCTGATTATGTTATAATTTATCAGGTATGTGTTGTATTAATTATAATTTAAAATATTATTAAGTAAATTTTTTTAATTAGGGTTTCAATTTTTTTTACAAATTGTTACTCCTACCTATTAATTGCTTTATATTTTTTTATTTTAGGTAGAAAATTTTAATGGGCTATAATATTTGGGTTGAAACCAACACTGGTTACTATATCTTATTAATATTTTAAGACATCCCTTGGATAAAAATTGATTACACTCATTGGGTTATTGGAAGAGGGGATATGTTCTTCTCAATGAACAATTGGCTGGTTACCCCTTTTCCTCCCTGGGTGTCCAAAAATTGACATCACCTTGAATCATGCATCATCATATATACTATTAATTATCAAAACACTAACAGCAGTAAAAAGGCATTAATTCATAGTATTATAATTGTGGGAGAAGAAAATCATTGTGTCTAAATAATGTCACCCTTTGTAAACTTTATTTTCCTGGGGTTTTACAAACTTCATTACACATCCTAGAATCTAAACACCTTATCTGGTAAACAATGGTGTGAGGAAATCCTATTCAAAATTTAAATTCTAGTTTAGAGGATTAGGAACCAGGTAAAATCTGATGACATTAATATCCAATGAAATGTCACTAATAAGGCTTCTATATTATTTTGTATAATTAATGACAAGATTGAATTAGTGGAATATTCATCCTGTCAGACAAATTGGGTGCAATCCTTTTTGAATTACTGTCAAAAAAAATTAGTGATCAATGGTAACTATAAAATAATATAGAATAATCTACAATTCAAATGGATCTTCAGTTTTTTTTATAATTTATACTATAGGAAAACAAACATCCAATTTAACCTCACATTCATAATCATATGCATTTTGATAGTTTTTTAATATATTTTATCATAATCATTGGATAAAATAATCGATACTTGTTTTTTCCTTTAACTTATTTTCACTAGTTTCGTATCCCTTTTTTCCATTAATATGGTTTGTTCGTTTAACATATCAAAGTGATTCCAAGTCTTAAATATGTGTTTGATGTTGATAATATCAATGTAATTGTTAAATAATAACCATTAATGATTTTTTTTAATTTATTAGGTATGTACATTTTGTGTATAGTTTAAAATATTATTAAGTAAATGTTCATTTAATTATGTTTTCAAATAATTTATCTATTTTTTTTCTCTATAACATGTTCAAGGTTTTTTTGGGATGTAATATTTTTAAATGTATTACTTTTTTATACTTTCTGTGCTGGTTTTCTATAGAAAATGATGCCTAAGACTAATTTTAAAATTGTTTATATGCATCAGCTTCCTCAAAAACTAACACCAATGACCAATATTCAAGATAAATTGGATGTTGGGTTTCAAAAAAACTGACACTAAAGACCAATTTTTTGGAGATTTTCAGTGTTATTTTTTTAGAAACTGATGCAGAATACTTATTTTAATCATCGATTTCTATGAAAACTGACACAAATGTTGTGGAATTACAATATTAGTGGTAGTTTTTCTTTATAACCAATGTCGTATATCTAATATTTTTTTCATCTTCAATTTTTCGAAATATTTATTGTGTTGATTTTAAAAAACAACCACCAAAATATTATTTAAAATGTCTCTATTATAAACTCCAGTTAAAAATTGATATAAAAATTAAATAAAAACATATGAAAAAAATGTTGTTTTCACTAGTTTACTTTTAGGATGTGGTTTTAAAACATATAAATATAGGTGTAATAACCCAAAAAATTGTTTGTTGAGTATGCATCAACTATCAATCTGGTGCATGTGAATGAAACCATACAATGCACCCAGTTTGAAACTTCTAAGGGATATTCTTAGAATAATTCACTTTTTCATTAAAAACCATTATAAAAAGTTTATAGAAATTTGTAGGATTTAAATATATTCTCAAAGAAACCATGTTAATAATTTTATGATTGAAAATTTATAATATTTAAATTTATGATAAGTGGAACCTTAGATTTGGAACTATATATTTTGATTTAAAATTTAAAATGATATGAGCAAATCCATTACATTCTATTATAGAGAAATGACACCTAGAAGAATTAAGTACATCAATACTCATGGAAAATGTAGATATTTCCCAATTGAGTAGGATTATATTTGTGGTATTGGAACTAAGTAGAATATGTCCATATTAGAGAAGTCTAATGAGGCAGTGGATGACATACCTTTAAAAGAAATTTCTGGCCATGGGGTGCGAATAAATGTGAAATATTATAATACTAGTATATTTTCTAAAAGAAGATACTAATAAATGGTGGTTTTTGAACTATAATAATATGGAATAATAATAAATACAATAGTTGTAATGATGATTTTTAGACAACATTTTTCAGAAAATATGTCCTTCATGAGAAATGATATGAAATGAATAAAATGTTCATTATCAAAAAGAAAAATAAATAATAATGTTCTATAGAGTATGAGGAAACCTATACAAGAATATCCATGTATGTTATGTATTAAAAATGTAAACAAATTCATGATTGATCATTTATTTAAAGGTTTTAATCCATGTATTAGAAAGGCGCATGTTTGTCAAACATTTCATCCTTTGATGAAATAGTTTTTTACAACATGAAAAGATGGAATTTTATATATATTTAAGGGAAATAAAGAGAAGAAGAGGTCAACCGATCACCATGAAAAAGGGAGAATGTCAAATAAAAAGAATAATATGAAATGGTTTTTATCATGTAAAAGTTATGGAAACAAATAACCTTGATAATGAATGAAGGGAATGATATTTTTTAGATATATAGAGATAAGGGTATTCAAAATAATTAATTTAATGGAAATAAAGAAAACACTACTATCTATTTCTTAAATTATAATGATCTGAGCATTATTCAGGAACATATCCCAAGAAATACGGGAATATAACATGCAAGAGGACATAGGGACCATGAAAAGCTTATATGGTCACATCAACTCATGATGATGTTACCATAGATGTGATAGTAGGTACTTTATTATTAAATTCATAATTAGATAATGTTTTATTTGATTATAAATCCTCACACTTTTTTATATTGACAACATTTCCTATGAAAAATATATTTTTCCCTATAATCTTTTGAATAGAGATTCTAGTCAAAACTCGTAGTGGTAATATCAGTTCAATAAGGATGTGTCCTGAAGTTCCCGTTATAACGCAAAAATGTTCTATGTAAATTTACTTTATTATTATAGATATGTTTTAATTTTATATAATCCTTGATATGGAATGAATTTAAAAATATGACGAAAAAATATATTTCAAAGAGAAGAAAATTAAGATTCAAGATGAATTTGTAGATTTCATTAATTTATAGAGGAAAATTAATCATATGAGTCTTGTCTAGATTCACCCCATCATATCTTATGAATAAAAATCTTTTGGAATAAGGGTATACAAAATCTATAGATTGAAAATGTTATATTCAAATTGAGGATTCTCATATTTTACCAGACTAAAATGATTTATTTCCAAAGGAATTACCTATACATCCACTAGATCCTAAATTTTATTATTCTATTTATTTAATCCCTAATCAATGAACTATGAAAAATACCACCCATAGAATGAAAACTGTGGAATTTGTTCAATTGAGTTAAAAAAATGAATTTTTGTGTAATATGGGATTTATATGTCATAGAGAGTCACCCTGGTGAGCCCCTTATAATTTTGTGAAGAATAATTATCAATCTTGGAGGTTATATAATGATTATAAGGAAATATATACTATTCTAATTAATAAAAAGTATCATCTTCCTTGAATTTATAAATTATTTGATCAAATTCACATATGTAAATAGTATGAAAGGATTTACCTTTATTCCAGGTATCATCAATTGTGAGAATATATGGAAGATATTCCTAAGATAAGAGTTTGAATGGGGAATGAAGATATTGAGTTTATTGTAATTCCATTTGGATTGAGTAATTCAACGTATGATATTATAGATTAAAGGAATATATTATTAAAGGAACATCTTGATGATTTTTTTATGTTATTTATTATTGATATCATGTTGTATTCTAAATGATATGATAACCATGGGAATATCATGAATATCATTCTTTATACTCTTAGAGGAAAAGAGTTATATGGGGAATTTAGAAAGTATGATTTGTTGAATTAGAACATTTCTTTTCCAAAACAAATTATCTCAATGGATTTAATCTCAATTGATCTTATGAAGAAAAATATAGTCATTTAATGGCCTACACTAATGAACATCATTGAGTTGCATAGTTTTATTATTTTTTTATATTTCTATCAGTGATTTGTAAAAAATTGATATTGATTAGAAACCCCATTAACCAATCATACATATAAATGGGTAATGTTTTTCTAGATAAAGAAATATAAATAATTTTTTGAATAAATTCAGTGGACAATAGCTAATTCTTTGGTTTTTACTCAACAGTCATGAAATTATGGATTTGGAAATATATAGTTATACGTCAAATAAGGGAATAAATTGTGTCCTTATATGTAATCATGGATTTATGATGTAGGAGGGATCATGGAATTCTAACCAAAATTTTGATTGTCAAGGACCCTATGTTATTATATATAGTAAATATATATTTAAACATTTTGAAGGAAGGGGAGACATCAATAGTTTTTCTAATGATTTACAACCCACATTTATTAGAAAGGATAAAATTTTATAAACATGATGATGAATGTTTTTATGGAATATTAAATCCATCCATGATAGGAAATTGGAAGTCTTCTTATATAAAGATAGTGTTCTAAAACACGAAAATATGCTCTGTGTTCCCTATATACATAAGATCAAATGAAAATTAATTAACAATTCTCGTAGCTTTAATTTCTCTATACACCCTGGTAGGAAAAATATGTAGAAGGATTCAAAAGAGCATTTATTATTGGATAATATGAGGTCAGAAATTGTTGATAATGTATCAAGATGCATGGTTTATCAACAGTTTATGGTCGAGATACAATATCAGTGAGGATTTATGCCACCTATATCTATTCCTATATGGAAATGGGATGATATTACTGTTGTCATTTTAACCAGATTATCAATGAATCATATAAATATCGATAAAATATAGGCTATTGTTGATAGACTAACTAAAATATCACATTTCATTACCTTAAGATTAGATTTAGCTCTTGATATCCTTGAATGTCTCTATATATCTTATTCTATAAGAATTCAATGTGAACCAATTTAAATTTTGTATAATTATGATCCCATATTTACATAAAAATTTTACAAACATATTCACAAGGATCTTGATATTGAGAATCATTTGAGAATTTCATACCATCCACAAACTGACAGAGAGTAAAAACAACTATTAAAACAATATAAGATGTGGTGAGGTCATGCTCCATTGAATTTAAGGGTATGTGAGGTTAGTATTTACCTTTGGTAGAGTTTTCCAATAATAATAGATTCTATTCATGTATTCAAATGGTGTTGTATGAAGCATTCTATGGAATGAGATGTCATACTATAACTTGTTGGGATCAAGATGGTGAAAGGGAGATTATAAGCCTAGAACTTTTTTTGGAGCAAATAATAATGTTAACGGAAATTAAAACTCATATTAAATTGGGTAAATTTTTGAAAAAGTCTAATTCCAATTACTGGAGGAAATATTTTGAATTTCAAGTGTGTGATCACGTTTTATGGAATATATCTCAAGGTAAGGGTGTTAAAAGGTTTTGTAAGAAAGGGAAATTGATGCAAAGGTACATCATAAATTTTGATATTATGGAAATAATAAGTCATATTGCTTATTGATGTTATATTAAACCATGTTTCTCTAAAGTAAATGATGTGTTCCTTATCTCATTATCAAGGAAGTACATTCTAGAACCAACACCTATACTCACCTCTGAAGAAATATAATTGAAAATTAATCTATCTTAATATGAAGAGTCCATACAGATTCAGGACCCTAGTAGATAGTATTGTGGAATCAAATGAATTTACTAGTAATGGTATCTTGGATAAATAATAAAAAGTGGAACCAATGTGGTATCCATATGATGTTATAAAGATGAACCACCCTCATTTGTATAGAAAGTAATATTCATGAAAATTTCAAGGATTAAATTTTTTATAGGATGGAAGAATGTAACACCTAAAATTCAATTATAGTAAGTGAATATTCTATTTTAATATAAATATAATATATAGAATAATTAAATATTTCATGTAACATACATTTTTATTTAATAAAATGAATTTCAATTTTGAACTTACCTTCTCAAAATAATCCTTGAATGAGGTTTTGAAAATATCCCTTAAAAATAAACATTTTGGAATAATTGAAAAGTTATTATATAAATAACCATAGTTTTGTATATAATAATATGTTTTAATATATATATTTAAACATTTACTTACTATCAATTTTTTTTTGAAATAAGGATAAGATCATTTGGAGGTAAAAAATAAGTATATTTTAGAAAAATATTTTAAAAAATGCATAGTGTATTTCCATTTTAATTAATTAAAATAATATTGAATGATTAGTGATTTAAATTAAATTTTCAATATTTTATATCTAAATATGTGAATTTAATTCATTACAATTATGATTAATTTTAATATAGTTAATATAATACAATCTTCGACTTGAAAAAATAATTTCTTCAATATACGTTTTTTGACACGTTTTGTGGGATTAATTTTAAATTAAATATTAGAAATTCCATGAATTTAATTTTAAAAAATAAATCCATTATTTTGAATTTTAATAAATAACATTTTTTAGTATTTTCATTGTAATGTTTGGTCATATGAATAATAATAACTGCGAAAAACTATTTACTGCGGACAAGATTCAAACTGGTTTACATGGGGTTATCCTAAAAGGATAAAGATTACAATGAACTCTAAACATGATGAAACCCCATTGGTTGGTTAAATTTAGACCTCTTCATTATCATCTAATAATATTTAATTTTTTAACCATATAACCAAGAATGTTACATGACATTATTGTAAAACATTGAAAAATTACAAGTGTTTCACACACCTCAATTAAAAAAGAGATCATCCTTCCCTCACTTATTTACACATTTGTATCCATTTATATCAAACAAAACCTGATAAAATAACTCCTATATATCATTATCCATATTCTATAGGTTATAGTATTCCGATAAGAAAAATGCTACGATATATAATAAGAGAACCAATTTATGTTCTTCAATGTGATGGTAATCTTCATTTCCAAGATCTTTCATTTTTTACTTCTTATAATACAATCATTAATTGTGTCTTGAAAACTATAATGTAATAAAAAAATATATTCCATATACTTATATGTAGAGTCCATATTTTTTCCTTATGATTCAAGGAAATATTTATATATAAATTACTAGATTCAGGTGTTGAGACAACGTGTGATTCTGATGAATAATGTTCCTAAGATTAATTCATTAAAAATACTAATTATATTTTTATATTTTGTGCATGAAACATCTTAGTGAAAATGGGATAAATCTTAATTGGAATATCTTATTAGAAATCCAAGACCATGGTTGAGTCCTGAACTTGTTGTTTACCATAGGCAAGACACAAAATATGTCAATGGGGGGAGTTCAAACTCCTCACGTGTTAGTAGTTTGTTCAGTGAATTTATTAATCCTTAAATTCAATAATTAGTTAAATTATACAACATGAATTGATCAATCAGACTAATACTAGGCTAAATTTTCTAGGGTAATCTTCATAATCTCTGGGATAATTACTATTCTCTTTATTCCCTCTTTATTTGTAGATATCATCAGATGATGACGAAACTCTTAATAAGATCAGATTGGGACAAAAAGGAAAAAATAACTTCTCACGATAATTAGAGGATGCGTTATTCATCAACAATCGATATATAATCACATTTGGAATCATAAATTGGTGAATTTTTACCTTTTATTAAAATTATTGAGCATATCCATCCTTGTTCATAGATCTATGATAATTGTCAGATGATTGCATACACCCAAGTATTGAAAATATTTATTTTAAATTGTTTTCTAACCATAGATGACAATTATTGATTGTTGGCCAAGAATTTGTTTTCCAAATAAGTATAAATATTGAGTTTTTTGTGTTTATCCACCAGCACTTCACTTTAATTAATAGTTGGACCCCACGGCCCCAGTTTAACTTTTCCAGAAGGTACAGAGCCTGATCAAACCCCCAAAACTGAGACTAAATCACATGAGAGGCATAAATAAAGGATCTAAGACCATATCCAGGATCATTATAATGCATGAAAGTATGTTTTATTGATTTTAGATCATGAAATCAATGTTTTAAGGCTTAGTGGTGTGTTGTTCATGTGACAAACCACCGTATATGAACCAACACTAATTTCAGATGAATAATGTATAGAAATAATGATTTTAATCTAGATCCAAGAGTTTTGGCCAAAGATAGGGACACATATGAAGCGTTAATACCATATTCAAGGAGCTAGAAGTAGATATAATGATCTTGAAAATCTGGAAAAAAACTCGAATACACACTGTGTATAATGATGAATGCACAATGTGTAGCTCCCTCAGTGATGTCAGTTATAGTTTTGGAAAACTGAAAGATGTAATGGTGTGAATGCTCTCCCACACTCTGTGTACCCATTACCCAGTTGAAAAAACAATGTGTAGGATCACATGGGAGGTAAATTGTGTGGAAAGTACATGGAAAGGTACCCATGTACATAGACACGGGGTCAATAAATGGACATAGGGTCTGGTACATGAACACAACCAGAAGGACAAGGCCCGATCCCGATTATCCTTGACACACTATGTAGTCCACCTACAAGGAATGTACTACTACATTGGAATGAATAATGTTCTATCCACGAATGTGGCCATGTGTTTGATTGGGACCACACGTAGTGTGGGTGCCCTTATAGACCATGTACCCCCTAACATCCTTTGAGGTATCTTTGGGGTTCTGTATCTCCTTCATTTGACCTCAGATATTGCCTTGCAAGTCATCTAACCTATGTTTTTTTCCTCATATTATGTGATTTTTCCATTAGTTGACACTTTTTAGATATGATGTGAAATGTTTTAGGAATGATGATTGCAGAGGCGATTATTGACGATGACAGAGATCTGGAAGAATCATAAGAGACTACCTAGTTGTACCCTCTATTAAAAATGGGTAATAGATTCCTCAATCATTATAGTGTAACCTACCAAAATCTTGGTCATGGGTCCTCTATGAATTCCTTCTGAGTGGAACCCCTACCAGGTAGGGTGAAACTCCTTGATGACTAGAGTGGAACACAACTATAACACAAGGGAATGGGTCGTCGGCCACTAGAATGAAACCCATTATCAGCTTGGGTGCAGGTCCAATATAGTGACATCTGATTGGAACCTTCTATTTGATAGGGATAGGGTCCTTGATGAATAGAGTGGACCCCCCCCCCCCCCATTTTTGTAGCACCCCGCCCCTACCTCATTGGCTTGATGAGGTGGTGAGGGATACTTGGCCTCAAGTGACGTTCCCAAGATGCCAAAGGCTGACAATAAATGTTGAGGGCTTCAAGATCAAGTTGGGGAATGATTTTACCTTACTACAAAACCAACCAATCCATCCACTAACTACCACTATATGATTCATGTAATATAAATTACCAGACAATGAATTCCCAAAATAAAACAAGTTGTTCCACAACACAACTCAAAACCAATACAACCTGAAATGTTCACACATCATTAGAGTAAAATGCAGAAACTAATCAACCAAAAACCACAAGCCATGACACCACCACAACTCCACACAAAATTCCAAGCTCCAAACTCCACCAAGGGATCACAATGCTCCACTAAAGATGGTTATGCCTTACCTTTTCCCACGTCATGGTACACGACATTTGGAAAGATACCAATGTGCCAAAGTAGGGGTTGAGTACTAAAACATAGTAGGATTTCCCCAAATTACTTCCCTACACAAACCACTAGGATATAACCATTAACAAATTTACATAAAATAGTTTACATAAAATAAATCAAAAGTGTAACCATTTTCATAAGACCAACATTCCCTTACCAAGAAATCACACCCAAACCAATGAAACCACGGAAAGCCAACCAAACATGCCACAAGTCATTTCATCATTTTACATTCACACCATAATTTCCAACTCGCAAGGAAATTCCCAACAAAAAAACCAACAACCATATGGTGGATCTTCTGTCCAACCCGTTCACCCATTCACACCATAGTGGCACTTCCCATACACTTACCATTGATGGTGGCCCTTCCATCCTCTATCCATCCCTTTTTTATAGTGTTACTTCTCACCACATCCAGACAACATTCCAAACAAGACAAACCAAGCATATAACCCACCAAGTTCACAACATCATGCAATCAACCCATTCTATTGCATATCAATCCACTTCAATAAATCACCCATTTATTGAAAATCACATTATTGGACAAACAACATTTCAATAAAACTACCTCTTTATTGAAAACGATTTCCTTCAATCATTTTCACAAATCAACCATAGCATCCCATTTTGAAATCTCCATTTTTAAATCCACAACAAATGAATTTCACCATAAAACCCCCTTTTCCCCAAAAATCCCCAAATGGATTTTCAAACAACTTTTCACATAAAAACAAAATTAATTTCAATCCAACAAAATTAGTCGTAACAAAAAACCACTAGCTCTAACCTAGTGGAGTCGAGAGAGAATCCAACTACCTTTAGAGTTCTCGAGGAATCGACACATGAACAACCATGCCTCAAATCTGGAAAATGCACCACCGAAACCTCTCTAGATCCCCTTCCCTAAAATTAAAAAGTCTTAAAATCATCATCCAAGTCAACCAAAACCCTATATCAATACACAACAAGTGTAGATCTAGAAAAAAAAAGAAAGAGGGAAGGGAAGATTTAGATGAAAACACAAAGAAACCATGAGAGGAGACTTACCTGGGAGAAATCACCTTCAAAACACCAAAAACCCTCTTCAAAATGCTTCCGAAATGAGTGGGAAAGCTCTTACACCCCCTGAGAACCGAAGAACCCGAGTGAGCAATGAGTGGGAGGATGTTTGGAGTGAAATAGGTTATTCCCAAGGGAGCTTGGGACTTATAACCCTATTTTTAAGGGGCCACATGGTTAGCCCACACGATTTGGAAGACCGTGCGCTAACCGCACACATGGTACTACCTCAAGAGATAGGGTCCGCACGGTTTCCATGCACGGTTTAGAAAACCGTGCGCAGGCCGTGCGAATCCTATGGTCTCCCATGCACGGTTTCCTGAAGAATCTGCATTGTTTTCACTAACCGTGCTCAAATCGTGCACCCCTTTGAAAGCCTTCAAACTGATCCAAACCCATCAAAAACTCTCTAAACCTCTTCCCAACTCATCCCATGAACTTTAAACACATAAAAAATCATAAACAAAGGCTACATACCTCAAACAGGGGGTACTAAATTCTCCCCACCATTGGACTTTACATCCTCAGAAAGAAGTGAACCAACCCTTTGCCGAAAGAGCTCGAGCAACTGCTCGACCATTTCTTCCTCTCGCTCGCCAGTCTCTTCTTTAATCTGACCATGCTACAACAAAACATGAACTAAACCGATTATTTTACCACACAAGACTTTCTCTTTCCTATCCTCAACCCTCACTGGCACGTGCACCAATGAAGCATTCAGTTCTATCTCAACATGATACCATCGAATCACATGGTCACGATCCAGCAGATACTTTTTCAACTGCGACACATGAAACACATTGTGCACCGCACTGAACCTAGGTGTAAATGTTAAATGATAAGAAACCTCAGCAACCCGCTCAATAAACCCAAAAGGCCCAATATACCTTTGAGATAACTTTCCCTGCATTCCAAACCGATGATGTCCTAACCTAGGAGAGATCCTCAAGAAAACATGATGACTCACCTTGAATGACAACGACCATCGATGATGATCCACATATGATTTATGACGACTCTAAGTCATCTCAATTCACTTCATGATCAACTTGATCTTCTCCATAGTCTCCTGGACAAGGCTCGTTCCAACCATCGAGGACTCACCTGTTTCTACCAACATAGTGGAGAACGACACGACCGCCCATAAAATGCTTCAAACAGAACCATCTGTATGGATTCCTAAAAACTATTATTGTATGGAAAATCAAATAACAAAAAGTTCTCCTCCCATGAGCTACTAAAATCCATAACAAAAAACCATAACATATCCTCTAGTGTTTGTATTTTCTTCTCAGATTGACCATCCATCTGAGGGTGATACGCAGTTCTCATGGTCAACTTAGTTCTAAGGGATTGCGGTAAGGATTTTCAAAAACGTGATGTAAAACTCGGATCTCTATATAATACAATCAAAACTGGAACAACATGCCTCTTTACCACCTCCCGGATATATATTTTGGACATATCCTCCACTATATGAGATTCACGAATCAGGATGAAATGGGCTGACTTCATTAGCCAATCCACAATCACCCATATGGCATCGGGATTTCAGACCATTCTTGGGAGACCTATGACAAAATCCATCTCTATCTGCTCCCACTTCCAAAAATGTATTATTAAAGACTAAAACATTCATTCTAGCCTCTGATTCTATGCCTTGACCTTCTGACTAGTCAAGCATCTCGAAACAAACTCAGCTACAGTTCTTTTCATACCAGCCCACAAGAACTGCGCCATCAGCACTTTATACATTTTCCGAATTGTAGGATGAAAAGGCCACCTGTATTGATGATACACACTGAAAATATCCTCCTAACAAGAAACTGATACTGTCATTCGATTCCGAAAACACAAAACTGAATCTCCCTTTAGTTTCCTACCCTTAATGGTCTCCCCACCATTGAGTCTCGACCCCATGGTCCCACACTCAGAATTGGATATCTGTGCCTCTTTAACCAAGACAACCAAGTTAGGAATAAAAAAATCTGGAAAGAAGACTTCTCTATCGCCCTTTTCTTCACATTCAACCACATATCAGCTTTAACAGACATCAACTGCCACTGGTCTGATGCATATTTTATGACCTTAGTATATGATTTTGTACTTAATGCATCCACCAACAAATTTCCCTTACACGGTGTGTACATCAAGTCAAAGTCATATAACTGGACATATCCCATCCAAATTTTTTGCCTCTGGTTCAAATCCCTTTGTGAGAAAATGTGCTTCATGCTCTTATGATCTGTATATACCGTAAATTTCTCACCGAAGAGATAATGACTCCATACTTTCAAAGCATGGACCACTGCTTCCAACTTCAAATAATGAGTTGTGTAGTTCTTCTCATGCACTCTCAACAGTCGTGAGCCATACACAACCACATGATTCCCTTGTATGAGAATGCACCCCAACCCTGATCCCGATGCATCACAATACACCACTTACCCTTTTCCTGGTTATGGAAAAACCATGATTGGTGCTGATGTAAGGCGACCCTTTAGCTATTCGAAACAATGATAACACTTTTCATTCCACTAGAATGGAACATTATTTCTTTTCAAAGTTGTCATTGGAGAAGACAAACCTGAAAAATCATGAACAAAACGCTGATAATACCCAACTAGTCCAAGAAAACATCGTATCTCAAACACATTCTTTGGCAGTTGCCTCAAGATAACAAACTATATCTTTTCCGGATCCACTGAATCACCTCTTTCAGATATCACATGGACATGAAAAATAACTTCCTGAATTCAAAATTCACAATTTGACAATTTTTCATACAACCTATGATCCCCCAAGATCCTTATAACTGTCTCTAAGTGCTCCTCATGCTCCACCCTTGTCTTTGAATACACCAAAATATCGTCTACAAACACCACCAAAAATGAATCCACATATCTCTGAAATATATGATTCATCAATGCCATAAACACCGATGGTGCATTCGTTAGACCAAAGAGCATAACCAAAAATTTAAAATGGCCATATCTACTTCTGAAAGCTGTTTTAGGAATATCTTCCTTCCTCACTCGCAATTTATGACATCCCAACCTCAGGTCGATCTTGTAGAACCACTAGGCTCCCCTCAACTAGTCAAAACAATCACCAATTCATGGGAGTGGATATCTATATTTTATTGTATCTTGGTTAAGTCTATGATAATCAACACATAGCCTCAATGTTATATCCGCATTTTTCCCAAACAACACCGGTGCTGCCCACAGAGATGTGCTAGGTCGGATAAACCCTTTGTTTTCTAACTATTCAAACTAGACTTTCAATTCCCGTAATTTATCTGGTGCCATCCGATAAGATGGAAGTGAGATAGGACTGGTCCCTGGAAAGAGATCAATCATAAAATCCACTTCTCTTACATGAGGTAACCCAGAGCATTATTCAGGAAAAACTTCCAGGAACTAATCTACCACTGCCGGAAGAACACTCTGCTCAACACCCATTACCAATTCTAATGACAACACTGCCAACTGATACAATAATGTGCCCACTGCTGGTTCCAACAAACCCGTCACACCCTAACTTTTATACCTCTCTCCTCTAAAGAGATTTCTATCACCATCGTGTGTCGTAAAAGCCTCTGTTCGGGCATAGTAGTCGATGTGGGCCTTAAAAGACACCTTCAAATCAATTCCCAGGATTACATCATACCCATCCATCTCAAGCATTGAGAAATTCCACATTAGGACAACATCGCCCACAATGATACAACATTCACTACACAAAAAGGCTCGACACACTCTACGACCCAGAGGATTTTGATGTTTTAAAACCGAGGGCATCATTTCTACCCTTAAACCCAACAAATCAGACACATGTGCAACAATAAAAGAGTGTGAAGCACCCATATCAATCAATACTTGAATCAAGGTAGAATTTACAATAATAATACCTCGTAACTTTGATGGTCCTGGATGATCATCCAGCACAACCTTCTCAGCTCCAAACACATGTTTTCATGCCACACCCTGAACTTTATTTCCCTACTAAGGCGTTGTGGTATTTCAAGAATCACCAGGACCCACTTTACTCTAGTAACAAGGGGCGTGCTGCTGTCCATGTACAGTCGAAGCAAAAGACGTCTTCGATCCTTGAGGAGTATCACGCGCAACTGACCATGGAGAATTCCAAAAATAATGCTATAGATGCCCCATCTTCATATAATTATGTCATGCTCTTGGTTGTGTCATACAATCCCGCTTGATGTGGCTTGTAGAACCACACTGAAAACATCTCGTCTTGCTATATGGATTCATAGGAAGTTTTACTGATCCTGCCATCAGATTATATTCCATATTCCCGCTCAAGGAATAAATGTCCCTCCTTCGCATGAACCCAGCATTAGAGTTCCCACTATTCCCCATGGGTACCACCATGATTCCTCCACCCGGAGTGCCCAAAAAATTACGCTCATCCACCGAGGCTCTATTCACCATCTATATGTAAACATCTATACACGCACTGCCATATTTGAATGAATTTATTGCTTTAATCCCACTTCAAATATCTTTTCCTTCAATGACGTGATACCCGCCACCTCGGGTGAAAACCTCACTATGTTAATAAACATAGCTGCATACTCTGTCACCGACATAAGAACTTGCTTCAAACTTAAGAAATCAGTAATAAACTGAATTCTGAATGTATGTGGGTATAATTAATTTTTATACAATTCTTCAAAGCCTTCCCACAGCTAACCCTAGTTCATCCCCACTTAGACTACCAACTCCCACCACTAAATGGAAGATCTTCCAACATATACATGTCCAACTTCACTTTTAACTCTACCAGTGTTCCCATGAACTCGAAGATCATGTTCATTCTATTCAACCATGATTCTATACTCTCCGACTCTGAATCACCCCTAATGATGGGTGGATTCTACTTTTGAAACTGATCCTCATGATCTACATGCCTTGGTTCATCCACTTTTTCCCCACTTTCCATAGCTTGGAAAGCTAGCACTATGCTTTGCACAACCTGATGGTTCACCTGTGGCTCAAGTGCTACCACATTCTCAGCAGCCCCTTTCGGTTAGTATGTATGATGTCTACCTGGTTCCATTTCTATAAAAAGAAAACAAACAACCATGATTCTCACTTCTGTAGACATCACGGAATCCCATTTCAAATCACATTACACAACATTATCGCACATGGAATTTCACAATTTAACATTTTCCACATCGGCCATGTTTCCCAATTTTTGAAAACAAAACCATTTTCAAAATACCATTTTTATTCACATTATAATTTCACACATTCATAAAACTATTTCTCAATTCATCCCATAAATCATTATTCCCAATGAAATATGCTTCCTAGTGGGAATTCATTTCTACCATACATGTCATGCTCATCTCATTGGCTGCACCCACGATAATGAGATATCAAATTCCTAAAAGTGTCTCCAAAACACTTATGTACCCAAATCCTTGGTAACATGAATTTTAGCATAAAAATGTTAGCTACGTCCTTTTATTCTATACATTCCATCTTCCTACATTCCTACACCTTGCTACCATCCCGACTCAAGGATTCCACCACAACGAATGTCAACACCAAATCTGAGAATCAACTCGAAAGGACCGAACAAACTGATACCACTTGTAACACCCCACCCCTACCTCATTGGCTTGAGGAGGCAGTGAGGGCTAATTGTCCTTAAGAGACGTTCCCAATATTCCAAAGGATAGAAATAAATTTCAATGGATTCAAGATCATGTTGTGGAAAGATTTGACCTTACTACAAAACCAACCAATCCATCCAATAACAGCCACTATATGATGCATGTCAAACAAATTACCCAACCACGCATTCCCAAAAGACAACCAAGTTTTTCCAAAACACAACTCAAACCAATACAACCAGACATGTCCACACAACATCAGAGTATAATACAGACACTAATCAACCAAACACCACAAGCCATGACACCACCACAGCTCCACACCAAGCTCCATGCTCCATGCTCCACCTAGGGATCAAAATGCTCCACTAAAGGAGGGTGATGAATTACCTTTTCCCATGTCACGGTACATGACATCTACAATGAAACCAACGTTCCAAAGTAGGGGGTGAGTAATAAAACTCAATAGGATTTTCCCAAATGACTTCCATAGACATGCCACTAGGATAAAACCGTTATAACATTTATATAAAGTATTTTATATAAAATAAATCTCAAGTGAAACCATTTTCATAAGCCTAACATGACCTTACCAAGCCATCACATCCAAACCAAGAATACCAAGGAAAGCTAACCAAACATGCCACAAGTCATTTCATCATTTCACATTCTCACCATAATTTCCATCTCGCAAAGCGATGCACAAAAAAACAACCAAAAACCAAATGGTGGAGCTTCTGTCCAACCCGTTCACCCATTCACACTTTAGTGGCACTTCTCATTCACTTACCATTGATGGTGTCCCTTCCATACACTATCCATCCCATTTTCATAGTGGTACGTCACACCACTTCTACACAACATTCCAAACAAGCCAAACCAAGCATATAACCCACCATTGTCACAACATCAAGCAATCAACCCATTCCATTTCACATCAATCCACTTCAGTAAATCACCCATTTATTGAAAATAACTTTCTATGCCAAAAAAAATTTAATTTAAACAACCTATTTATTGAAAACTATTTCTTCATTCATTTTCACAAATCAACCATAGCATCCTATTTTAAAATCTCTATTTTAAAATCCGTAACAAAAGCATTTCACCATAAAACCCCCCTTTTCCCAAAAATCCCCAAATGGATTTTCAACCAACATTACATAGAAAAACACAATTAATTTCAATCCATCCAAATTAATTGAAACCAAAAAACACTAGCTCTAACCATGTGGAGTTGAGAGAGAAGCCACCTACCTTTAAGGTTCCCGAGGAATCAACCCACGAACAACAACACCTCAAATCCGGAAAACGCACCACCAAAACCTTTCTAGATCTCCTTCCCTAATATTAGCAAGCCTTTAAATAATCATCCAAGGCAACCACAACCCTAGATATACACACAAAAAGTGTAGATCTAGAAAAACAAGAAAGAAGGAAGAGCAGGCCTTGAGGAAAACACAAAGAAACCACGAGAGAAGACTTACCCGAGAGCAATCACCTTCAAGACACCAAGAACCATATTCAAAATGCATCCAAAATGAGTGGGAAAGATCTCCACCCCTGAGAACCAAAGAACCAGAGTGAGCCATGAAGTGGGAGGAAGTTTGAAGTGAAAAGGTTAAGCCTGAGGGAGCCCGAAACTTATAACCCTATTTTTAAATGGTTGCATGGTTAGCCTGCACGGTTTGGAAAACCATGCGCTAACCATGTGAATGCTACTACCTCGAGAGATAGGGTCCGCACAGTTTCCTCGCATGATTTGGAAAACCATGCGCAGGCCGTGCGAAGCCTACTATCTCCCTTGCACTGTTTATTAGAGAATTCGCATGGTTTCCACTAACCGTTCTCAAACCGTGCACCCCTTTAAAAGCATCAAAACACATCCAACAAATTCCAAACTCTATTAACCTCTTACCAACTCATCCAATGCACTTTCCTAACATAAAAATCATAAAAAGAGGCCATATAACTCATACCAGGGGTACTACAATTTTGTACTAGGGTATGGGTCCTCAACCTATATTGTGGACCCCCCCCCCTTTCAGCTTGGGTGCGAGTACTCTACCATACCAAGTGGAACACCCCTATTAGAATAAGGAATATGTCATCCTGAAACTAGAGTGGAACCCCTATCGACATGAGTGAAAGTTCTATATGGATATCATTTATTGGAACCCCAATGAAATACATGGGTGTGGGTCCATTACTTTGATTTTGTGTCCCCGCAACTGTATGACATAGTGACAAGGAATGTCCTGAAATGAAAAGTTACTTCTGGGTAGACACATGAGATATTGGCCATTATTGATGGACTTTTGAAACTATTGGTTACTCTTATTTTTGGGTTGTGATGTGACAGGGTGATCCTTACACGCTCTCTATTGGGTTTATTTATCTGAGCATATATATATATACCCATTTAATTCACACCTTGGTTTTGGTTACCCTTCTTCTAAGAGAGGTGAAGATGCGCGGGGTATTCGACATGGTTTCTACATTTAGGTTCTCAAGGTTAGATTAGTCTAATCTGATACTATAGGAATTTAATAATCGATGGTAATTTCATCTACTAATTGTGTTTATCCCCTTGTGTTTGAATGAGGTTAATTTCACTCTTTCTGTGTGTTGCGTTGTTCTCATTTGCTATATCTTTCATCTACCATCTTTTCATTCTCATTGTATCTATCACTTCTCCCTAATAATATTTTGGGTTATCTATAGAGAATATATATACTCACCCATTCATGGGATTTTCCATCATGTGTCAAGTCATTTATAGAAAAAAAAACATATCAATATTGACCTTAGAGAGGCTTAGTGATACGTGGTATGTAGACCATGTACGATGGTCATAGCTTGTGAATCAGGAGCTATTCACTCTTTCATCCATTTGATTTTCTAGTTTTGTTAGCTTGAGGGAAATTACAAGTTGGGGTGTGTTTTTCCATTAAATTTTCTGTTAAACTATTCTACATTTATATATAATAGAGGTTCATTCATGCATGGTTTACATTATCGGAGTGTTGTATCTTTTATTCTTTCCCTCTTAAATTTTTCACTGAGATGGATGTGTGTGTGAATACCGATAATTTGGAAAAGGCCTCCTTGAGTTTATTTATTCCTTCAAACCTTTAGTAAACACCCTACACTATGGTGGTGGGCTTGGGGTAGTTGCGGCTCGATCCCCAGCTTGGGTTGAGTCATGAATGAATTGAATCAGAGGTGGTTTCATTCATGGGATTCTTTTCAAACTATTCCCCTTATGAGGATTTATTAGGGATAAGGAAATAGTTTCAAAGTGTCTCGAGTGAGCCTTTTAGGCTATGGAGTCTAGTGATTGTGTGGGTTGTTGACATATATATTCACCAAGACCCTCAATACCTATTTTTCGACTCAGTATGTCAATACATTTGTTGAAAGGATCAACGGTAAATGCATCATAAAATATTGAGTCTTTTTCATTCTTTCTTGAGACATATAAAAATTATTTTTATATATATACAGATGATTATTTTACCAAGGTAAGAATTGATAATTACAGGATTATTTCATGATGTAAGATTGCTCGGATACCACTTTTAAGCTTTGATGATTATCTGATGAGTGAAGATGCCTTAGTTTAGGGTTCATCCTTTAGAACATTCCTCTAGGTGAGTACGTAGATTCACCTCAAAATATCAAGTAATAGAACATTCTATAAGAGGAGGATGGGGACACACACAGTCTTAGTGTGCTCCATGAGTTCTTGCACCCGAGACCACTAAGGTTATGCAGTGATCGAGATAATCTGGTAGAAGAAGATTGGATAAATTATGTGATCTATACCTTAAGGATTATTTTGACGCTAATGGATCAGGTGGTTACACTAGCTTCTAGCCTCGTCCATAGAGCATCTGGTAATTGGAGGAGCCTCATTAAGAAGATGCATAATGAGGTGACACTCTCGTGGTCTGACTTCTAGAAACTGTTCAATTAGAATTACTATACCTCCTACATGCGCCCAACCTAGATCAAGGTTCTTCTGGGGCTACAGTAGGGCGGGATTACTGGAAATGAGTATATAACTATGTTCAAAAATATTACTTGGTACTCCCTTGACACGATTCGAGAGGGATAAATTTGAGCACGTATATTTGAGTTGGGGATCCATAGAGAGATCTACGCTAGAAATATTCCTTTCTACATCCCCACCAATGCGAGAGTGTTAGAGAAGGAACTGGTGAAAAAGATATTTCATTAAAAGGGATGCTAGAATGTTGGAGCTATAAGGGGGCACCATAGTGATCAGTAATATACATCCTCTAGTATATTTTAGGTTCCAGGATCTCAGTTAGGATACCTCACATCATTATACTTTGGAATGTGGTCAGGCGCAAAATATAGCACCAAGGAATTCCCTAAATGGGTTGTGCTTCACTTCAGATGGTTGAGATTACACAGCGTGAGGCTAGTCGACCATACATGTTGAGAAGAACATGCAGATATATGATGGGTAGCCACAATAAAGAATCACCTTTACCAGGGATATCCTCAAACATTACATGGTGGTCCCTAGGGAGGAAAAGAAGGAAGAGGATTAGGAGGATCCCTGGATGGTGGAAAATTCTATGAGATCCTTCCACCACCACCACCACCACCACCATGCGGCCCATGTCATGGTCATGGAGATAATGAATGAGATCATGGACAACTACATGCCTTGGAGTTTTATGATCTTGACAGGAACAAGATGATTATAGGTACAATATTGTTATTTTAACCTCTTTCTTCAGTATTAGTAGACATAAATTCCAATAATTACTTCACCTCTTTACTCCTGGGGTGAGATATAGAGCTCCTAGTTGAGTCACTATCACAACATCTTCATCTGGAGTTTCCAACAAGGAATGATTCCTATGTATCTTTTATCTTCCTATTGTGTAAGTTATTTTTTGGTGTATAAAGGTTCATGGAAGACATTTTTCTTTTAACGATAGAACAATTTGATTTAATCTTGGATAAAGATTGTTTTATGTGGTCCAATCCTAGATTTACTGTCATTGTAGAAAATTCAGATACGTATGCATTAATGGGTAGTGATTCTCCTTTTTTGGAGGGAGAGATCTCATGGAAGGGCCAATATGTTCTATGTGAATGAGGATACAACCCATATCCCCTTAGTTGGAGAGTATATCCCTTTGTGAAATAGGCTCTCCAGGCATATGGATTTCATAATTTTTGGTGGATTACATAGATGTTTTACTAGATGATGTTCTGGGACTACCTATGAAGTGGGAGATGGAGTTTTTCTTCAATTATCATCCCGAGAATTCTCCGATATTTCCAATGGTTTATCAGATGGAAATTACAAATGTACGAGAGTTTCAATTGTAGTTGGAGGACCATCGATATAATGGCTTCATAAATCCTTATATTTCCCCTAGGCATCTCCAATGTTGTTCTCCGAAATAATGATTGATATCTTCTAGATTTTCATGAATTATCATCACCTGAAACAAGCCACAATAAAGAAAAATTACCCATTTATGAGGATTGATAACAAATTTTACCAGTTTCAAGGTTTGATATGGTTATTAATGATTGATCTTAGGTCTGGTGACCACCAGTTGAGGGTTTTCAAGGCTGATATTCCAATGATGGCATTCCGAAGTCAATAAGAGAACTATGAGTTCAAAGTGATGTCCTTTAATGTGAATAATTCCCCACCGTGATTATGGATTAGATGAATCATGATTTATAGCCTTATATGGACTAGTTTTTTGTTATATTCATTGAATATATACTAATATACTCATCATTAGAGGAGGAACATCTAGAGAAACTAAGGATGGTCCAAGATTTTCTTCAATAGAACTGAATATATGGGAAGCTCTTGAAGTTCTAGTAATGGATTCATAAGGATCTATTTATGAATAATTCCATTTATAAACATGTTTTATCTATGGACCTAGAGAACATCGATGTAGTGCTTTCTTGGGATCCACCCAAGAGCATGTCAGAGGTCAAATGTTTTCTTAGCTTGGGGGTATTATATGAAAGTTTATGGTAGACTTATCTAGAGTTGCATCCCATTTAAATGCACTGACACAGAATGGGTAGAAATTTAATAGTTCTATGAAATTCCAGAGGGAGTTTTAAGAGCTGAGGCTGAGGATGATGAGTTATCCAATGTTGAGACTACCAGAGGATAGTGTAGAGTATGTAGTTTATTTCCATTACCTGGGAGCATGGATCGATTGAGTTTTGATGTAGTGGTAGATAGTTATCACATACGGGTTGAAGTAGTTGATACTCCATGATGTGGAGGCACTACCTTATGGGAGAGCACTTTGTGGTTTACTCAAGACACCAGAGTCCTAGGAACACGTTCCCACAGAGAGACATGAACATCAGATAATAGAACTGGTTGGAGTTACTCTATGACTACGAATTTGAGATAGTATATACTATTGGTAATGGAATAATTGAATAATATTCCCTAATTAGGATGTCCAAGGATTTATAAGTGTAGGAGGCTTCATAAATGTTGAACTCCATGAAACTCACTATGGTGGAGTAGGATGGTACAAATTTTGTACAGTTGATGGTATTGAATCCTCCACATCTTGAGCATGTGAGAGGGTACCATATATGAGACATTGACTATGAGGTCTGAAGTGATCATATATGCACAGGTGACTCACAAGATAGTTATTCATAAGGATGGAACACATCATATTGTTCCAGTGGAGGAATGTGGTTCCATTCATGTTGTGGTATGAGGTGATGCGGTATTTCCACACTTCTCCCATATCTATACATTCCTATATGGGGAAGAGGTACATAAACATTCGATGGATGTTTTTATGTTCTTGCATGAGATGGAGTTTAGGTTACTTCGTCTCCTAGAGCCTTATCAATTTGTAGGTGAAGGTTGAGAAACATGTTCTGACAAGTTTTTTCATCCCATTGAGTTCCTAGAGTAGAAATGGGATGACATATCCATGGACTTTGCGATAGTATTTCTATTCATAGTGAATGGATATGACACATTCTATGTGATAGTTTACTGAATGATGAAGTCATAACACTTCATTACTATCAGGGAGAATTGTTTGATGGTGATTTTGGAGAAGTTATACATATGGAAGATCATTATCCTTCATGGGATGACGATGATGATTTTTTATAAGCATGATCTGATATTTACATGATGATTGTGGAGAGGATTATTAGAGGAATTCATGACGCAAATGAGGATGATTACAACCATTAACCCTAAGACTGATGGGAAAAATAATTTCACTATCAATGAGTTGGAGGATATATTGAAGGATTCCTTGTAAGGTTATGGTCAATGCTCGGATGATCACCTACCCATAGTAGAGTTTTCATAAAAAAATCTGCCACACTAATATCAGAATCACACCTATTGATGATCTATATAAGAGACCAAGTAGGTCACCATATTGGTTAAAAAAAGATTGATGACACATCACATATGGTGTTAGAGATGGTGCAGGTGATGGCCTAGAAAGTCTAGGTCATTCGTGGGAAGATAGGGACAACCAAGAGAAGATGAAAATCATATGGGAATCACAATCATATGCCCTTGGATTTCGATTTAGGTGACTAAATTTTTCTGAGGGTCTCCCCATGATGAGGATTATGGAGGTTTATCTAGGTCAGAATTCTATCCTTGAGGCTTATATGTACATTTTAGATGTGTATGGGGGTTATTAAGGTTTCCAAACCCCATGACCAGCTACCACAGTTGAAAAGTGTGCATGATATATTCCAGAAGTTGTAGTTGAAGAGATACATGAATGACCCCACACAAATTATCGATTGGGGAGAGATGGATATTGAGGATGGAGCTAGAATTACAGAGAACACGTCAGAGATCTTAGATCAGTTGGAGAGGACACTTTATAGATATAACATCCCCATTAGTTCACATATTGTGGAAGAACAAAAACATACAGGAGAGCTACCATGATATGAAGATAATAGTGTGTTCTTAGAATCACTTATTGAATATTTAATTTGTTCATTTCTAGAAATAACTAATTTAATGAAGGAATTATGTGGAGAATGAAATTTTCCCTTGTAATAATTTTAATTATTTAGAAATATATTTATAAATCTATATGCTAAGATGATGTGTGATTTCAAGGCTCTATGTGCCTAAAATTAATTTTTTAAAAATACTAAGCATATTATGTATTGAATAGACAAATATTCTTAAAGAAATGGATTTACTAATAATTGAATAATCTACTAAAAAATCTAAGACAACAGTTGAGTTTAGAACACAATGATTACCCTAGTTGAAACGTAAAATTAGTCATTGGGGTAGTGAACCTACATTTTCTAAAATTTTTATTACATTAGTTTAAAGATAAAACAAATAAAATAATTACATGACTAGGATCAAAAGGATTAGTGTCTTGGTAAAATTATTACCATACATATCATTTTAAAAATAAAAAATAAATTTGTTTTTAATTCCATCTTATCTAGATTCTAAATGGTCCTTATATTTCCATAGAATAATTAATAACTTGAGTATATAAATAAAATAAAGGGCTAAGTAAAAAATCCTAGTAAGAAGATAGATATAAACTTGATTAAATATTACATGGGTGAGCATAATCATAACATAATCACCATAATCACGATATGAAGAATTAAATAAATTCTTGGAATGTGGAAATGAATAAAAATGAATCATAATTTCTTTGTATTCATCTAAGACACATATTTGTAGGAAAATCTAGCATCATGTTCACATATATTTCACTTTTATCATGAGATACATCACATTACCCAATGCATTCTAGCAATATATAATTATGTGTGTCCCGGTCATATCGTAATATTTACATTTCAATATATAATTCATGTTGCACCCAAAACATCATTATAAGTACATTTTGATACATAGTTCTAGGACTACCAATCACATCATAACATTTACATTGATCTATATAATATCTGGAACACTTGTCCCATCATAAAATTTACATTATCATGAAATCCACATATAATGTTTATAAATCATGGAAATAAGCCAATCCATGGAAAGGAATGGTTTTAATTTAAAAAAATACACATTAAAATATATTGGGTTCTAAAATCAAAGAGGTAATAACATACTTGATAAAAGAATCATCATCCTTTATTGAAGAAGAAACTATCTCGAGAAGTAAAAGGTGTGTTTTTTAAAGAAGCTTTCTTTTGAAAAAAAAATGTTTTTTTCATAAAATAATGTTGAAAACTTCTATATCCTAGAAAAGGAATGAAAATTATGAAGAAATGATATATAATCAACATACATACTAAAAATGGGGTGAAAGAGGGAAAACCTAATGAAAGAGAGTTGGGTTCAAGAATTCTGATTTCCTTATGCTTGAATCCTTTATTCATATTAATATCATATATAATTATAATAGATTGATTAATAAACAAAGAAAAAACCTTTTATACCTTAATTTGATTCAATATGATTTTATTGAGTTCATTTAGAGTATTTTCAATGACTTATATAGTATAATTTCATTGTCCTTGAGCATTTGTTTTCATGGTTGGTTTCCCTGTATACATTAATTGAAGGTCCTGTCTAATGTGGAAAAATATTAAGAATTATTATTATATGTTATTAATGATATTACATAATTGTAATGATCATATAAATTAATTTTTTATATCTTATGAGGAGTCATAATGATATAATAGTTAAGGATGATTGTTTTATGTAAATTTTTGCTGGTATTCAATCACAATAAACTCATTTTGTTTTATCATATAGTATTTTGTTTTAATTTTAATTCATGAACATAGGAATGGTTATAAAATAAAATTTTGATTTTTTTCAATGATTTAATGTTTTATTAACATTTTATAATGTATTAATAGAAAATGAGTAAGCATCGTCCATGATGTTGCTAAATTGACACATCACAGATAATGATTTCATTTTAAAAAAATAGAGAGAGAGAGGATTTTAATGATGAATTTTCAATTAATATGATATAATTATAGTATAATTTATGTAATTGAATTATCAGAACATTTGGGTGAGGGTTTTTGATGTTATTAAAATTTTCATTACATTTCATATACTCAATTTACTGATTTTATATGAAATTTGCATAATTTTTGTGAAATATAAATGTTTAAATGGGAAATAAAATTTAGGATCACTATTTTAATTCTACCAGATTCAAGTTATTTTATTATTTTAATTATAACTCTCACCCTAATTGTCCAAATGGGATGTTTTTTTGTTTTTTAGGATCCCTAATTCAATATTAAACATTTCATTAGAAGGTATCTTGTACCAATGTTTCTATTTGGAGGGAAATATGGTCCACACAAAAGGATGAAATAATCCTTGAAGAAACTAAAAAATCTATGAAGATAGAATTACTGGGCTCAATCTAGATTTCCAAATCAATTAATTGTTTTCCAAATGTCTGGGGACAATTAAATTCGTCTGGGATAAAGATTTCAAGGCCCAACTCTAATGACAAGGGTCCCAACTGATGAATTTAATCCCAACCCACCATTCTATCTAACAAATGAAATTATGAACAAATTATTGATTTATCACCTAATAGATACATAAATTCAGGATGACATTTTTTGGTGTGAAAGTGGGGATATATGTGGCCTACTTTGTTAATAAAAGTGTTTGTATTTTAGGTCACCTTCTTATTAAAGTACTCATTCACATTTTGGTCTTTAAAAAGTTGGATTGAAATTGACAGATTAAATTTGTTTAACCAAAGTGACATAACATTGGCTCTTTAAGTACAATGGCTTAAACATTTTCAAAATGAAAAAGAAGATAAAAATATAAATCTTGAAAGAATAGAATATCTCGATATTTGACGATATAATTTATCAAAGTGGTGATGCAAGTGGAGAGGATGTTTTGGAATGCAAACAGCCAACAACATTGGGCTATAAATACATCCCCCTCCTCTCCATAAAAGAGATTGGCATTTCAGAGAAAAGGAGGATAGGTTTTCATGACCAAGGCTCTGCCAAAGACTTGGGATAATCTTCCATATTCATGTTTTTTCTCAATAAACCATTCCTCTTTTCTTCCATTCATTTACTTTTGTGTTTTTATTCATTTGCAATCGTGTAAGTGTTTGTTGTTTGTAATTCTATTATGATGAACCTTTCTTCTTCAATATCTCTTATTCTAATCCAAATTCTATTGTTTAATATTATTGTTCGTATAATAGTTTAAATTGTTTTATAACCCCTTACATTCTTTTGATTCATAATTAAATCGAAATTATTTTTTAACTCTCTTCAATGATCATGTTTGTGTTCGACTCACTACTCTTTTCTTATCCTGTTCTTTTCAATTTATTTATAATTCATAACCTTAAAATATATAACTAGATTAAAAATGATTTCAAAGGCTGAGTAAATATACTATTTAAATGAGTTATAATTTGGGTATATTAAGTGATTGAGATATTTTGCATGATGAGTAATATTTAAGTTCATATTGTGTATGTTGACCTTTATATATCATAGATTAATAATGTTTTTTGTTTAATATGTGGATTACATGGATTGTTGGAACAAAAAATACACCACCATAAACATGTAATGATTATTTTTAGAACCTTATGTTTTACAGCTTGGATTAAATCCTTAAAACTTGGGAATTCCAATTAGAATCATCTTGTGATGTGGGTATTAATTTAATGCAATATATAGAAAAGTACGAGGATATCATAAGCATAAATCCTCAATAATGAACTCACCCAAATTATTAACATTTTTTTCTAAATCCAACATCATACATTAATTAATTTATAAAATCTAATGAAATTCCCCAATAAAAATACAATCCATTAAAAACAATTGACTATAAAAAGTATCATTGTCGAAGATTCAAACTGAGTGCTGCTATAAACATTTGCAGAGCACCTAAACTCTGAACGGTCGATAGGTGCAAATCGGTTGCAATTTCAAATAGCATTGTTGCAAGGGACAGTGATATTAAGTGGTTGTTAGATTCTAGTTATTGAAAAAAAAATTATAAAATTTGATGAAAAAACACAAAGAAAACTCTACATTCTCATAAAAAAATAAATAGAAAAAAATTAAAAAATATATATCTTCCTCTTTATTAGAAAATTTCTATGAATTCTTCATATCCTCCCAAACAATCCCTTAAATTTTTTTGACCCATAAATTGATCCAACATTTCACAGACTTTGGAGGAACATAATAGATAATCAACTAATTAAAGAACATGTCATTGTCAAACCAATTGAATTTGTTAATGCCAATCCTATTGAAAAAACACTTAAAGAACTTACTACCCATTATATGAATTTCAAACCTATTAGAATTCAATATCCAAACATAGAGTTTGACTTCAACTCAAATCAATTTTGATTCATCTTCTACCTCATTTACGTGGGCTAGCCAGAGAAGATCCACCTATCCACCTTAAAGAGTTCCATGTGGTGTGCTCTACCGTGAAGCCACAAGGGGTTTCTAAGGAACAAATCAAACTCTAAGCATTACCTTTATGCATTGCTGACACTAATAGGTCATGGATATACTACCTCTCTCCTGGTTTCATAAATTCATTTATTGACATGAAGTGACTTTTCTTAGAGAAATTTTTTCCAACATCCAATATTTCTTTTATCTGAAAGAAAATTAGTGGTATCCGACAATTGAAAAATGAATCACTCCATGAGTACTGGGATAGGTTCAAAAATATTGTGGAAACCTTACCACAACACCAAATCCCTGACCAACTCTTGATCCAATACTTTGATGAGGGGTTATTGGATATAGAGATAACCCTAATTGATGCCGCATGTGGTGGTGCTCTTGTGGATAAAAATCTCACAACTGCAAGATATCTCATAAAAAACATTGATGAAAACACACAAAAATTTCATACTCAATCACAGGCTCAAGTCAAACAATCTCAATATAATCAATCGATAGATCCCAACAAGATGACCAAGTGGATTAGTGGACCTACAAGTCTTGTGTGACAACTAGCTGTGGTGGCCAATGCCCCAACCTCATATTCCCTACAATATATATTCATTATACCTATAAAAAACAACGGAATCTGTAGATCCCCATCTCATCAAAATGACACATGTCAACAACTTTCAGAGGATCCCTCCGATTCATCTAGACCAATGTAGCTCATTGCAACATATGCTTAGCGGAACACCAACCTTCAAAAATCACGCCAATTTGTTAGAAACTTCAACCAACCCCATTATGATACCTTCTCTTCTAGCATAATCAAAGGATTGGTGTACGATAATCCCATTTGGCATTCCCCTTAATATGCTAATCAAAACCCAACCCAATTCCAATATGGTCAATGTGGTGGTAAATTCCTTCATCCTTATCATTTTGTTCCTCAAACTTAATGGAACAACACTCTTCCTAGATTTCACTATCCTAGCTTGTCTTCCCAATTGCAAAACCAATACAATCTCTTTCCCATGAACCAAAATCATGGAAATCCCAATTTAGGACAATATTCTTTTTTCAAGCAACCATGGGAAATTGATGTGGATGATATTTCCTCTTTCACCCATTCCATCCTAAAAAAAATGAAACCCAAATTGGTCAACTTGCTTCCCATCTAATCCAGAAAAAAAAAATCAAATTTATTACAACTCCCCTCTCCACAATTACCCAACCCCAAGGGTAATGTAACTGCACGTTCACGTATATCGGGAAAGAAAATTTCAATGCCTCATTAAAATCACTCCAAATACCCTTTATATTTTGACCAACAAAATTAAAAGAAAAAGAAACAAGAAAAATAATCTTAATCCATTCCCTCACATCCTTCAATTCGACATAGGATCCCAATTCCTTTTCCACAAGCTGTTTCTAAACCAAGGAAGTCCTTTGAACCCAATCTTGAAATTCATGACATGTTTAGACATGTTGAAGACAACATACCACTATTATATTGTATAAAAAAAATCACTAAGTATGAATAAATTCATAAAAAATTGTCCACTCATAACAGGCAAATTAGGACATTCAAAAAAGTTTCCACCTAGCAATCTATTCTTATAAATTTAAAAGATCCAGGGACCATTATAGTTCCATTCCATATTGGAAGTTCCATATTCGATGATGCACTCATAAACCTAGGATCCTCAATTAATTTCATTCCAAAAACCAACTTCATCAACCTTTGTCTAGGTCCCTTACATCAGATATGTCTTGTCATTCAACGGGAAAATAGAATCACTGCTAGTCTTGAGGGTATAATCGAGGATGTCCTTATTCGTGTGAATGATCTTATCTTACCCACTGATTTCTATGTCCTTGACATGGAATGTGAGATGAACTCTTCTTGAACTCCCCTAATTCTAAGAAGACCATTCCTAATTATAGTGAGAACCTAGTTTGATGTCCATTTAGGCATCTTATCCAGGGAATTTGGTGACAAACTGGTCATGTTCAACGTTTTCCAAGCCATGCGATACCCATATGAGGATCACTCTGAATTCTATATCCATGATTCTGAGGACACTTTTGATAGTCAATTGAACCCAATTCCGTCAAGTTCATCTTGTTCTAACGAGATTAGATCTTGTGAAATATGCACCATGATTAAACAAGTCATAAATGGTGAAGTTGATGTGGTCCTTTAATTCCTATATTACATCAACCATGAGGAACATCAAAACTCCTTTGAATACAACATAAATTATGATATCTACTGCTCCACCTTGGACAATATTAATGAAAATTAATCTCAAGAAACAGAAAGCCCTTCCTCTATTCCTGATCTGTCTAACCCACAAATGAGAGATGATACTGATCTAAAACCTCTTCTTGAACACCTAAATAATCATTCCTTTTCCATGATCACTCATATACTGTCATTGTCTTTACTTCACTTACTAAAACTGAGGAGTCCAAAATTGATCAAGTGATAGAGGGGAAAAAAATTCCTTAGGTTGGACCCTAGATTGTATACCATGAATCGACCCTGCTATTTGCATGCATCACATCCATATGAAGAATCATCAAAACCTATTAGACAACCACAAAGAAGACTCAATCCACTCATCTTGGAGGTAGTTTTTGAAGAGATCCCCAAGATTCTTTAAGTTGGTATTATATACCCAATTTATGATACTGAAGGGGTTTGTACAATTCACTTTATACCTAAGAACGGTGGGACAACAGTTGTCACAAATGAACATGGGGAGGTAGTCAGAACTCAAGTGAAGAACAAATGGAGTGTGTACATTGACTATAAGAAATTGAATGCTGAAACAAGAAAAGATCACTAGCCTCTTTCTTTACTTGATCGGATGATAGAACTATTAGCAGGAAAGTCAAACTTTTACTATATTGATGAATACATTGGCTACTTCCAAATCTCAATCGCACATCAATACCAAGGAAATACTACTTTCACATTACCTTTTGGAGCATATGCATATAGGAGAATGAATTTTGGACATTTCAATGCTCCTGCAAAATTCCATAGGTGTATGATGAGTATCTTTTATAAATTCATTCAAAACTTCATGGAAGTATTCATGGATGAAATTACCATTTATGGTGACTCATTTGAATATTTTGTGAATTCACTCTCTCTGGTACTTCAAAAGTGTTTCATGTGAAAACTTATGTTAAATTTTGAAAATTTTCACTTCATGGATTCAAATGGGATTGTTCTAGGGAACATAATTTCAAATGATGTTATTGAAGTTTATCCTATGAAAATTGATGTTATCCAATCTCTTCTTGAACCCACCTCTATTCGAGACATCCTTTCATTCCACAGTCATGCTCGTTTCTATTGGGAATTCATCTATAACATCAATAGTATTTTGGTCTCACTCACCTGGTTACTCCAAAATGAGGTAACCTCCCATTTTGATGAGGTTTGCAGAAGAGAGTTCATTGAACCTAGAACTGCTCTTACATCTGCCCCAATAATCAAATCCCCAGATTGATCCTTACCTTTGAGTTGATGTGTGATGTTTTTGATAGAGTTTTTAGGGTTGTTCTTGGTCAAAGAAGATAAAAGATTCTTTATGCCATCTATTATGCCTCAATAACATTGGATGAAACTCAGCCTCACTACACATTCACTGAAAAAGAACTTTTAGCAGTGGTTTCGGCCTTATATAAATTCCAGCCCCATCTCTTAGGTTCCAAACTTGTCATATTCACAGAAAATTCTTATATAAATTTAATTCTCAAGAAAAGTGATTCCAAAACAAGGATAATAAGACAGATATTAATCCTCCAAGTGTTTGACCATGAAATAAAAGATATACGTAGAAATGAAAACTATGTGGCTGATCACTTGAGTAGAATTTCTAATTCTTCTCATTCAGAAATAATTGATCTAGATTATCTAACTGAGAACCTTTCATCTCTCACTCCAAAGTCAATCTGGTATGCCCCTGTTGTAAATTACTTGGTTTCTGGTGTTTTTTCCTGAAAATTTTTTAAATGAATAAAATGAAGATAAAAAGTGATTTAAAATTCTATTTTTGGGAAGATAGTGAAATTTGGAAAACATGGGAAGACATGGTAATTAAGAGATGTGTTGATGAAAATGAACATTCTTCCATCTTATAATTAGGTCACTTAATGCACCAAGGTGGACCCTTTAGACTATAAAGTCCCTCTTGAAAGGTCTTAGACTTTGGATTTTTTTGGACATAACTCTTCAAGTACTCACATGAGTTATGTCAATCAAGTCTCACTTGCCAAAAGTTTAGAACAATTTCAAATAGAAATGAAATGCCCCAATGCCTTTAATTTTTTGCGAGATCTTCAATATTTGGGGAATCGATTTCATGGGACTATTCCAACTTCAAATATATTATCATACATTATTCTTATGGTTTATTATGTTTCTAGGTGGGTCGAGGCCAAACCCACTAGAAATGATAATTCACATACTATTAGTGAGTTCCAAAAGAAACAGGTCTTCTATCGATTTGTCACACCACGTGCCTTGAAATGTGACTTAGGAACCCATTTTTGTAATATAACCATGGAATATCTTTTAAAAAAGAACGGGGTTGTACATAAAACATCAACTGCATATCACCCCAAAATAAATTTCATGGATGAACATTACAATATATAGGTGAAAAGAGTTCTTGAGAGAATTTTAAAACTCACCAGACAAGACTGG
Organism: Viscum album; assembly: GCA_963277665.1. Lineage (NCBI taxonomy): Eukaryota > Viridiplantae > Streptophyta > Magnoliopsida > Santalales > Viscaceae > Viscum > Viscum album. The sequence continues at coordinate 450,373,537 of OY728142.1, read as the reverse complement.
CCTGAAAGGATTGGTGAAGCACTTTGGGCTTATCAAACTTCCTATAAAACCCCCATTGGGATGTCTAAGTTTATGATAGTTTTTGGTAAATCATTTCATTTTCTAGTTGAAATTCAACATAAGTCATTTTGGGCTACGAAAAATGGTAATTTTGATTTTGAAAAATCTTGTGAAGAAATATTGTGACAATTGGATGAACTGGAGGAGCTTTGACTTGATTCGTATGATAATTCCAATATCTAAAAAGAAGAATCCAAGGCACTCCATGATAAACAACTACTAAGAAAGGTATTTCATGAAGGTGAAAAGGTAATTCTCTTCAACTCTCTATTTTAGATTCACCCAGGTAAGCTTAATTCTCATTTGGAACGTCCTTTTATTGCTTCTCATGTTTACCCATTTGGTGGAGTTAAAGTCCAAGAACCCTCTTCCAAAATGATATTCACCATTAATGGACATCATTTAAAGAATAACCATGAGATGACACAAATCCCAAGAACCACCTCCACTTCCATCAGATCTACAACTTCCACAGACCCACCACCAGATGGGGATGAGGACCCACCAAATCCAAACAAAGGGAACCTATTTACATTTAACTCTCTCTCTATCTCTTACTCTATTTACCACTTTCTACTTATTTCCCTCTATTTCATATTTTCACCACTTTACTCATCCCAGTTTTTATTTACTCTTTTTTTGGTGACTTTATAAAAAAACTATAAAAAACCAAAAAAAACTGAAAAAATAATAAAAATCCCTTAATTTTTTTTTGTCAAAACCAGAGTCATAATTACTCACCTTCAACTCTTGAAATTATGTCCAACCATTGTGGGGAGTCAAAAGACATGGTTTCTTCTCCATAATCATGTTTTTTTATCATATATTTAGATAATGAATATTGTGTCAAAACCAAAAAATTTAGAATGCATAATTTTTTATTTGGAAAATAATTTTACCCACCCATGTGGAACAAAATTTTCATTCATGCCAAGGACACCTATGGACATCTTTTCAAAATATGAGCTTTCACCACCATTTGTGAGTCTTGAGTTTGTGGACATTTGTGCTGAATTTCTAACTTTAGTGTGAATTAATGTGATAGAGGAATTTTCTAAACCACATGAGAATTATAATATCCAAATAGGCTCCAATTAACCATACATTAATCCCCCTTTTGAAAGCCCCTTTGAGCCTATGAAAACACTTCCTTTTTTAGCCACATTTGAAGCCCAGTACATCCTAGCCAATATCAACATGGACTTTCATTGTAGAATTTTTTGAAATTTAAGTGTGGGGGGACTGGATTTCATTTTGGGTACCCTTTTGTTTATTTTCAGCATCTCATAATATTCTTGAGGGAAATCGTCAATTTATGTGTGGGGGAGAGGTTGTCCTTCAGTGGGGTTGGGGAATGTATATATTTTTAACTCTATTTTTTTTGAAAAGTTTTTAAAAAATAAAAATAAGAATGGGTTGCGTCTTGGGTGGGTAAAAATCACTTTTTCTCACCCTTTGATATTGTTATATATATTAAAATTACTGTCATGAGGAGATCAAACATGGGTTGGGAGATGAGTGTAAGATATATTTCAAGTTTGACTTTTCAAAAAAGGAAAAAATGGAACACTTATGTCATTGAGATAAGATTGGTGATTTGTATATTTTTAGTCTTCTCATTCCCTTAAAATTTCCTTCCTATTTTTGGTCTTTCTTCACACAATCATTCCCTTGTAAATTTGTTGTTCCATTTCCTTCCATGTTTCATTTCAAAAAAAAATTCCACTATTTTACCCATGATGATGTTTACCCCTCTTCTCCTTTCTCGTGGAAATTATATTTCTACCATCCTGTAGCCATGGAAACCCCCCTTTAAATGACCTCATGATTGCTTTGCACTTTAGGATAGTGCATGGAAGCCGAGATCTCTTTCAAACTCTATGATTTCAACTTTTGGTTGATGGATGAGTGAACCTCTACAAATAAATTTTATCATCTTGTGAAAAGTGAGTTCTGAGTTCCCAACCATTACTAATTTTTAGCTTGAAAAATGAATTGTTATTGGAAAATTATTTCTATAAAAACTTGTGGTGGAATTAAATATGGATGAGTGAAATTGTATAAACCTATTATGACAGGGGAAATCAAACTTTTAATATTTCTTGGTGTGTGAAAATGATTTTTTCATGGTTTTATATTTTTCATACATGAGTACAAGAACAAGACTATGTGTGGGAGAGATGATGTTGTTAGTATTTTAATACCTTTTTAATATACTCAATTTACAGATTTTAAATGAAATGTGGATAATTTTTGTGAAATATAAATTATTAATTATTAAATATAATTTTTGAGAACAATTTTAAATCTTCCATTTTCGAGTCAATTTACTATTTTTAGTATTAAATATAACCCTTATTATCCAAATTGTAGGGTTTTTTTCATGATTCCTCATTCAATATAAAACATTTCAGTAGAAGGGATCGTGGACCAACAATGCCGTTTTTAGTGTCATATGGTCTGCACAAAAAATCCCAACTAATATTTGATGAAACTGGACAATCCATGAAGATAGAATTTCTGGGATCACTCCAGAAGTCAATGTAAAGACCCCGAATTTCCATGTATTTTTTTATATAAATGGGAATTTTACGAGTTCAAGAATTTTTAGGGTGCTTGATTACGTGGCTTGGTGTGACCGGAATCAATTTTGGATTTTTTTAGGTAAATTCAGTAAACCTACAAGCGGGTTTTTATAACTTTTGAACCAGTGCTTGTAATTGAAATCTGGGGGAACCGTTGAACTCACATCACCAGTATTCACCTAAGGAGACTCTCACCTCGACGATAGTTGGTTGAGGGTGAATGTTCGTTTTTGGGTTTTTCTTGGAAATAATAAATGAAAATAAACACATGTTTTATTTTATTTTATCTTTTGTCACTACGCATGTGGAATTTGGAGGTGGGGACCACCACACCATAACCTACCATGAGTGGTTATGGAGGTGGGGACCACCCATGGCCTAAACCTCCCAATTTAAATTTGGGAGTGGGGATAACCCAACCCCCTAATAATGGTGGGAGAGGAAAATCTCTCAAATCCCATCATTAATGAGGGAGAGCCTCTTGACCTACTATACAATTAATAGTGTGACCACCTCCTTTAATTTAATTCTCCAAATCAACCCTAATTAATCATGACAACCTAGGTGTTTAATTAGACTAATATGAAATTGGTCCCAACGACATAATAAGATATTTTATCTATTATCTTTGGATACCATTTCACTTGGTTGACAAAGGAGGATTTAGGAGAGGACGAACATTGGAGAAACCTCCCAACAAAGAACTCTCCACCGACGAAGAATGCTCAAGAAATGTAGAATGCCGAAGAGGAATGCCTTCAACTATGAAGAATGACCCTGACTAATACTTTCTTCCATGGAACCTCCTTCGACGTAGGACGTTTTCATCTAGAACCAATCGACGTCCTCCTTCTAGCGCCAATGTTGGCGAACAAAGATCAAGGTAGGTGTTTACTCATTATTGGATTAACACATCCCATGTCCCCCCCCTCTTTTTCCTTTACAGGGTTGGGAATAGAAATTAACAAGGGATTATGGGAATTGAAAATATCTTCCATGGTCGTTCTTGTTTATGTTCTTGGTAAACCTCATGTTACTTCCCTAATGCAGAGAGTGCGAGCCAAACTAACAGTGCCCTTCCTCTACGTAACCCTTATGTTGATTTGTAGTGTTCTTGAAATGGAGGAAGGAAACAATGGAATTGAAGGTGATGAAGGTGACTATAACAATGACCACACTACCCGCGGCCTCCGCAACCCGCCCTACCCCCGCGATGCTCTGGCTCTATGGCCGAACTGGCTCCGCCACCCCAGGCCGCACTGTGCCACCCGCTAGCCCCACGACTCCTCCGACCGAACCGGACCGAGCCGTGCCGCGTCCCAGTCGCGTCGCGCCACACCTCGGCCCACCAGCCTTCTGAGCCACCATGACCATGCCTGCCCATCAGCCTCACACCACCGCTGGCCGAACAGGCCTCGACCACACCGCACCCTGGCTCATCGGCTTCCCGAGTTCCCAGCCGAACCAGACCCAACCACGCCACCCCAGCCCCGGGCCGAGACGCCCCGAGCCACACCCCATGACCCTCCGGGCCGAACAGGCTTCGTAGTGCCCTCACGATCTGCCCCGACCAAACTAGCATGTGCCCTTGTGGTTCTCTAGCCGAATCGGCCCCTCACGGAGACCTCCATGCTGAGCCGTCATCGCATCGACTCGCGACCAGTCTCCGCCCTCAAGACCGGTCTACACCCTCGCGGCCTGCTGGGCCGGGCCTAGTGGGTCGAGCCAAACCTAACGGGTCGACCCACCCAACAGGCAGGGCCAGATCCAACTGTTCAGGACGGGATGACCCGAACTGGGTCGGCCCAGACAGGGTCAGACAGGGTCGATCCGACGAGGTCGGACCGGAACCGGGCCCACTAAGACCCTTTAATTTTTTTGGCCATATCATTAGCACCAGACTCCCATTTGATGAACCATCAGCGGACCTGGTAATCTTGGATCATGAATTTCCCTTTGATTATAACCCACTAGAGTTTGGGGTAAAGTTGAGATACAGTCAGGTTGGATCATGAACGAATCTAAACGGCCCCCCGGGACTAAAATATTATTAACTCAGAGACTGGGCGTCCGATTGACGTGTCGTCTGTTGCGTTGAGACCCCTATGACATGGAGGACCATTGAGATACTTTTTCTTTGGACTTAGTTACAATTAGAGTATAGACCGATATTTTTTTTAGCGGATCCTTCTAGTGGCGAGCGACCAGAGTGCAGAGAAATAGTAGCTGGATGAGACCTAACGACTACTGACTGTTTGACTCGGAGAGACTATACTAGAATAGTGGGGAGTGCCTGGATTTGGCGAAATAACCCTGGTGGAGGACCATGCTTGGTGATGTGGTATACCCACGATACTCGACATGAGGAGTACATCAGCATGCTATGAGGGGGAGCACCTAGGTGTGGCAGTAGACCCACGGTGGGGACCACCTCTGTGTGACGAAGCAGACCCACCGTACTTGACAAGAGGAGTACCTCAATAGTCCAGGATTAGTTGGAAGTGCCTCTGTGTGACGCGGTAGGCACACTATACTCGATAGAGGAGGAGTTCACCAACAGTTGAGGTTTTGATAATTTGTTGGGGATGTTATTTGATTCTACCCCTACAATAAAAATCCTGGTTTGAGCTGAGTCAGGACTTTTGTGTTTTGATCATTATTGAGACATATTACTTAATAACATAGGTATATGTATGGGCATAATCCAAATTATGGTTATCTGTTGATTTCTTACTTTGTGGTTTATCTTTTCTGGATTTGTAAGACCTTGGGGGTCTTAGGGTCCCTACCATGTATCTTTATACTCACCTCGGAATGGGTTATGCTTGCACGTAGTTGTTCTAGATGCAGACAAAGGACAATGTTGACTGGGGCTGAGAGTCTTAAGACTGGATGGTTCTTAGAGGTGGACCTTATGACAAGTCAGTATACGGAGGAGACTGACAGAAGTGGAGTGCTGAGGAGGCTATCTGTACCTACCCTTCAGGTAGGAATCCTGGAGGTTGACCTAGTAGATGTTTTTCTTTTTTTAGTTGTAATAGTACTTCTAGTTACTTGTACCTTATAGTTGTGCTTGTATATCCTTTCCATTCTACGTTTCAGCACTCTTTTGTTATATAGTTTACATAATTTTTTGTATCTAGATGTGTGCTCTATTGTGTGCATTTACAGGTTATAAAGGCGATGCACTCATAGTTTTAGGGATTTACGCCTTTGGTTCAAGTCGCCATCCCCATTCCTATGAAAGGAAGGCTTGGGGTAGTCATGGTATAGGCCCCGAGGGATGGGTATTGAGTGTGGTTTTTAGTTCAGTAAGTCCAGTGTTGGTGCAGTGGCTGACGTATCCATACACCAGGACCCTGACTTATGATTTCCGACTCATTGCAGAAAAACACTGATTGCGTGTGTGTTTTCAAAAGTTTTTTAGCCATCTGAACCAGGTCAAGTCACCAGGTATATCTTTTTAGCTATAGCACACCTTTTTTTTTCAGGATGCCTCTATGTAGATAGCCATCTAGATTTTCGAGAGTCGTACCAGAGATATCCCACTGAGCGACAAGGCCTCGGTGTAGGGCCCTTTTCCAGCGGAGGCAACAGTGGTACCACTCCCCATTGGGCCACCAATTCCACCATCCCCAGCAGCAGACGTTGCACGCCACTTGAGGTCATGGCACAAGTTCCAACGCCAGAGGCCACCCCAGGTTAGAAGAGAGATGGACCCAGAGGTGGCTGAGGATTGGCTGGAGGCTGTGCTGAGAGTTTTCCAATTGGTAGGGACACCATCCGAACTCATGGTGATTCTGTCTTCCAGAATTATACCCGCAGCAGTGGGAAGATGATGGAGCTCGAGACTCCAGGTCCACAACAATGTGATGCTTCTCTGGTCAGACTTTGAGAGCCTGTTTCGGGAAGAGTTTGTTCGAGAGACTCTTCAAGCAGTGCGCATTCTAGAGCTACTTCATCTACAACAGGTCATCATGACTATAGCTCAGTACTCAGTGAGGATAACAGATCTCTCACACTACTCCACCGATATGGTGCGGGACCCATTCTTCAGGGTCCAGACCATCGATCAAGGATTCATGTGGGAGATCACAAATTTGATGATCTCACTCAGCATCCCAACGCAGCCATGGATGTTAGAGAGAGCCCTCCTAGTGGAGAGTTTACTTGTAGAGAGGTCTCCTGTGTCGAGATCCATCACCAGTCGACATGTAGAGGAGTCTCCTACAGCTTCCAATAGACAGATGTCATAGAAATACAAGAGGAGTCGACCTACAGGTGGACGACCGCATGACTCATGATTGGTTGTGTGGGGCACCCGATGCGGAGACAGACATGCCAAGAAGAGGGAGTGTTACGCATGTGGTTCATAGAGTCACATGGCTCGTGACTGTCCGACCCACCGTTAGGATGATCACCAGATGGTCAACGGAAAAACCAAGCAGAGACATAGATTCGATCAAGGTGTTCCACATGGAGGAGGCGAATGCGGCAAAGGAGTAGGTCGTGTAGCTGGCAGTGGATGACGATTTGAGGTGTTACTGCCACCACCATCAAGAGGTCCACACCAACCACATGGAGATTGTGTACAAGGGAGAGCTCAACTTCAGGAAACTAAGGCATATGATCATGGCACTCTGTAAATGATTTGAGGTCTTATCTGTGTCTACTCCACCATAGTTGCAGTACATATAGACACATGTATCTGTCACTCTTTCATTTCCACTACCCCATTTTAGAGCTTGGAGATTTCGACAGAGCTGTTGGCTCGATCTTTACAGGTAAAGACACCTACCAGAGCAGATTCAATGATTATGCACTGGTGCAATAAGTGTGAGATTACTCTAAGAGTTGAGAGCTTCGGTTGGGATCTTCTAGTAGCAGCGTCGAGGCCCTACGACGTCATCTTGGGTATGGACTGATTATCTATAGACTGTACTCAGATTGATTGTATTAGGAAAAAAGTGTAACGTGTCTGCACTGATTAGACTAGGTTTACCTTCACTAGTGAGAAAGGTGCCTTTGCAACACATGATTGACTTAACTAGAGGAGGGTTCAGCCGATGACTCATCAGTTGGTTAGCCTTACCCTCATAGCAGTTGATGTGGATAGTCCGAGCTATTCTATACTGCTGGACCAGTATGCAGATGTCTTACCTGATGATGTTCCAGAACTACCCCCTCCCCGAGGGGTATAATTACATTGACTTATACCCGAGGATGACACCGATATCTACACTAGAATATCAGATGGCTCATTTGGAGCTTCACAAGATGCATGTATAGCTAAAGGACTTGCAGGGGAAGGGATTCATCCGGCCCAGTGTTTCTCCCTAGGCAGTCCGGATTCAGTTCTCCAATAAGGTGGATGGGAGCTTGGGGCTTTGTGTAGACTATCTGTGCTTAAACAAGTTGACCGTGAAGAACATGTACCTACTCCCGATGATTAAAGACCTCTTTGATCAGCTGAAGGGAGCATGACAGTTCTCAAAGATATACCACAGATTAGGTTATCACCAGCTCAGATTATGAGATGAGGATGTGTAGAATACGACCTTTAGATGTCGGTATGGCCATTATAAGTTCTTTGTTATGCCATTCAGTGTAACCAATTCTCCAGCGGTGCTCATGGGGCATATGTATAGGATATTTCATCCATACCTCTATCTCTTTGTAGTATTCTTCATCGACGATATTCTGATCTACTCGACTACTGAGGAGGAGCATGTCAATCATTTGAGGGTAGTACATGACACTCTCCAAGAGCACCGACTTAATGTTAAGCTCTCAAAGTGCCAGTTCTGGATCCTAGAGGTTCACTTTCTGGGACATTTCCTCTCAGAGGCTGGAGTTGCAATGGATCTAGCGAAGATTTAGGGGGTACTTTCTTGGGAGCCACCTAGGAGTGTGACTGATGTACGATGTTTCCTGTGTTTGGCTGGTTATTTCCGAACGTTTATACCAGACTTCTCTAGAGTTGCAGCACCAATATCATCCATGATGAAGAAGGGGAAACCCTTTGTGTGGTCGAAGAGATTCCAGTAGATCTTTCAAGAGCAGAGGTAGAGGATCACTAGTGCCCCAATCATGAGGCTTTTATAAGAAGGAATATGGTACATTGTCTACTGTGACACATTAGGGACCAGACTCAGATATGTCCTAATATAGGAGCGAGCAGTGATAGCATGTGGCTCTCGATAGCTGAGACATCATAGGAAAAACTATGCTACCCATGATCTGGAGTTAGCAGCTGTGGTCTTCGCCTTGAAGATGTGGCGACACAATCTGATGGGTGAGCGTTTTACTATGTATTCTGATCACAATAGTCTCAGGAATATCTTCTCTAAGAAGGACCTGAACCTGAGATATCGATGTTGGTTTGAGTTACTCCAGGTGTATGACTTTGAGATAATCTATACTCTTAGGACGGGGAACATTGTTATAGATGCACTCAGCAGAAGATCTGGTATACAACTGCTAGGTGAGGCGACGAAGCAGCTGGCCACTTTGCAGATATCTTTTGTGGATAGAGACGGAACAAATTTTCTTAAGTCTCTTATAGTCACTCCCCAACTTATTTATCAAGTCAAGGTGGTGCAACATGGGGATGATGAATGTGAGATAGGACGTGCTCATATATCCACAGGACAGGAACCTGATGAATTTTCTAAATATGGGGAGCACATCATCCTCTTTAGAAGACATACTATGGTACTGATGTCCCTTCAGGAGGAAGTGTTGAGGGAGTTCACATCCCCTCTATGGGTACATCTAGGAGTGGTGAAGATGTACCATAACCTTTGATGATAGCACAGGTGGCTGAGAATGAAGAAGGCAGTTGTAGAGTTTGTCTCTCGGTGCCTCTCTTGTCATCAAGTGAAGGCGGAGCACAAGGTACCAGCAGGCATGGTTCAGCCATTAGAGGTCCCAGAGTGGAAGTGGGATGGGATATAAAAAGAATTCATGGAATGACTTCCACATACATCCGTGAGTCATGACACTATCTGGGTGATCGTTGATCGTCTCACTAAGTCGGCCCACTTCCTACAGATCAAAGAGAAGGGTTTAGTAGAGAGCTCATGACGCCTCAATGTGAATGAAATTGTGTGGCTACATAGAGTACCTTCGATGATTGTCTCTGATCGTGACACACATTTTACTTCCCTACTATGGAAGGGGTTGCAGGAGGCTTTTGGGATGCAGCTTCATTTGAGCACTGCCTTCCATCCTCAGACGGATGGTAAGACTAAGCGAACCATTTAGACCCTCGAGGATATGTTGTGTGCTTGTGTCCTCGACTTTGGTTGCAGATGGGAAGATCACTTGCCTTTTGTGGAGTTTGTGTACAACAATAGATATCAATCCACCATTGGGATGGAACCTTTTTAGGTGTTATATGGGCGAAATTTTATATCACCATAGTGCTGGACTGACCTAGGGGAGTCAGCACTAGTGGGAACAAAGACGGTATGGGCTACCACAGAGAAGGTGCAGATCATCCAGGAGAAGATGAAGACTGAAAAGAGTAGGCAAAGTCATATTCTTACATGAGATGGATACCTCTGGAGTTTGTGGATGGCGACCACATATTTCTATGGGTATCACATCGACAGGATCTACAGAGATTTGACCATGGTGGAAATTTATCTCCAAGATTCATCGAACCTTTTCCGGTACTCATCATAGTTGGTTAGGTGGTTTACCTCTTATGTCTTCCACCTCAGTTGCACTGGGTTCATGACGTCTTCCACGTCTCCCAGCTAAGGAGTTACATGCACGACCCTTCTCACATCATCGACCATGGTGATATGGACATCGATGATGCAAAAAAATATACAAAGGTTCCAGTAGATTTTGAGGATCGATAGAAGAAGGTACTTCGTGGATAGTCGATACCTCTGGTGTGCGTTCGCAGGTAGCATGGGAATCTCCAAGAGAGCACCTGGGAGCAAGAGGCTCAGATGCATGCTCAGTACCCCCACTTGTTCCCATAGTTTGAGTTGTTGATTATGGGGGATCAAATCCTGATATGGGGAGAATGTAATGACCTGGAATTTCTATATAACATTTTTTAAATAAATGGGATTTTTATGAGTTTGTGATTTTTTACGGTGCTTGATTTCGAGCCTCGGTGTGCCCAGAATAAATTTCTGAAGTTTTGTTCGGATACATTTAGTAAACGTATGAGAAGGTATTCATAAATTTTGAACCGATGTTTGGAATTGAAATTTGAGTGCACTGTTGAACTTGCTGCGCTAATATTTGCTTAAAAAGTCTCTCACCTCGACGACCATCGGTTGAGGGTGAAAGTTAGTTTTTGGGGTTTTCATGGAAATAATAAAATAAAATAACCACATGTTTTATTTTATATTATCTGTTGTAACTACCATGTAGAAATTGAAGATGGGGACCACCACACCGTAACCTACCATGAGAGGTTATGGTGGTGGGGACCACCTGAGGCCTAAACCTCCCAATACGAATTTGGGTATGGGGACCACCACACCATAACCTACCATGAGAGGTTATGGTGGTGGGGACCACCTGGTAGGCGTGCTCCTCCTCAGTCGTCGAGTAAATCAAAATTTCGTCGATGAAACCATGACAAATTGATCGAGGTATGGCTGAAAGATCCTATTCATGAGGCCCATGAAGACTGATGGAGCATTGGTTATGCCGAATGGCATAACCAAGAACTCATAGTGGCCATACCGACATCTGAAGGTCGTCTTCTGCACGTCCTCATCCAAAACTCTGAGCTGATGATAGCCTGACCTGAGGTCTATCTTCTAGAACCACCGTGCTCCCTTGAGCTGATCGAAGAGGTCATCAATCCTCGGTAGCGGATACATGTTCCTCACTATCACCTGGTTCAGGCGACGATAGTCGACACAAAGTCGCAAGCTCCCGTCCGCCTTCTTGGCGAACAATATCAGGGAAGCCCAGGGTGAAATAATGGGTCAGAATAATTCCTTGCCCTGCAAGTCCTCCAACTATACTCGTGGCTCTAGAAGCTCAGTGGGGGCCATCCGATATGCTGGAGTCGATATCGGGCCTGTCCCGGTTTACAGGTCAAGATGAAAGTCTACCTCTCTGCGAGGAGGTAGCCCTGGAACGTTGTCGAGAAAGACGTCCGCGTACTGATCCACCACTACAGAAAAACTAGGACTCTGCACGTCAACTGCTCCTAGGATGAGGCTAGCCAACTGATGAGTGATGGGCTATCCTCTCATTTGCGGATGTCCATCTTGTGCTGTGAAGTCTCCCTTCTCGCCGGTGAAGGTGAACCTGCTCCCGTCGGTGCGTACACATCGCACCTTGGGCCTAATACAGTCAATCTGTGCATGGACTGTAGATAACCAATCCATTCCCAAGATGACTTCATAAGGCCTCTATGCCGCTACAAGAAGATCCCAGCCGAAGATCTCGCCTCCAAGAGTAAGCTCACACTGCCGGCACCAGTGCGTAATCGTTGAGTCTTCTCTCGTAGGAGTCTCTAGCCGTAAGGATCGAGCCAACGACTCTATCGGAATCTCCGAGCTCCGAACAAGGGAAGCGGCTATGAAAGAGTGACTCGCTCCTATGTCTATAAGAACTGCAGAAAGGGTGGAATATACAAATATCGTAACTTGAATCATCTCGGGCGTGCCGTGGTTGTAGGCCTCCACTGCCTGGAGTTGTGCCTGTCTCTGCCTGCCAACTCCCTGTGGCAGGGGTGGATCTCCTGGTGGTGGTGGTGGTAGAGCCTCAAAGCGTCACCCACCACCTGCTGCTCGTCCAGCTCCTCTACCTCATCCGACTCCTCCATGTGAATTGCCACGGTCGAACCTCTGCCTCTGCCTAGGTGGCCCCTCAACTGTCTGCTGCTCCTCAGCACGGTGGGTTAGGCAGTCACGAGCCATGTGACCCTGCCCGCTGCATTTGTAGCACTGTCTGCCTCTCGAATGACTGGCTCCACGCTGTGTGCCCCGCACTGCTGTGCCAGTGTCCTGTGGTCGTCTGCGTGAGGGTCTGGTCTGCCTGGACCCCTGAGTCATCTGTCGACTGCCTGCTGCGAAAGACTCTACTACGTGCCACCCCGCGGTAGGTCTCACTACTGGAGAAGCCTCAGCAAGAAAGCTCTCGATCAAAAGGGCTCGCTCCAGTACTCCTTCCTGAGTTGGAATGCTAAGGGAGATCAGCGATTCCCTGATCTCGTGTCTCAATCCATGCTCAATGGTCTGGGCCCGGAAGAATGGGTCCCGTACCATGTCGGTCGAGTATCGCGAGAGATCAGTAAATCTCGTCGAGTACTGGGCGACCGTCAAGTTGCCCTGCCGCAGCTAAAGAAGCTCCTGTATGCGCACCGCATAGAGGGTGGCCGGGAAGAACTCTGAGCAGAAGAGGACCTCAAAGTCTGTCCAGAAGAGAGATGCCTCACCGTGAACCTGGAGCATCAAGATCCACCATCGGCCCGCTGCTGCGTGCAGTAGGCTCACCGCGAGGATCACCATGAGGTCTGCTGGTGTCCTCACTAGCCTGAAAACTCGTACAACTGCCTCCAGCCAGTCCTCGGCTGCCTGGCCGTCCGTCTCCCCATAGAGCCTTGGTGGTCGCTGGCGTTGGAACTCATGCAGTGCACTAAGGCGACGTGCATCGTCAGCGGCTAGGGCTCGAAGCATCGGTGGCTCGGCGGGTAGAGGTACCGTCGGTGCCTCTACTATCAAAGGGCCCTGACTGAGGCCTCGTCGCTCAGCGGGCTGTCTTCACGTACCACTCTCGGAACCCTAGCTGGCTACCGTCGTGGGGCCATCCTGAAAAAGAAACAGGTGCGCCACGGTCAGAACAGTATACCTGGTGAGCTAACATAAAGTAATCAAAATGAAAACTTGAAACACACATGCAATCAATGTTTTCGTGCATTACGTCGGAAATCAGAAGTCAGGGTCATGGTGTACGGATACGTCAGCCGCCGCACCAACACTGGGCTCCTTGGACTAAAAACCACACTAAATACGCTTAACACTATTGATTCACATAGAAGAAAGATCAGAGTCTGTGGTAGAACTGGCCACCTCTGATACCAATTTGTCACGACCCATCCTCGGGGCCCGTGTCGTGACTACCCCAAGCCCGCCTTCCATAGGCCAGGGGCTGGGGACTAGCACCAAGGCGTAAATCCCAGTAAAGGGAAGGCATTCCCTTTGTATAGTAAACAAGAACCCCAAAGTAAGCAAGCGGAAAAGTAAACACTAAGTAAAAACTGGATCAAGCTGTGCTGAAAGTAAAGGGGGCTGGAAATACAAGTCCAACTGTAAAGTACAACTGAAAGGGGAAAAATAGAAACAGAAAGGAAAACCCGTAGCATCGATCCATCCTCTGGAAGTCCCACCTGAAGGGTGAGTACAGAAATCCTCCACTGCTCCTCAGGTCCAGCCTACCGCTCTGAGTACACCCTGCCCAATGGTCCACCTACAGGTACCGTCATGCTCCGCAAGCCTCCACTACGATCAGCGTTGTCCATCATTTTCAACCAACACAATGTAGTGCGGGCATAGCCCGTGCATGGGTGAGTATAAGCTACTCAGTAGGGACCCCAAGACCCCCAAAGGTCTCCCAGAATCCACAAAGTATATCCACAAAGAAAATATACAATCACGAAGTAACATCTTACACTACTGAGGTATATTCCCATACATATACGTCAGTCATCAATTCTCACTCGGCTCCAACATCCGAGCTCAAGTACAACCCAGTCCACACAGGATAGCACAACACAATCCACAAAGGAAAGAAAAATGTAATCCACATAGGATATCACAACACAATACACAGAGGAGAGTAAACTTAAATCCACACAAGATAGCACAACACAATCCACACATGAAGGTAAAACAGGATTCATCTCACACAGGTATACTTCATCGAATGATGATAGAGATGATCACTGATCCATCTAAGTCGTCAGACCCACAAAGGATCGATAGGTACTAACCCCCGCAATGAACCACAAAGGATCTGACCCACAAAGGATCGATAGGTAACTAACCCCCGCAATGACCCACACAGGATCGGGCCCACACAGGACCTGTAGGAACTGGCTCCCACAGAACCGCTAAGCACTGACCCACACAGGATCGGACCCACACAGGATTGGTAGCACCGACCCACAAAGGATCACTGAGTGTTGTAGTCGTCGCCGTCGAATCCACTGAGGATCTCTGCACAGTCGTCTTCGTCACACTAGCAGTCGTAGCCAGCTCTAGGGTTCCCGCACACTACAAGCTCGTTCAGGAGGGTCTTCTCCATGAGCTGAGAGGATGATACATCAACTGACACATAGTCCAATGTTGATGTATTCAAAAGTTCCGTATCGTCAACAGGAACTCAACGTTGCAGACGGCACGTCAATCGGACACCCGGTCTGAGAGTTGTTGGCTTTTTCGTCCCAGGGGCCCCGTTGGTTTTTAAGGAAAAACCAACCCCACCATACTCCACCTGCGTCTAAACCTCAGGAGGAGTATGCGGAAATATCTGTCCCACTTAGAGGAAAACAAAAAAGTTGACGGCACGTCAATCGGACGTCCGAAGCTCAAGATATGAGCGTTTCCGCTCCGTGGGCCCGGTTGGTTTTGTGTACGAACCAAACTGGCTGAACCCAAAGTGTTCTAAAACCTTGAGTGGGATATACCAAAATGACCAAATCGATCCAAGGATCGCATCGCCGCTGACGGCGCGTCGTTCGGGGTCCCGTAGCACAAGTTATGAGCAAAAGACCGAAATGGTCCGGAAACGGGGGGTCTGGGCCCGGACCGACCCGACCTGACCCCCCTGGGTCGGCCCGAACCAGGTCGACCCGACCTGGGTCCGCCCGGCCTGGCCTGGGTGCGACCCGGCCCGGCGGTTCGGCCAGGCTTGGGTTGGCCGAGCCGCCGAGCGATGGGAAGCCGCGAGGGGCTTGCTGCCCCCACGTGAAGAAACGCGGCGGCCCCGGGTGGGGCCGCCTCGCCAGCGGACGTGGCGGCCGGGCCGCGTCCCTCCTCCCGGTTTCGCGTGGCCGTAGAACTGACTCGCCGCCGCGGCTTCAGCCGTGACGGGTTTTGCCGGCGGCGCGCCGGTGGGAGCTTCCGCGGGCCACCGGAAGCGCTCCGGTGGTCTGTTTTGCGTGCGGTCTTCGCCAGTGGTCCTTCCGGGACTCGATCTTCACTGCCAGGCCCTCGAATCTCCCTTGTGGCCCCGTTTGTCGTCGTCCGCCGTTTTGTGCACTAAGATCGAAAATGTGTGGTGGGTTCAGACTTGTTCGTTAGTCCGTACCCACCGCGTTAGCGGTCTTAAAGATATTCACCCAACAATATTTAAATGACCGGGGATTTAATCACAATGATTTAAAAAATCTAACCCCTACCTCGTCGTACGTGCGTTTTTCGCGGAATTGATCATTGCAGAAGAAAAGAATCGTCGCATCGCGGAAGAGCGTCGCTGTCGCGTGGTACTTGGCGTCGCGTCGACGAACTCCGAGGATCAAAAACATAGAGATTTAATTAATAATAATTTAATCCATGTTGTTGTTATAATCAACAAAGAATTTTAAAGGAGCGCAACCCAATACCTTGTCGTTGTCGATCGAAGGTTGTCGCGGGGTTGGATCGTCTCGGAAGAAGCGTCACGAAGGGAGATTCTTCGGCGTCGCGGTACATGGCTTCACGTCGTCGATCTCCGCGGGTTCGGCATTCTTCGTCACCTTTCGTCGAAGGCCGACGTTCTTCGTGCTCTTCATGTTCCTCGCGTTTTTCGCATTCTTGGTGAAGGAGGATGAAGAACATAATGTTTTTTTCAAATCCTCTCAACGAACAACAATTAAGAAGAATAGTGTTGGTCTTATTTTATTATATGCCAAAAAACGAAAAGTGATAAGTTAAGTAACGACCCATTAATTCATAGAATTAATTAAACGAATAAAACTGCCCAATTAAAAGGAGAGTTTAATTGTTTAAGAAAATTCCCCAGTTGACTTTTATTTAATAGGGGTTTTCGCGGGTGCGTTACTTAGCAGAAAAGAAACGGTGGGGCTCGTGCGGGCCCCACCTCACAAATATCCTACCAAGAGGGTAGGATATTTTGAATTGCACCCTATTCGCTTCAACATAGCTTAAGTGGCTTTTAAGTGGCTTTAAGTGGCTTTAAGTGAAATAAAAATAAAGTTGCCGCACCAATTTATTTTATTTCTTAACATAAATCCCAAAAATTAAAAACCACACCCGAGAAAACGCAACTCCGTAAGAGGTGTTTCTAAGCAAATACCAGCGTTGCGATTCCATCGGTGCCCTTAGAATTCGATTCCGGGCACCAGTTTAAAAGTTAGAAAGACCCGCTCATTCGTTCACTGAACGTACCCAAGCCAAACTTTGAAAAATGGTTCTGGGCACACTGGGCCTCGGAATTAGGTGCAGTCAGAAACCGCATTCTTGTATAATTCCACAGAAAATTAAGAAAACAAATTTCTTGAAATTTACGGGTCTTTACATTCCCCAAGAACATGACGTTTACTTCTAGTATACAGTGTTCACTTAGTGTATACGATGTAAAACCTACAAAAATCTCCAGAAAACTATTTTTAAGGATTATTTATAAAAAGGGGACGTAGAAAGGGCAGAAAACAATCTCGATCAAGGTAATGGGGAGTTACAAATATAATTTAATTATTATTTATAAATTTTAATTTAATATCCACCTTCAACCCTACTCATGCGCTGATAAAAATGATCTCTAAATATCCAAACATGGGGACTCCTTCCTCCCTGATGAAACATATATAATTTTTATATAAATATTAACACATTATATAAAAATCATAAAATTTGGATCACCCTGATAAATTATTAAAAATAATATCATTTTAGTTATTTTATAATTATAATATGTCTTAAGATTCACATACTTAAATATACATTCTAATCGAGTTAATGCATGATCATGTTTGGATTAATTCAACCACAGACATGATAAATGCATTAAAATTTGATTATAGATGACTTCATATTAAAAAAGAATTAATTTTATTATAATATATTAATTAATAAATGGTTATTATATGTTTATAAAAAGATTATATTATGTTTTTATCTAGTTATTAATAAAATGTTTTCATTCCCTAGGATCACAGAAAGAATTCAACATCGAGTCAATTTTCAAGAAAACCAAAAGAGGAACAATATTAAGAAATAGAATATAATAATAAATGGTCTATATTAAATTAAATATAGAAGGAATGGTTTCATAACAATGTATCTAATAAGCTTATTTCAGTAATTCAGGATGTTAATCATGTGCATTGAATCGTGTTGGAGCATGGTAATGAATTTCACCTCAAATTCCCTATATGGTGATATAGTAAAATTTTATACACTAATTCTTATTTATGTGGTGTGTATTATACCTAATTATTATAAAATATCATGAATTATATTTTAATTTTGATTTTTGAAGTTTAGTTTCATAAAATAAATTGTATTTATATTTTTATGGATTTTTTACCGAGGATTTGGTGGTTTCATCTCTAAATATCATTCTTCATGACATATTCTATTTTAGGAACCTAATTCGTTGTATATGGTGTATATACAATGTCTATGAGATATTATATAATTAATTAAATTTTATTTATGGTAATGTATGTTCAATTATAATATCTATCTTTCATTAGTATTTTATATAAATTATCCTAATGTTTTAAGGGGTTTTTATGACTTCAATCTCTTCTTTGTGTCTTAATGACACTTTATTGTCTATTATATTTAAAAACTGACCTATTATAACCAATTACTATTTTTTTATATTATAACCTTTTTTCTTGGGAAAATATTATTTCAAACCAATATGTTCTTCCTTGATGAAATTACAGTTCCATGAAAAGTGATTTTTGATAAGAATAATTCCCATTCCTTTTAAGGCTCTTTCATAGCATATCCGTGTTTTAAGTTTCCAAAAATGGTCTTCCTTCCCTAGTGGAAACTAAAATTCATATTATTTTGAATTATCCTTTTATATCTGTAATAATTCTAAATTTACGGTTTTATTATCTATTTAATGATGTGGGTTTTCAATAAGGTTGTTTCAAAATGATCAAATGTATTATTCATTATTTAAGAATAAAACGTTTTTTCATCCACATAATTTTTTATTTTGATAAATATTATGTATTTTTTCGGGGCTCCAATATTAAATATTATTTTTTAAAATAAAAATTTTAATGGATTTTCACTTATTATATTAAAAAAATATGGTTTTTATGTTTCCATTAACATAGATTATTTTTAAAACTAAATGTTTTGAAATATTTTTAGTTACTTTTCTAGTAAACGTTATTCCTTTTTCATGTTTCAATTATTAACGATTATATCAATAAATTTGATTTTTTAAGGTTATTTTAATTCATTTTTTTTTCTTTTATGTATATATTTTTTTAAATCTTAATATTATGATTTTACAATGTATTTGGTTTCCATTCGTAGATTTTTTCAGTAATTTCTACATCAATGTTTTAAAAGGCATTTTTATAACTTTTTTATTTTGACATATATTTACACTACAATGATTTTATTTTAAGAGGTGACATTTGGACACCCTCTATATATTTTCTTGATATTATTTATTTTGGAAAAAGATAATTTTGATATCCATTGATTTATTTAGTTAATGTTATGTGATATTTTTGGTTGATCATGTTTTTCTATTTTTAAATATTTAATTATTGATGTTATATAATAATATTGGGAATTTTATGAAATCCACATTATTTTCATGGGTTATTTATTATAAATAAATGATTTCCATTTGGATGTTTTTAAAACCCATTACTTTTCTAGGGGTTCATTTAGATATGTTTTTAATTTATTTTTTGTGGCACACATATGTAGGGATACTAATGAGTGGGGTCTTATATCATCCTCTAGTTAGTTGGTTTATGTTTTGGCCCCATTAGCTCAAAAGAGAGAATTAGAGAATTTATACCAAACTAAAAGGTACATGGGAGGATTTATCCCAAGACAATGAGGTACAAAATGGGGTTTATTACAATCCAATGAGGTACAAAAAATTATTTATCCAATGAAAAATGGTACATGAGAGGATTTATCATGAGACAATGGAGTAGAAAGGCAGATTGATCATAAACTAAATGAATCATAGGTTGATTTATTCCAATCCAAAGGGTTCGTGGGAGGATTTATTTTCCACATAATGATGTTCAAGAGAAGATTTATCCCAAGAGAAGGGTTATATAAGAAGATTTTTCCCAATCCAATGGGTACATGGGGGGATTTATCCCCAAGGTGATGGAATACATGAGATGTTTTATCTCAATCACAGGGGTATACGAGAGGATTTTCCAAATCCCAAGAATGTTCACTGATTTTGTTTGTTATTATTTTCCAAATATTATAGTTAATCCAAATTACCATGTTGTTGATCAAATTTTGTAAAATTTGAAAGATGCATTTAAATTCCATGAAATTCTATGTTTTCTTGATTATTCCAAAATTTTAAAGTATCCCACAGTTTTATGTAATGAACATAAGTAATATTATTATTGAGTTTTATTTTCCCAATATCATATCTTTTATGTTTCTTTAATGATTTTTTGTGATCTTGTGTTACTATAACAGGTTTTACCATTATCATGTATGGTATTCTGGTATTTTATTATGTCATTTATATCTTCTCCATGTTCACCTCCATGTTTATTATGTATTACTCTATGATAGGTGTTTCCCTTATTGAAAATTTGGGTTCTCACATTTCTTATGTGTATAATCCTCATGTTATAAAGACGATTATTTCATGTGAGATATCTAGAAAAGGGTATATAAGAGTAAAATTACGTATATTTTTTGTAGGTGTTATAAAATAAGATGTTTATATAGATAATTTCCAGGTCTCTAATCTATTTAGTCCTCGAGTTGTGAAACTATTTTTCACATGTACTAATTAAAGTGTGAAATCAGTGAATTATTAATGTATGTTTAGCTTGGGTTCCTATATTTGGAATCAAAGGAATGTTTTTTTGAGATTAGATTTGTATCTTTTTGTTATTATCCTTGATAACATTAATTAAAACCCCATGAAAATGTGTAAGTGATGAGTCACAATATATAATTATTTTCTCAAACATTGGTAAATTATTGAATAAATGGATATCTCATTAAATACATACCTGTTCAGATTCTACAAGTGGATATGGGCTCTACCACAAATGTACCAATGGGTAATAACAAAGAAGAGGGTGTGTTTGGAATTAACTAAATCTCCACCTGTTTCACTACAAAGAGGCATTACTACACACATGGTTTCTACTCTTAAGGGATATTATATTTTTAATCACATTCTATTTATATTATAGTCAATATGTTAAGGAACTATGATATGAATTATGGTATTACCACACCTAGGGAAAAAAGTATTGAATAAATAGTGATTTCAGTTTAACTAAAATATAATGTGACATTTCAATGAGTTACACATTTAAAGGATGATTTTTTCATAATTCACTTATGATGTAAATGTTGATCACTAATGGTTTGTTATTTTGGTTTTAGAAATGGATGTATAAAGAAGAAATGTTTTTAATAAAAGGTGGAGTCAAAAATATAAAAATTAGAAACTAAATGATATAGACAGTGGAGTTCAAAACCATTTGGGTATACTCGCTAAAATATCATGGGTTATGTTTAAGAAATTGTGTCAATATAATAATTTTAACTCACCAACGAATTGTAGGGGGAATTTTCATAAAATTCTTATTTTTGAAGAATATGAAGGGAAAATGACTCAACTAACAACATCTAAAAATATGGGAAGAAAAACCTAAGGTATTGCCTCATAGGATCAAAAAAGTATTTCATGAGTGGATGGATTTCCCATAAACCCCAAGATTTTAGAGTTGGGATGGGATATTTGTTCAATTTAATTGTGATGAAAAATGTCTAATGCTTAAAATATCTAGTGGTTAGGCATAATAAAAACTGATTCCCTAAACCCATAGTTTACATGAGTAATAGACATTGTAAACCCCATAAACTGAGGAAATAATCAAAATCATATGTTATACTTACCGTTAATAGTAGGTCATTAATATAATGTAAAATAGTACACTCAACCCTACTATATATTTGTAGATGTGAAGTCAGAATATATTTAAAAACACCCTGGTTGGACTTTGATATTTCTTAAGAGTAAAAAATCAACAACCATATAAAATGGAAACAAAAAAAATCATATTTTAATGAAT
Source organism: Viscum album (assembly GCA_963277665.1). Lineage (NCBI taxonomy): Eukaryota > Viridiplantae > Streptophyta > Magnoliopsida > Santalales > Viscaceae > Viscum > Viscum album. Next base: position 450,351,625 of record OY728142.1, on the reverse strand, counting down.
ATTTTAATCATATATTACTATAAGGATGAGTACAAGAAATATTGTAAAACTAATTCAATTATAGTAGTTATTATATATAATCATAACGGAATTTTATCTCACATGGTTACAAAGAAACTCAATATTTTGTTATTATACTTATGAAGGAATAAACGAGTTTCATAATCTCACATGAATTAGTATGTTTGATACCACATTAGAAATAAACTCTCGGGGTATATAAATCTTATTGATACCATTAACTGTCTTCATTAGTAAGTGATAATTAAAATTTTGATAATGTAATTTATTTACGGGGGGGGGGGGGGTGTAATGTGTTGAGATTATGGATCTTTTAAAAGACACACTATGTATAATAACTTGTGTCACATTATTAAAAAAATGTTCAAAAAATACATCATAATATGATAATATTATTATAAAAATTGCAATAAGGACAAATATGATAGGCCATAATATATTTAGAAGGAAAATAATTACAAGGAATTAATTTTAAAAAATGGTTACTTTAAATTAATGAAATGTTATATTTAATATGAATTTTATTTTATAAGAAAAATTTTGAAATTATAGAACATAAATATATTAACATTAAATCTAATTTTTAAATCTAAACATAAAAATTTAATTAATATTAATTTTTGAGCTTTTTTTGAAAAGATTAATTTTCATTCCAAAAGGTGGTTTCTTAAAGAAATATACATTTTTATGGTTTTATACTAATATAAGAATATACATGAAAATTTAAAAGATCATTTGGTAACAAATATGTGCATAATGAATAAATTTTTTCATTTAAATATTTTATTTAAAATTATAATTCTATTTTCAGCATTCCCTAAATCAAAATTAAAATATTTCAACAATAAAAAAACTATTTTCAATATTTTCATCTAATTGAGTCTTTAAATAGTGATATTTTATTTTAAAATTTCCTTGAAAGAATATTATATTTTATTTTATTTAAAAAATAATAATAATTCCTCAAAATTAGTATCAAAGATAATTATATCTTATACATAAATATAAAACAAAAAAAATTATATTTCTAAATTGTTTTGATACGATTAAGTGTGTTTATTATGAAATTAAATTTTCACAACGTTAAGAATTTTATGCGTTAAAATTATTTGAAAATACTAAATTATATGGTCCAATTATGTAAAAGGATATAATTATTTTCATTAATACTAATTAATAAGGATAAAAATTATATACCAAGGTAAATATTAATTTGGGTAAATGGTTAAAAATAAAATATAAATATGTATATTACTCATAAATTGTCTTAAAATGAATTTATGAGGGTTTTTTAAATTATATTTTCCTAAAGCCCCAATATTTCCACTTTTGAGTCATTAAACATTTAATAATGACATGACATTATGGAAAAAGGACGAGTACTTCCAAAATTGCATGGTTTATCCTCTTATAAAAGGGTACAAATTCTAAATTTAAAAGATGCATTTAAACAATGATTTAGTACATGAAAATATTTATTATTAGTCTCCCTAGAGTCATATACCACAAAAATAATCCCCCTTTCACTCATAGTTAGCATAATCCCTTTAGTTTCAATGGAAATTTCATGTAAATATCACCTCTCTGACATAACTATTTTTTCATTCTTATTTTTTTATTCTTTATATTACTCATCAAAATATTTTATAGTCATAATATTATTATTAAATATGTATAATTATGTTATTGATTATTTCTTATATTATTTTAAGAAAACGTAATTGTTCATTTCCATCCACTTAGAAAAATATAAGAACATCATTAGTATGTTGTGGGGGAATCCCCCACGATGAAATAACATTGTATGTTTTTCCATTATCATTCCACATTAAGAGTATTAATAGTGGTATGGATGAATGGATTTGATATATATAATTTAATTATTGTTAATAAATTTTGTATTAATTTCCATCGAAACCCTCTCTTAGACACTGAGAATCAAAAATGCTAATCATGCATATGTGATGATTCATGTCCCCACGATTAAATATTTTTAATTTTTTATGTATATTTTCTTTAATTATTAAAAAATCATCAAATATGGTTCACCATGATTATAAAATAAATATTAATTTTTTATTATTATCTTATAATTTAATTAAGATATAATTAAAATTGTATTATCTATACTCGTTAATCGAGTTAGAGTATTCTCAAGTTCAAGTTGATTTAACTACCTACCTGAATAATGAATAAAAATATACTAATGAATGAAAATAGAAACATGAAAATGAATTTTATTATAATATATTAGAGATATATTTATTGTTTTATTATTATTTAAATATTATATTATTTATTTAACTTATTATTACAATATCATTTTCTTTCTCTATGAGTTCCCAAATAAGCCGACGCCGATTCAATTTTCAGGTGAACACAAGGAGGAACTATATAATATATAAATATAATATGATAATAAATTTTATAAAATAAATTAAATATAACTTCAAAATTTTCTTAAATGTGTATATAGTAAAATTAATTTCGTTATTTAGGATGTTAAGCATGTTCTCATACTAAATTTGGAAAAAGGAAAGAGATTTTGGCTTGAATTTCCCATCATTGAGATAGAGTTTGTAAAACTGAACCAATTCTTATATAAGTGGTATGCATATTACCTAATTGATATAAAATATAATTAATTATCTTTAATTTGATGAATTTTCTTTAATCCCCTGATCTCCCTTTTATGGTGTTTTTAATTGAATCATTACAAAGTTCGATGTGTTTCATATTAAATTTTCATCCTTTGGGACACCATATTTTATTCACATAATTCCATTTATGTCATGGAAATACAACTTGTTTGAAATATTATATCATTAATTTCCTTTTATTCATTATACAATAAATCCAATTTTAATCTACCTCTTTCATGTGGTTTTGATTTAAACACTCTCCATGTCATAGGAGTCTTTCGGGAGTCAAATCTATTCCATGGGTCATAATAAATAATTATCAACAATTATATATCATGATTTATATATTATAACATATTAATATGTTATTTTGAATTTTATAATTCTATTTTGGGGAAATAGTTTATCACAAAAAATTAGTCTTCCTTTATGATTATATAGTATCATGAAAATGGGTTTTTGTTAAGAATAATTAACAATAATTTCAGTGGTTATTTCTATCCATATCCATGTTTTACTTAATAAAAATTGGGTCCATTAGCTTATAAAATCATTTTTTATCTCCAATGTTAATTTTTCATCCCATTAATCATTTTAAAATAATTTTCCCATCATCCTTTTAATGATGTGGGTTGTTAACTAGGTTATTTCAAAATGTTCAATATATTTTTCCACCATTTTCAATAAAATAGTTTTATTATACATTAAAAGTTTTATTGAAAAATTTTATGTATTTTTATTGGTAAAATTATAAATATTAATTTTGAAAATAATTTTTTTCGGACATTATTTACTAATTATATCTATTTTTTTTCACATTTCCATTATTATGGATTATTTCAAATATTAAATTCTTTAAAAATATTATCATTTCATTATCCTGAATTTTTTTTAATTATTTATTATTAATTTATTTTTCAAAGTATACTTTTTCAATATATTTTGACTTATATTTTTTTGAAACATTTTTGGATTTTTCATGTATTTTATATTTTGAACCATTATTATTAATGTTTTTAAAAGTATTTTCTTTCTGTGCATTTTTTTAAAAGTAATTTGTGCAGAAATGTTTTAAATGTTTTTTTGCAAAACATTTGTACTTTGAATTCAATATAAACTCAAGTGATTATATTTTGTGAATTAATTTATTGATAATCCTATATATGTAATTATAATATGAATTATTTTAAAAATTCAGTGTTTTGATATCCTATGACATAATTCGTTTATGTTTTATGATTAATTTGGATGATTTAGGTTTTCGTTGGAAATGACACAAAACATGGTGTTATTTTGAACCATTTGAATATTCATGAAACCCATTTCTTTTTCAAGGGTTAATTATGAATTGTGAATTATTTCCATATGTTTGTTTAAGAAACCCAATATTTCTCCATTGGTTCATTGACATATTTTTATGATATATTGTGTATGGAACATCTATCTATGGATTTTTTTTGGTGGGGTTTTACATAATCCTTCAATGTATTGGTATAAGTTTATGTCTCATGATCTCAAAAACCTATATTGGAAGATTTATTAGAAGGGAAAAGGTACATTGGATGATTTATACCTAGGCAATGAGGTACATGAGAGGATTTAAACCTAAACAATTAGGTACACGGGGGATTTAACCTATTTTAAATGGTACAAATGAAGACTTATACCAAACCAATGATGTAGAAAAGTGGATTTAAGCATTGATAAAGGGTAGATAAGGTGATTTATTCCAATCTAATGGGTACACACGAGGATTTATCCTAGGACAATGAGGTGCACATGATTCTTTATCCCAAGAAAAATTGTACCCGAGAGGATTTATCTGAGTCCAAAGGGTACATAAGTAGATTTATCCCCATGACAAAGGGGTTTATAGGGGGGTTTTTACCAATTCCAAGGTAATAGAGGAATTATCCAAATATAGATAATTGATATGCATTTTTTGGTTATAATTTTTCATATATTTGTTGTTGTGATATATTTACAAGTTGATCATTAAATTATGTTACATTTTTAGGATGCATTTAAATTTATTGAAATTCCATTTTCTCTTGATTATGACTTATTTGATATGTATTCAGATTATTTATGTAATTATAACATGTTATATGATTATTAAGATTTTTTTAGCCAAGAAATATATTTTATGCTACTATAATAATTTTTTTTATGATCTTATGTTACTCTAACATTGTTTATGATTATCATATACTATATTTTGATAATTTATTAAGATATTTGTGTCTTACATATGTTATCCTAAAATTTTGAGATATATTACTTTATCATAAGTCTTTACCTTATTGAGAATTTGATATCACCCATTTATTATGTTTCAAATCAACATGTTATAATGATTATTATTTCATGTGAGATATCTAGAAATGGTTATACAGTAGCACCATGATGGAGAATTTTTTTCATGTATTTTAAAAGAATATGTTTATGTAGCTAATCTCAAAGACAATATTCCTATCAATACTTGAGCTGTATTTTGAGATTATCTAATTAAGTCATGGTATTAATGTATTACTTGTGTATATTTTTGTTGGTTCACTAAAAGTATATTAATGTATTGACTTTATATATTCATCCTAGAACATTAGTTTTTCCCATCAATGATTAATGATTTTTTTAAACTATTACACTTTAAACAAAATTTTAGTATACATATTTTTGTAACAATATTTTTTTGATATCTTATATATCTGAGATTAAAATCAGGATTTTCATGTTAATAACATCCATGATTATATTCCCATTTCACATATTTCTATCATATCATTTTCATCGATAAAATATAGAGTACACAAATACATTTTAGCTGTAGAAAATAAATTCTTAAATTTAGTAAGGGAAAATAAACAAGAAACTAGGAGACATATACCTTACACATCCATGCTAGAATTTATATTCTAGACTACGTTCCACTTTATCACGTTCAGAATATTTCCCAACATCCATGAGAAATCCAAGAACAATATATAATATATTCTACATGAATCAATGAATGAAACAAAATAAAATCATACTAATATTCCATTTATCACTTCTAATATAGTTTCAACCATTTTCATATCAATTCCAAGGATTCCCAATTCAAATAGTTACACGGTTTTTAATAGTGGGAAAACTATTCCACTCAATCAACAGAAAATATGAAATAATTTAAATATAAATTCTCATTGAATATTCAAGACCCATTCCTCCAAACAATAGGGATAGAGAGAAGAGTAAAAAATTAAACATTAAATAAAAATTACAACCCATCAGAACAAACCTTACAAGGGACCTAAAAGAAAGTATAATGGAAAATTAATAAGTGAATCAAAACCACTCCCCTAGACCATATCATCACCCTCAAGCTTAAGGATAGAGTTAAAAATCAATTAATCTCTAATGTTAAGGAAATGTAAAATATCTATTTTTTAAAATTTCACATGTAATATTGTCTTATGGAATGTAAGGGTACATTTCAATTGAGTGAAAGTGGATTTTTACTTGAACTCATTATGAAGGGTTGAAAATTGACATTGAAAAATGATATTTCCAATGGATAGATCTTTACATAGATTCAATGAGGTTTCAAGTGGAATTTATAGCCTACCATTCAAATTTACATTGGAAGATAAAATAAAACATCTAAATATGTTAAATTTTTGGGTGTGTTGAACTAGAACACAAATAATGAAATAAAGGTGTTTGCATATCCTATAACAACTGATATTGAGAAATGAACTAATAGAGTCTTATTTAAATTCTTCTTCAGTCTTCATTAATCATCAAATGTTTCAAGGATAGTAAAATATGAATTCAAAAATATAAAAATAGATTATTTACATTAAATATATATATATATATATTAACACACAAAATGTATTTTATATAATAAAATGCAGACACAAAAAAGTTTATAAACCATATAGAATGTTAAAAACTGTTAATTTTTTTAACAGTTTTAACCAATTTAATTCCAAATAGTTTTTAAGAAAATAATAAATTTAAGGTTCTTTAATTTTTTCCTCCACATGGTAGCTCATCTACACCTTCTCTAAACCTAACCACCCAAAAATTTTAAATTCTCCACTTAATTCATGCACTATATTCATTATCCTTATAATAATTAGTTTATTAAAATGAAATAAGTTATATATTTAATAAATAACATTTTATAATGAAAAATATTTATATTTAAATCATTACACATTTAAAATTCCCTCTTTACATTGTGAGATTAAAATTTATGGTTATTCTATGAATATGAAGAATATATTCTCATATAATGACATACCCTTTTGTGATGAGAAACAAGACCTTAATAAGGGTACATCTAGGTTAACCTTATATAGTTCTGGAGGAAGGATCTATATAAGGATACTTCTGTCTTACTACTATTAAGTATTGAATGTCTAATTATATCTCTAATATTACTAAAAATTTCATTTAAAAATATATAAAATTACTTTAACACATCGAGAATTACCTGGAAGAGAAATACGAGTCAACATTATGCAATGATAGTAATATAATTACACAATAGTTAAAAACAATAATTAATGTTTTATGAGACAAGGATAACCATTAATTTTTTTGTAATACTCTCATTCCAGACACTTGTGACCTTTACATATGTATATGACCTTTTTACAAGCCATGAGTTACCCTTAGGTATCCAAAATTATTTGATCATAACCTTTGAATGGGAGGGAATAAATACTTGCATATGGTAAGATATTTTACCATCAAGAATGGATGGGAACCATTATATGGTTAAAATATTTTTTTTGAGAAATTATTTATATTTAAATTAAATTAATAAGTAAATAATATGTACAAACGAATCTAAACACCATCTTGACACATTTAAACCCTAAGAAAATAAAAACGAAGGAATTTGGATATCGGGTCCCCTACATAAAGTTACGATCAAACAAATCTCATCATCATGATCATTAAATGAATCCAAAAATGAAAAAACCAAGGTTAATAGGATAAAATGTTACCTATTAAATAAGGATTGTTTTATAGCTAAAAACTAAAATTCATCAATGAAATAAATGTTAGAAATGGTTAGCCATTTGAATATAATATATACTATTTTGAATAATTTAAAGGAAGTAAAAACAATGAATATTTTATTCTTAAAATATTTGTAGTTCTACTAAATATTTATAAAAGAGAAAAATAAAGAAAATTAAATCAATGATGTTTATCAAAATCAACACAAACCCTTTTTCAAAACCAATTCTTTGTTAGATTCACAATTACATTGAATAAAATAAATTTACAGAGGCCCTTTTTCATAATTTATACCTTTTCAAATATTCAATAATTTATTCAATACATTTCATGATGAAAAATTTTACAATTCAAAGACTTTAATGAATTGTGGTAATTTCCAGTAGTGAGAAAATTCTGAAAACCATACACCCCTTAGTAAAATTTAAATTTTTTTGATTACTGCATCCCCTTTTTTATGTGAAAAATTTATTTTATTTCTATTTATGGAGATCATCACAAACCCCACATTATAAAAAATAATTTAAATTTTATTCCGAAATCATTTTAATGTTTTATAGAAAAGGGGTAGAGGAAGGGACTAATAATATGCTTCTCTCTTTGAAAATATCCCCAAAATAAAATGAGAATAACCAAGTCTAATAAATACCTACCAATAATATACCAAATTGAAAAATTAATATTCCATCGACATCCATGTTGATATATCATTTAATCTTTCATTTGAATTCATTTTTGTGGAAATCAACATGGTTAGAAAATATCACATTAATCACATTGACCACCCAAATTCAAGCATCTTATTTAGAATCTTTGTAAGGCTTAATATATGAGAATAAAGAGATGTATAATATTAAAATCATATGTACTTAATTCTAAAGTACAACATCATGGATTCCCTTAAATCATACAATCATTACATACTAATGGAAAAAAATCAGCAAACAACCATAATTAATTTAGAGAAACAACATCCTTTTATTCCCATTTTATTTTATATAAAACTCTTATAATAATTGTTTAAAAATAAAAATTCAATTTTTAGAGGTTATAAAATTAATAATTATCAAATAAATATTATAAGGATCAATTTAATCACATTAGGAAATATATCATGTAATTTTTATCAATTATAAAATATTAGAAAGAAATATAAATATTAAATTGCAAGAAAATAATAATATAGTATCCATCAAACATCCTATTAACATTTAGTCATCATAAATTTATTATATCTATATAATTCCTTCATCTCATACATAATAAATTTCTATGAATATAACACATTTCCACCATTATCCATATAATATCCTTCCAAGTATATAAACTATATTTCATAATGTTTGGTTTTAAAATGAATTATCTCGGGGTGAAAAATATACAACCAAGAAACCAAGATGAGATATTGAAGAGAATATTTCATAAATACATAATAACGAAAATCCTTACATCACAAAATTTATTATTATTTCCTAATAATAAACCTATAACATATAACAATATTATTCCTTCTATCTCTACTAAACAATTCATTAATATCCCAATACCTTTATATCTAAATCTCACTTTTAATTCATATGAAGCTTCATTAATTTCCAATGTATATACTAATAATTATTCATAGAATTTCATTCATGTTATATAATAAGAATTAAAAACTTGTAGTATGATTATTAATTAAATAAACTCAGGATTAAAATCTTTATTTAATTACAGAAAACATCTATATATGGTAATGTAGTTTTTTATATGAAATAATATTACATTTAATGAAATTATAAAATTTTAAACATGATGGTAAAACATTTCTTTTTCAAATTTTTTGAAATTAATCAATAGTTTTTATAATCATTCATAAATGAATAAATCCTTTAAAAAATTACATGGAAGCCATTATTATGGCCTGATTCCCTATTTAATTCAAAAGTGTCTACATGATTTCTAGTTAACATACATAAGTCCTTCGGGGAAATATCATAACATTGAATTTTCAATACATTATACAATATTTTCCACTAATAGAATCATACAATCACATGATTGTGTATGTAGAAAATTAATCTTTCAAACTCTAACATGTAATTATTGGTATATCAATTAAAATGCATCAATTATTAATAATTTTTTTATTATCATGTAATATTATGAAATAATTTAAGCACATAATTATTTTAGATGTCTTAGGATGACATATATTTCTAGAATAAACAAATATAATATATTACTAATTTAATATAATTATTAAGGATGCATTTTCTTAATATATGCTTACATGAATAAACACCCAAGGTATAATAATAAATCAATATTAAAACTTAAATTAATCCTATGAAAGTGCTACAAGTATCTCTCAGAATTTTTGTACATTAAAATCAGTGCATTCCCACAAAATCAAGTTTAGTTGGAATTTATGATACTTTTATCAGATTACTAGGGGATCAAAGACCTCTTTCCTAGATATTATCCATGGTTATAGGGTTCTAGATTCATTCATTAGAGTCCTTAAATTCGTTTGTACTATCTTTTTCCTTACATTAACCGTATTTTTATGTTAATTTAAACAATTTTTAAACAAATACCATGTAATCATCACATGTTGATGACACTAAGAATCATCCTAAATCTCTACCAAAAGAATTACTAACACATTTTCCTAACTCATCCCTAATGGATATGATTGTGATCTCCATAGTCCATATCCAATCTATCTTAGGATGGTGATTAGAAACAAGGGTACTTATTTCCCCGAATGGGTGGAATATTACTCATAAACCAAGGAAAATAAAATAGAATCTACCAAGTGAAACCATTATTCAAAACTAAAGAGTTTATTATTTCTCTATAGAATCAACCTGAACATGACAATAAATAAAATCACGAAAGATTGAAAATTGTCTCATATACTTCATTTATAATACTAGATTAATAATATCACAATCTCTCCATCGATCAGTAAAAAAACATAAAAAAATATAGAGGGAGAGAAACTCAGAGCACTAAAAAATAGAATATCTATTTAAATAATTCTATATCTATTTGGAATATGTAATCTAAGATCATGATGTGTGAAATTGTATAAACATGAAATTAATGATGCTAAATCCAATGAGAAAAGTAATACTTATCACATTAAACACTCTAACCATGTCACCTATAATTATTATTTAGATTAAATATTGTGGCCATATTAAATGATTGTGATATAAATATTTATGTAATCACATAAACATAATTAAGAAAATACCTCCCCTCTTTAGACATTAAAAAAATTCATTACATCACGAATAATATAATCCATTATATCCACATTTCATAGATCCAAATTTATGAAATAAGAAATATGCACTTTAAAAGTAGTTCAATAATCCCATATTTATCACCTCAACCTATACCCTATGAATCTATATCATCATCACAACCCACACACCAAGTTTCTATTTCATCACCACAACTGGAACCTCATGCAACCATATGATAACCACAATCTGTAACAAATGTAACAATTATGTCGACCTAATCATCACATTCTACACCCCATGATTCATATCATATCCACATCACTATCACATCATTTAAATCACCATATCAACTCGTTGGATTTTATCATACCCTCATGCTATCACAAACCACACATAATATAACATTAAAATTTTGACATATCATGAAAATGTGTTCATATTAACTATAATACAATACAGTCTATAATGGTTTCATGAGTCATAATTGTGTTCCATTACAACTCGTATATAATTTTTACGTAAACACAAACAAGTAGGAACACAATAAGAAATCACATGACAATAAATAGATTCATAGACTAATAAAAACAAACACATTAATATTTATAAAACATCAAAAGGTATAATAAAGGGATACTATCGATGTATAAGTTATTAAATAACCACATCATTTTAGGATTAAACACAAAACTATCAACGATATGATTCCTATAACCATATCATTATTGGGATATAGTATTTTATCATATTTATTTTACAAATTACTGAATTTAAATTACTTCCTTAACCCTCATTAGAAAATATTACTACAATGACTAATAATTAACAACCATTAATTATTACACACAATATTTCCCATAATTATTTTACTACTTAATATAGAACATTGTTTTAAAACCAAGTATTTAATAAATGTAAATATATTCAAAATAATATTTTCACATTAATCCAATATTTTAAACACTAGAGGAATATTTTTATTATTTTTTATTTTTCCATATTTTTTTACCATAGTGATTACTTAATCGATTGAGTTAAATAAAACATTGGATTAGTGTTCCATTAAAACATGTGATTAATGGATGCAACCTTATTCGAAAAAATTAACTTACGGTATTTTAGTAAATTAATGAGTAGATATATTTTTCAAAACAAAATAGTTATTACCATCATGGATTATTGTGTTTGTTTGCACTATGGCACTTTAAAAATAATTCCAAATTACGTCCTTATATATATTCTTTCATATGATATCCTCTATTTCTGAATTTTAATTCCCAATTTTAATGTAAATATCATCCTTTATTAACCTCACTTTTTACCCATTGACATCATTTTATTTCCATCGATAAATAATGGTGTATGAAAATATATTTCTGCAGTAAAAAATGTATTAACTAATTTTTTAATGGAATATTAACAAGAATACAAGGGAAATGAGACATTCACTTCTATAATAAAATTTCTGTTATAGAATTCCATCCTTTTTACAATGAAAAAATATTTCCCAACACTAATGTAAATTAAAACAAATTAACATCATATATTTAACATGAATATATGCATTGAAAAAAATAATTTGTACTTATCATTAATTTATTTTCACCAATACAATTTTCCCATTTCAATATTAATTCCAGGGATTCTCAATTCTCATACAACCACATTTTTATAAATAATAAAATCAATGGCACTCAATAAATAATTAATATAATATAATTTATGTATAAATTAAAAAAAATAAAAAATTCCTCCCCTATAATAAATTATGGCATGAGAGGAGAATATAATAGTAACATCTTAATGAAATCACAACTCAACCATAGACTATGTCATTTCCACTACTCTCAATGAAAGAGTTTAAATTATCATACTCAATGATTTTATGTGAAGTTAGATAATAAATTTTATTGTAGTGGTACAATGAATATTAAACTATATAATATATTGGTGTATTTAAATAATGTGAACAAAGAGGTATCCCTATATTCATTCTCAAGGGAATATAATTGAGAGTGAATGATAATATTTATAATCACTGGATTCATGTGGTAGATAATTGAGGTGTTTTCTACGGGTTTAATTTGGATGATAGAGGAATTTAAATAATTCAAATAAAATTTTAATATAGAAGATAAATAAAAGAATTAAAAAGCCCTACCTATTGTAATTTTTGGAATAAATATGGAAGAAGGATTAACAGTGTTCTCACAAATTGTAATAAATAAGGGTCAGGCCTAAACTACATGATAGTGATTTGAATGATTCTTTATTCTTACCAAGTTATGAAATTTTTAAAGGGTTTTATTAGGATAGTGAAGTAAGGTAAAAAGATAAGATATATAATGTATATATATAAATATATATAAAAAAACAACATTTTTAACATATAATAAAATGATGGAACAAAATTATTAATTAACCACCTAGAATATTTAATACCGATAAACACTTTTCCCCCATTTTCCCCCATTTAATTCCCACTTATATCATAAAAAATAATTACAGGGAATATACTTTACATTAATTCTCTAGGGATTAGCTCACTAGCACCAACATCTCATCTGGCTACTACACCACTTTAAATTCTCTACTTAATTAATATGTTATATTTTATATCTTTATAATTATTGATTACTTCAAATGAAATGAGTCACAAAATATAGAAATAATTTTTTATAATGAAAAAAATTTATATTCCCATGATTCCCCATTTAAAATACTCCCTTTAAATCATAAAACTATGTTGTAGGTAAATTCTTGGATGAAGGTAAAGAAATATATATATATATATATATATATAATTCCATACAATTACATGGTAGTAAAGAATACATATATAATGTTACAACATGCTTACCCTTACAAATCATTAGAGGAAAGACATAAATTAGGGTACCCCCACATTAGACTTACATGAGATTAAAAGCATGATTTTATGTCCATGTGAACTCAAAATGAATGATAAGTACATATTAGATAACATTGTGGTGAGGATAAATATCTTTAAATGAAATATGACCAACCTTTATGTGAATATTGGAGAACCTTTATGCTTTATTTAAAAACATTTCTAACCGTTATAAAAGGCATTGAAGACATTTATGCATTTGGGACTTCCCTAAAAAGGACTCTAATGACTTTATCAAAATATATATAACCTTTATGAAAAGTAGGGGTTGAATTTTTGTAGTTGTAGAAACACAATAATACCCACACACAAGGGAATCATAAGAGGCCTATGTAAGGGTAATGTTATTTTCTTTCTAGTTGTGATGAGGTCCTATATAATGGTTAAATACAATATAATAAATAATGTAAATGTAAATTTAATAAAATTATAAACAATAAGTAAAAGGAATCATAAAAACATCAATATTGTTTAGATATTATTGAATATGGAGGGGGTGACTTACACATAGAATTTTAAAGATGAATAAATAGAATATATGAAACTAAAAAGGAAAAGAATTAATAAAGGGAGAAATTGAATACATGATAGTTGAAATTTTTTCTTCTTTTTGATAAACATTATATCAAAATAATTAATGTGTATAATAATTCAAATATATATTATCGATGTGTGATAATTTATGTTGAATTATATAGTATAGAAATTAAATAGGAGAAAATCAAAATTAATGAGAAATTCGATTGAAGTATGATGTGCGGCCATGTGTCTCCACCCAAAAACTCAAGAGGTATAATGCCAAAGCCACTTAGTCCCAATGGTGATTTGGAATCCTTTCTATAATAATTGTGGCTTATGATATCCCCCTTGGGATTCATCGGTATCCATGTTACCTATGCAACACTTTTAGTAGCGTGTGAATCATTTAAAAATAATGGTTGAGTAGAGATAATGTTTCTTTATGAAAATACATTACAATGTACCCAAAAATATGTCATCAAAAGAATTATAAATGATATATAGATTGTTTTGACTAAAATGGATATCCTTTGATGTTTATAGATCTTTGGAGATGGAACTTTGAGTTTCTTAATATACCTAAAATTTTTGTGTTAATTTGGATCAAGAGAATTATTTGGGAGAAAGTTAAATCCTCCATGTGTCAGTTTATATCATTTTTTAGTATCTAATTGGATTGAGAAAACTTTGTAATCATATAAGTTCCTTAAATATATCGAAAACCATAATTTTTTTTATTCTAAACATAATAAATAGACACTCAATGGTGTTTTTTTGATGCCACTAGATACCTAGTTTCCTCTAATGTGTTAGTGAAGGGTTGTTAAGAGGCAATGGATACTAGAGATCATCCAATAAATATATTCTACTATATAATTGATGGTTTGTGTACTTCTAGTGGAATCCACGTATACAATATGAGCCTTTGGGTAGCCCATCCACTACACTACGTATCCAATGTATCATATTACTTCCAAAATTAAATTAATTCTTCCCCAATATCATTCCAATCCCAACTATTGTTCTTCATGGAAAATTCCATGAATTTTATGGATAAAATGTTATTTTTCCTGATCCATCATCACGTTTTAAAATCAATACAAAGCAATAAATTAATTCTACTAATATAAATTCAATGTAAATAGTAAAATTAAATTAAATTAAATTATTTGTAAGATAAGTGGTTTTTTGTGATCATTAAAACAAAATTATTGGTAGTGTTGAAACACAATCTCTCCTATTTATTATAAAAAACATTTAATTTAAAATGATAAATCAAGCATACAACAATAATAAAAATGGTTCATAATTTCAAAATAAATTAAATTTACATAGAGAAGACTAATGTTACAATTCTTATTAGGTAGACAAAATTATATTAAAATGGTATATAATAATATAAATATGTAAATATATTAAATATGATATTAATAATAATAATTTAAATTTTAAAAGATACCACTTTTAAAAACAAATTTATAAAATTTACCCCTTTATAAAATAATCATATCAAAACATGTTTTCCCTCTTGTACTTGATGATATTTCTTCCTCGGTTTGATTATAAGAAAGTGAATCACAATAATAAAAAAAAATTATAATTACTAATCTTTAAAAATATTTTAAATAAAATTTCAATTGAAATCAAAAATAACCTTGAAAAATATTATTATGTGAGAAAATTATTTTAAAAAAGAACCAAAATATTTGAAAAACACCTTTTAAAATCCATAATAACTAAATAATATAATTATTAAATATTTAGATAATAAGTGATACTTAATGAGAAAAATGTATCCATCAAAATAATAATAATAATAAATAATGAAAATTTTAGAACACCTCCTAAATTCAAAAACTTCACAAATATTTGGATCAATATTGTGATAGATTGTATATTTAATAGAAAATTGGAAATGTGTATCAATGTAAAATAATGGAAAAAATATAATAAATTAGAATAAAATTAATTGAGAAATGGAAAAAATATGTGAAAAAGATAATTGAGATAATGAAAGAGGAAACCCATGATAATAAAGATGGTATATAAATTTTTAGGACACACTTTTCTTTAATGAATGGATTTAACAAACATAAAATATTGATTTCATTAGTAGATCTGGTAGAGGTTATTTCATTGAATTAAAACCATAGTTTTTGAAAATTGTATCTGATTAGGAATTGAATTTAAGGAAATATCAAGTGAAATTTTAGAAAATAGTATATATAAACTATTTTTGCACATCATTAATATTTTTTAAGAGAGATAAACAAAATCTGATATAATGAATAAATATATATGTGTATTTGAAAATTATTATTTTTAAACATGTTTGAAAAAAAATATAGAAGTAATAAATATAATGAATCAAAGATGTCAAAAGATATATATATATATATATTTAATAATAATAATATTATAAAAAATACATATTATTTTGAAATATTAAAGATAAGATATTTTTTTCAAAATAAATAAATAAATAAATAATTTATAAATAAAAATATATCTTATAAAGAAAATTTCACCATTAAAATATATAAGGATACTCTTAAAATTATTACATACATGAGATAATGATATCATGTAGAAGATAAACGATAAAAGATTAAAGTAATAAATAAATTCACAATTTAAAACAAAATCATTAAATATTTATTATAAGATTTCCAAATATTTGTTATAAATATATTTAAAATGACTAATTATATAGTATAACCTTTCATAATTTACCTTTGAAGAATTTCAAATGGTCATGGTCTAATGTATTAGTAAAAATATTGGAGTGTATGAATTTTTTGGGGACAAATTCATGTAATATATCACATTTTTGTTGTTTTCTCAAAAGAAGTAGTGATGATGGTCAATGTGTTTTTTGTGAGATTCCTAAAAATGATTTATTGGGATATTGATGTCACATGTATTATCCTACTTAACAGGGATATAAAAAAAATTTATCCTAAAGTCCAAAAGAGTATGTTTCATCTATAGAATTTGAGAACATAAACAACCATTAACTACATATTCTTCTTAAGATGTATAAAGAGAAACTGAATTCTACTTCTTACTAATCAATGAGACAAGGTATTTTACTAGTACATAGAAATTTAAACAAGTAATTTTTCATTTTATTTTTCAACCACAAAAAATCAGAAAAAATGATATTTTAATAGAAGTTACTTTTGTTTATTCTAAACCATGATTTTTAGAACCATTGTAATAATGAAAAATTCATTTGAGAGATTTGAAATGATATTACATTGGATTTGATAAAAATTGAGCATAAAGAAAAACAGTAAACATTATATCATTCTGGTTCATAATAAGGTAATGTATACTACCAATCATAATTCTAAAAATTATTAAATCAATCTTTTATTGGATTTATCTAATATTTAAAAAAAATGTACTCATTGGAGTGATAATTTACTTAATATGATCCATTTCAAATCAATTTAATAGTTTATTGGTGTAATTAATTTTTGTAAGGGATTCCATAATTTTTTTGGGATGTTAGAAAACAAAAGAAGAATTTGAGTTTATCCACAAAGCTCGTCTCAAAATCAATTTTCAATAAATTTGAATATTCACAAAAAATTTTTGATGTGGAAGATCTAAATGTAACATAATCAATGTAAATTTAAATGAGTAAAAGATCATTTGAGATGAGTTTTAAAAAAAATATTGAGTCAGATTTTCTTATTTTGAAAACATTATCATGAAGATAATTTGAAATGTGTTTATCCCATGCTTTATGGTTTATTTTAAACCATAAAGTGATTCAGTTTGTTTAAAAACATATTTTTAAAGAAATTATATATTCCAAACTAGGTGGTACTTCCCAAAACAATGATTTGGAAAAAAATCCATTTAGAAATTCACTTTTGAGATCCATTTCAAATATTTTTACATTCATATGAGAGGTGAATGCTAATATGATTCAAAAGGATTCTACACAAGATATGGGTGAAAATTCATCACAGGTGTTAAAATAATTCTTCTTGATTATATCATTTTTTATTGGATGAGATTTATTTGTAGTGATATTATAATATTCTTTATGATGATTTTTAAAAACCCATTTATTTCCTATAACATTTAGATAACATTTTTATTCCATAAGTGTCCTTGCAACATGTATGGTGAAATTACTGAGTTAAATTTGTTTTAAATTAAGTTTTTGGAATAATTAACGGTTTAGTTATGCTTTCTTAGTTCAAGGTAAGAGATAAATGATATGTGTTGAAGCTTACTAAAGACTGGTATATGATTTTGAGTTATCTCATTTAAATCACTGATGAATTGTTTACAGGCATGGGATTTAAATTTTTGAATACTTTTGAAATATAATTTGAGGGGGACTCTTATTCATGTTCAATATATTTATTTTTAAAAGTCTCACATAAATCAAATCTTAAAGAACATTATAAAGAAGAAGTTTTGATAAATTTTTAAAAATAACAACATGGATTGATTCATCCCTCATTTTAGTGCCATTGTTGGAGGCGTAGTAAAATTTTCACGAGTCGGAGTAGTGAAGAAATATACCATCATCAAACATGGAATCAAATTTACCAATATTGTATTTAGTGTTTAAAATAAGACTTTTTCAACTAAAATATTGAAAAATCACACATAAGGTATTTTATTATGAAAGAGAACAGAAGATATTTTCTTAATAAATTACTAATTAGAAGACACATAATGATATAACATCCAGTATTAATAGCCACAACCAAAATAATTTGATGCAAAAATAAATAAATTCTTTTGAGTGGTTTCTCGGATTATTTGATTCTTCCCCTCTACTATACCATTTTTTTGAAGGGTTTCAGAGTAGAAAAAGAATAATTACAGGGTTTAGAATAATATATTAAGTGACAGATACTTTTCATATATAAATATTATAACAATTGAAATGAATATTTATTACATAACTTAATAATCCAAGCTAGAATAATTTAGGTTTAATCCCTTCGGTTACATGGAAACAAAATAAACTAGGTTATAGTGAATTACATCCTCTCCCCCTAAGTTCTTCATATATTGAATCCTTCTTAGACTTATCATATATAAAACCATTACTTGTTAACTGGGGAAGAAAACATAGTAAAGGGTGAATTCAAATGATAAGTAATGGAAAACAAGGGAGATACCAATACTAACATGGGAACAACCCAAGTATATGGGTATGCTCTTAACATATGTAAACCATAGCATGTATATCATAGACCAAAAACATGAGTCATGGAATAAATCATTTTTTTCAGAAGACACAATTAATTAAGAAATCAATTAACATTGTCCATGATATCATACCATTGGAAGAAGACATAGATTATGAAATACACATAATTGTTGAAAACATTGGTCAGGTATACACATAAATACAATCTTATCATGATAAGAATGAGATATCCTATAATGCCCATACCATAGTTACCTAGAGTCGGTGCATTATTACATAACATTGGCATGATCACAAAAGATCAAGTCTCGATAGACCGATTAGTTTAGTAGCCTTGGAATCACTGGATACATTCATAAATTTTAAATTTACATCATAAAGTGAAAACTATTACAACATCTTGTCTCCACACTCATATCCCATTATACTATCTCCTGTAGGTCATTCATAAAATAATTATTCTCATCTTGGGAAAAATAAAACAAACAAAGGGGTGAGCTCAAATGCATAGTAAGGATAACAATATAGCGGAAACTTTCATAAATAAGCATAAACATTTAAGACAATGTATAACTAAAACAAAATCCTTTTAATCATTAACTTCGGCATAAGATGGAAAAGATAAAATGAAATAATGCCATTTACTTATTCACAAGGTTATTCTACTAGTCGAATAATAACATGCAATAACAATAACCACTTTTATAATTATGGAATGCATAATGCCAGAATATCATAACCACATAGTCACGGACTTGTGCGAAGACTAAAAATAAGATTTTGTCAAGTCCTTATACCGAGACACTAGTATGTCTCATGAGACCTACTGATGCATCGAGGAGCTATAGTGGGCTCCACCCATCACTTATTAAGTCCAATTCATTCCTCATATTAATAGGTTTAAACATAATATTTACATTCATATAAAAACTAGCATAATAAATTTCAATACATTCTCCAATATTATATAAAAATTAAAACATATCACAAAACCTTCAATACAGTATGGGTGTTTTGTATCATAATAAATCAACTTCAAATAAGCTTACAATCCATCAAAGGATGTTGACATAGATGAAATCAAAACTATTTGAGAGAAATATCACTTTTTTTAAAATCCTTTAAAAGTCACATATTTATAAAATAAAACATTTACTTTGAAAATTCTCATATAATATTGTAAGGGAAGCTTCGACAATTTTATAATGGCGGAAAATAGCCACACCTACCGTATAAGATAAAAAAGACATTCTTACCATAATTTTGTCGAAAAGGTTAAAAAGTACCTTGTTTGGAAAACAACAGAAAGATTCCTTTATAAACATCTTATAAAAAATTCAACAAGGGTATAAACGACATTAATCCATAGTCTGTAAAATAGTAAGAATGATTTGATGTACATTTTTAAGAAACATGGATGTGGATGATAAAGAGGTTCCAATAGATAATAATGTATAAACAATCTCGGATAATGAAGAGATTGTAAAATAAATCCTTACCTTGTACTTTTCCTTGGTTGAGGGTAGGTTAACCTCTTGTATAATGGGGAAATAATTGTTATTAAATTATACAAGAATCATAAACATCAATATGACATCATATATGATCTTTTAACATTGATTTGTTAATAATATCTTAGTATTATCATCGTTTCAGGTGTTAACAAATTTTTTTCCTTTATATTATTTTTTATGTGATCCATATTTGTTATGGATGGGATGTATATTATTCATATCAATAATGATATCATGTCTCTAAAAATTATTTTTAGTCGTCAAATGAAATTTAGTCTTGAATGGATACGATGGGGAATGAATCTCATCATGTTCATGGAGACGGTAATCCGTACGTATGCATGAGAAGAAATTTCATTATTTTATATTATAATAATATATAATTGGATTTTATATCATATATGCAGAATAATTATAATTTTCTATTTATTATTCACATGATTTACACATCATTATTATACCCATCCAAATAATAATGTATCGAATATCAATTACACCATGACGTGGAGACGGTAAGTCGTACGTACACACATATGTTGACATGTAATTAAAAGGATGGATAGAATAATTAATATGGATGTACCATAACATCATAGTATGTATATGATACTGGAGTTATTATTTTAGAATGGAAATAACAAAGAAAGAAGAAGTTGAAGAAGAAAGGAACTTGAAAGAGGGTGGTGAAAACATTACCTCTTCTTCAGGTTCTTCCTTTTTATTTGATCAAAAGGGATCCATAGGATAGATTTATTATCAAAATAAGGCCTCTAGGTATAAGTGATGTAATTTTATAGAATATCTGGGTAGGGTTTGGCTGATCCAAAATGCTTTGATGGTGTAAATTAGATAGAAGAGGGAGTGCCCTTTTATAAGAGGGGTGAGGGGCACCTTTAGAAATGCTAGAAATATTATTTTATAATAAATTAATATTCGATTTATAATAGATCTAAAGTAGATTATTTAATGTTTAAGGTTGTTATGGGTCTAAATCCTTTAAACTAATATATTTTAGACAGGCTTGGGTTACTATATTAACCTTATCATTTATATTTAACTCTTAGTTAAATCGTTTGACATTTACCAAGTCTCTTTGTATTTTTACATTATATGTTTTATAAACATACTATAAACATTCATGAGACCCCCAAGTGGTCCATTAATGATAGACCTATCATTATATATGTCCTTTTTCCGAACCTTAGATTTTTATGAATTGAATAATAATTAATAATATAATATTTGTTTTAAAAACTCTTTTATGTCAATTTTGACACTATTTGGTATTTTGTTATTTCTAAATTCATAAAAGCATTATTACTTCGAAAAAAATACATCTAACCAACCCTAATATGTTATATTATCCTATATAATTAATGTAATTCATTAAAAGTATCAAATTACATTTATTTTGATATTTATAATATCAATTATTTTAATATTTCATTAATTAGGTAATTACTGCATCACCATTTATGACATAAATAAATTATATTATATAATGTCTAAAAATTATAAATAAAATACCATTATGTAGGAAATCTTTTTATCTTTCTATTTAATATTTATAATCGAATTTATATTATGTATCACCCTATATTAAACATATTTCAGTTATTAAACATTGATTTTAACTCTTTTAACTCTTCTTTGATTTAAATAATAATAAATGTCCTAATCTAATCCAAGTGGACCAAAATGATAATATTTTATTCCTAAGGTTGTTTTTGGTCGAGATAAACTTGTCCAATAGAATTAGGATAAGTGTTATGGTAATATTAAGATCATTTTTACCCTTAATCACCCTATTTACTATTAACCGTGGTAAATAAAAGTAAAAAGTTACTATTCAGAAGAAAATTATTTTTATCCTATTGAACCACATTTTAATTCTTGATATTAACATTGTCTCTCAGATCTTCTAAATTCCACTCACAGAAGCAGTAAAATTATTTTTTATGTGAATTTCAAATTTCTCATAGGAGGTGGGTAAAAGACGGTGAAAAGTTCAATAAAATTTTTATATATTTAAAATTATTATAAAATAACTCATATGAATTACATTGAAACTGTATAGGTATTATGTATATATTTTGACCATAATTAAATTTAAATAAAATAAATAATAATTTAAATATTAATTCGGTTTTAAACTATAACAAAGTGTTTTTCACTATTCATCAAAAATTGAATGTTTTCCGAAAAATACAAAAAATTCCCGCTAAGCTAATTTCGATATTTCAAATCCAAAAATGAAGTCCATTTTGAAAGATAAAAATTATAAAATATCAAAAAGTGGGTATTACTATTCATAAATTCTAGTTTGATTGGTTGTGGTGTGTGATAGAACTCAAAGTTGCGCACAACACAGACAACTGTATTATTCAAAGGGAAGCGTACTGTGGAAGATTGGGGTGTTACATTCTCCCCTCCTTCAAATAATTTCATCCACAAAATTTCTAGAATACTACCGCATGAAAAGACTTGGGTGGTTCTTCATCATAATTTCCTCGGGTTCCCACGTTACCCCTTCCATCTAATGGTTTCTCCATAGAACTTTTACCAGGCAAGTCATTCGGTTTCTCAGCACTTGTTCTCTTATATCAAGAATCTTGGTGGGCTCTTCGCAATAAGATAGACGGGTTCTAGTTCTAATTCCTCATAAGTGAGTACATGCATTGGGTCAGGCATGTATTTTCTCTACAGTGACACATGGAACACATCGTGAACAATAGAGAGACTAGGCGGAATTTCCAAATGGTAAGCTACAACCCCAATTCGTTCTAGAATTTAGAATGGTCAGATGTACCTGGGACTCGGTTTACCTTTCTTACTGAAATGTATAACTCCCTTCCATGGAGATAACTTTAAGAAAACATGATCCCCCACTTGAAATTCCAAATACTTTCTTCGGTTATTGGCATATCTCTTCTGTATACTTTGAGCTACATTGATGTGGTTTTGGATTACCTTCACCTTTTCCATCATTTCCTCCACCTGTTCCGGGCTGACATGTTTTCTTTCACCAACGTCATCCCAACAGGTTGGTGTGCGACATCTCTTTTTGTATAACGCTTTATATGGTGTCATCCGAATACTTGAATGGAAGCTATTGTTATAGGAAAATTCTACCAGAGGTAAATATAGATCCCACATACCCTAAAAGTCAAGTAAGAAATATCTCAACATGTCGTCTAAGGTTTGAATAGTCAATTATGATTTTCCATCTGTTTGAGGGTGGTAGGTAGTGCTCAAACAAAGATCAATATCCAAGGCCTTCTGAAGTCTCTTCAAAAATCATGATGTAAAATTGGGATCTCCATTAGAAACAATCAATAGGGGTACTCCATGAAGTCTCACAACATCATTAATAAATAGTCTTTCTAGATGTTCAAGTTGTAAAACTTCTATTATAGCAAGAAAATGTACTAACATGGTATGATGATCCACAATGACCCATATTGCATCATTCCATCTAGGAGTCTTTGGTAGTCCCATGACAAATTCCATCATGATATTATACCATTTTACTTAGGTATGGGAAGAGGATTCATGACTCCTCTAGGCTGTTTCCTTCCATCTTTCACTTGTTGACAAATTATACATCATGACACAATATTAGCAATCTCCCTCTTCATGTTGTCCCACAAAAAATGTTCCTTTAAATATCTATACATTTTGGTGCTCCCATGGGTGTATAGAAAAATTGGAACTATGAGAATCATCTAACAATTACTTTTTTAAATCAGGTATATTAGGAACATAATTTCTCTTCCCAAATTTCAAAATTCCATCTTCATACACGGAGTCACTCAATCTCACATCATTCACAGCTTTTAATCTTCTTTTTAAACTCTTCATCATCAGTCGGAGAACTCTTTATCCTTTCTAGTAAATATAGTTTGGAAACCAATTAAAAAAGCATTGATGTTTCACCTTCCATGGTGATTCCCATATCCATATTTACTAGATCCAGGTATATAGGATCCTTTTCAACTATCATCTTGTACAAAACTCCATGATCATTTC
Source organism: Viscum album (assembly GCA_963277665.1). Taxonomy (NCBI): domain Eukaryota; kingdom Viridiplantae; phylum Streptophyta; class Magnoliopsida; order Santalales; family Viscaceae; genus Viscum; species Viscum album. The sequence continues at coordinate 450,326,543 of OY728142.1, read as the reverse complement.
TACTCAAAGCATCTGCCACCTTATTTTCCTTCTCTGGGAGGTAGCGTATCAGGCAATCATAATTCCTCAGTAGTTCAAGCCATCTCCTTTGCCTCATGTTGAGTTCTTTCTGTGAGAAAATATACTTCAAACTCTTGTGATCAGTATAAATCTCATATTTCTCACCATAGAGATAATGTCTCCATATCTTCAATGCAAAGATTACAACAGCTAAATTATGTTCCTGAGTAGGATAGTTCTGCTCATTAATTTTTAGTTGTCGTGCTGCATAGACAATATCTTTATCATTCCGCATAAGGACACAACTGAGTCCTTTCTTCAATGCATCACTATAAATAACAAACCCATCATTCCCTGATGGTAGAGTGAATATAGAAGAATTGACTAATCTTCTCTTCAGTTCTTCAAAACATTTTTCACACTCTTTTGTCCAAAAAAATTTAACCCCTTCACATGTGATCTTTGTTAATGGGTTAGCCAATCGGGCAAAATTCTGGACGAAATGCTGATAATAACCTGTTAAACCAATAAAACAGTGCCCCTCAGTTATAATTTTTGGGGCTGGCCATTCTTGGATTGCCTTGGTCTTATAAGGATCAATAGAGATTCCATCTTTGGATACAATATGTCCAAGAAAAGAAATCTCATGAAGCCAAAATTCACACTTTCTATACTTCCCATATAATTCATGCCTTCAAAGAGTCTTCAAGATAAAGCACAACTGATTTTCATGGTCTTCGTAGATTTTTGAATATAACACGATATCATCATTAAATACCACCAAAAATTCATCGAGATATTCCTTGAAAAATCTATTCATTAGATCTATGAATATAGATGGTGCATTAGTCTGTCCAAAAGGCATTACTGTAAACTCTTAATTCCCGTAAATGGTTCTAAATGTTGTCTTCATAATGTCTTCCTTCTTCACACACAATTGATGGTATCCAAATCGAAGGTCGATCTTTGAAATGTATTGAGCTCCATGAAGTTGGTCAAATAAATCATCAATGCGAGGTAGGGGGAACTTGTTCTTTATTGTTATAGCATTGATTTCCCTATAGTCGATACATAACCTCATGGATCTATCTTTCTTCTTAACAAAAATGACAGGGGCTCCCCATGGAGAAAAACTAGGGAGAATAAATCACTTATTACTCAATTCCTGTAGTTGTTTCTTTAGATCAACTAATTCCACAATGGCCATTCTATAAGGGGTCTTCGATATGGGCCTTGATCTATGAATTAAAAAAATGGAAAACTCAATTTCTCGTTTTGGAAGATGTCCAAGTAAATATTCCAGGAACAAATCAACATATTCTATCACAACAGGTACATCCTCTATTTGAACATTCATTTCCTCACCCACATTTATTTCATTCTATTCCTCCCCAATAATTGAATTTAGTTGAGCTACTGGGGGTGGATCTGGATAAGAATCAGGTGGTGACGATTCTGCTCTAAAGATAAGGTGTTCCTTATCATTATCATAAAAAATCGTAACCTCATTCTTCTTACAATAAATCTTAGAATCATGGTATAAAATAAAATCCATATTGAGGATTATATTTAACTCAATCATAGGTATGATGATGAGATCAAGAGACAAATAACATTTATATGCCCTAATGTGAACGGATCCAAAGAACTTTGTAGCAATGATACTTCCCTTAGGATTTTTAACTGACAACTCCCTTGTTAAATCAAACTAAAAATATTTAATTTTCTTAGAAATCTGGGAACATATGAAACAATTCGATTATCCAAAATCAAATAATGCATTTACTAAACTTGAGGAAACTATTAAATTACCTGCCACTGTGTCTTTTGGAGCTTCTACCTCAGCAGTAGTGATAGCATAATCTTGGCCTTGATCCCTTGGCCTTTTGAGGTAAGTTCCCCTGATGCTTAGTAAATTCATTAGCATAATGTCCCATCTCCCATAAGTTGTAGCATTGAACCCCGGTAGCTTCTTTCTGCCCCATGCAATCACGAACTTGGTGGCCCTTTTAACCACACTTATAACAGACTCACATTCCATTCAAGCAAGTACAAGGGTGTTTCTTCCCACATTTACTGCAGGATGGATATTCAAATTTTCACTACTTCCCCTCATTTCCATTTTCATAGTGATCAATAGATCTCTTCTTGTCTTGCTTTGCTTTAAAGTCGTATAAATTAATGAATTTTTTTCTATCTTGATAGCACATGAGACCATATCATCGTATGAAGAGAAGGATTGTGACACTAATCCTTGATGAAGAAATGGTTTTAACACATAAATTAAATGATCAATCTTACTTCTTGGGCTTTTTATATAATCTCCAGCATACCTTGCTAACCTTGTAAATTTATCCTCATACTTTGCGACATTCTCATCCTCCTTTTGTCTCAGACTCAAAAATTTCCTTTCCATATCTACATGATGGTCACAAGGAAAGTAATTTTTATAAGAAAATCTCTTTGAACTCCCTCCATTCCATATTTGAAACATCATCATCTTCATTTTTGTTTTGAATCAAAGACCACCATTGATCAACATCTTTAGTGAGGCAGTAAACAACCCTGATAACTTTTTCCCTTTAACTACTCCTAAGGCATGGAATATTATCTCTAAGAAATTTATCCATTGCTCATCTACTAAGGGATTTGTACTCCCATTTAATGTTGGTGGTTGTTTCCTCGTGAAGCGTTCTAACATTGATCCTCCACATTGTGGATCAGGGTGCTCCATATAGGTATGGTTATTATTCATAACCTGAGTGAGTTTTCCTAGTACGGTGATTAGCTGATCTGCACTAGTTGTATCACCAGCTCCACTATAATTATCTTGAATAGGAGGGAAATCCTTACATGGAGTTCTTTCATTGATATAGTTTTCATTTCTTATACTAGGATCCATTTCTAAATAATGTCATAAACTAGATAAGTTTATGAATAAAAATACATAATTCCATACTTGTAAAACACGTAACATAAATTGAACTATTTATGGATATAATACATAATCATTAAATAAAAGTTTTTTTTGATGAATTATATACTCATAAACCCTTCATAATGGTTTGTAATGAAATTGATAATTATCCTAAGCATATCCCCTGGGAGTGTCATAACCAAGAGTAAAGAAAGGCCCGTTGTCGTGCACCAGTTCCCGTTTGAGTCTAGCTCAAATTAGTGTTTTCGGGTTTTAACCTTAGGTACATTTATGCCAGAGCTGCCTCTACCTGCTCATATCCAAACATGGATGTATTGCTTGGAAAACTCACAAAATATATAAATCCAAAATTCTAGGATGTTCTTCTATACTAATCCTCAAAGTCCATCTTAAGTCTATGTGCTCTAATCAGAGTTTATCTAAATCTAGTTTCCAAGGTTTGTACTAATCTTCCTCTGATACCAACTGTAAATCCCTGACCCTAGTTACCCAGAGTAGGTGAATTATTACATATCATTGGCATGATCACAAAATATCACGTCTCGAAAGACCGATTAGTTTAGTATCCTTGGAATCACTAGATACATTCATAAAGTTTAAATTTACATCATAATGTGAAAACTACAACAACATCTTGTCTCCACACTCATATCTCTTTATATTATCCATGGAGGTCATTAATAAAATACTTCTTCACATCCTGGGAAAAATAAAACATGGAAAGGGGTGAGCACAAATTCCCAGTTAGGATAACAATATAGAGTAAGCATTCATAAATAAATATAAACATTTAAGGCAATGTATTACTAAAAAAATCCTTTTAAACTTGAAATTCAGCATAATATGGAAAAGATAAAACGAAATAATTCTATTTACTTATTCACATGGATATTCTACTAGACTAATAATTACATGCAATATCAATAACCACTTTCATAATGATGGAATGCATAATGCAAGACTATTATGACCACATAGTCAAGGCCTTAAGCCAAGACTACAAATAAGATTTTTTCAAGGCCTTATGCCAAGACACTAGTTTGTCTCATGAGACCTACCGATGCATCAAGTAGCTATAGTGGGAACCACCCATCACTTATTAATTCCAATGCATTCTCATATAAACATGTTTAAACATAACATAAACATTTGTATTAAAACTAGAATACGAAATGTCAATACTTTCTCCAATAACACATCCACATTCAAACATATCACAAAACCTTCAAAACAATATGGATGTTTGGTATCATAATCAATCAACTTCAAATAAGCTTAAAATCCATCAAATGATGTTGACATAGATGAAATCAAAACTATTTGAGAGAAATATCTCTTTTTTTAAAATAATTTAAAAGTCACATAATTATAAAATAAAACATTTACTATGAAAATATTCTCATAATATTGTAAGGGAAGCTTCGACAATTTTATAACGGTGGAAAATAGCCACACCCACCGTATAAGTTAAAAAAAGACATTCTTACCTTAATTCTGTCAAAAAGGATAAAAAGGACCTTGTTTGGAAAATGACGGAAATATTCCATTATAAAAATCATATAAAAATTCAACAAGGGTATAAATGACTTTAACCAATAGTATTTAAAATATTAAGAATGATTTTAAATACAATTTTAAGAAACAGGGATGTGAATGATAAAGAGGTCCCAGTAGATAATTACGTATAAAAAATCTCGGATAATGAAGAGATTGTGAAATAAAACCTTAACTTGTAATTTTTCTTGTTTGAGGGTAGGTTAACTAATTGTATAATGGCAAAATAACTGTTATTAAGTTATAAAATAATAATATACATTAGTATGATATCATATACTATATTTTAACATTGATTTGTTAATAATATCTTTGTATTATCATCATTTCGTGTGTTAAAGAATTCGTTTTCCTTTATATTCATTGTTATGTGAGCCATATTTGTTATGTATGGGATTCATATTATTCATATCCAGAATTATATCATGTCTCTAAAAATTATTTTTAATCATCAAATAAAATTTATTCTTGAATGGATACGATGGGGAATGAATCTCATAGCGTTCGTGGAGACGATAATCCGCACATATGCACGAACGACAATATCATTATTTTGATATTAAAATAATATATAATTGGATGGTATATCATATATAAATAATAAATATCATGTTATATTTATTATTTACATGAATTACACATCAATATTATACCCATCCAAATAATAATGTATTGAATAACAATTACACCATGATGTGGAGACGGCAAGCCGTACGTACACACGTATGGTGACATGTCATTCAATGGATGGATAGAATAATGAATATGGATGTACCATAACATCATATTATATATAAGATATTGTATTTATTATTTTAGAATGTAAATAACAAAGAAAGAAGAAGTTGAAGACAAAAGTAACTTGAAAGATGGTGGTGAAAACATTACCTCTTCTTCGCGTTTTTCCTTTTGATTTGACCAAAATGCACTATAGGTAGACTTTATGATCAAAATAAGGCCTCTAGGTCTATGTTAGGGATGTTGAGAGAATATTTGAGCAGGGGTTGGCCGAGAAAAAAGGCTTTTATGGTATAAATTAGAGAGAAGGGGGAGTTCCCTTATATAAGAGGGGTGAGGGGTACCTTTGGAAAAGGTAGAAATATTATTTTATAATAAATTCATATTCAGTTTCTAATGGCTCAAAAGTGTATTATTTAAATTTTAAGGTAGTTGTGGGTCTAAGTACTTTCAACCAATAGTTTTCAGAAAGGTTTGTGTCAATATATTAACCCTATCATTTATATTTAACTCTTAGTTAAATAGTTTGACATTTAACATGTCTATTTGTATTTTTATATTATATGGTTAATAAACATACTATAAACTTCAAAGAGACACCCAAGTGGTCTATTAATGATAAAAACATAATAATATATGTGTTTTGGCCGAACTATATATTTTTAGTAAGAGAATATGAATTAATAATATAATATTTGTTCTAAAAACTATTTTATGTCAATTTTGACACTATTTGGTATTTTGTTTTTTTGAAATTCATAACAGAATTATTACATAAAAAAATTACTATAACCAACCCAAATATGTTATATTAACTTATACAATTAGTAAAATTCTTAAAAAGTCTCAAATTACATTTATTATGATATTTATAATATCAATTATTTTAATATTTCATTAATTAGGTAATTACTACATCATAATTATGTCATAAATAAATTAATTTATTAGAGGTCTAAAAATTAAAAATAAAATACTATTATGTAGGAAATAATTTTATCTTTCTAATTAATATTTATAATCTAATTTATATTATGTATAACTCTATATTAAAAATGTTTCAGTTATAATCCTTTGATTTTAACTCTTTTAACTCTTCTTTGAATTAAATAATAATAAATGTCCTAATTTAATCCATGTGGAACAAAATGATAATATTTTATTATTAAGGTTTTTTTTATCGAGATAATCTTTTCCAATAGAATTAGGACATGTGTTAGGATAATATTAATATCATTTTCACCCTTAATTACCCTATTTACTTTTAACCGTGGTAAATAAAAGTAAAAAGTTACTATTCACCAAAAATAATTTTTATCTTATTGAACCACAATTTACTCCTTGATATTAACCATGTCCCTTGGATTTTCAAAATTCCACTCAAAGAAGAGGTAAAATTATGTTTTATGTGAATTTCCTAATTCTGCTATGAGGTGTGTAAAAGATAGTGAAAAGATCAATAAAATTTTTATATATCTAAAATTATTCTAAACAAACTCCAATTTATTACATTGAACCTATATAGGTATTATGTATCTATTTTGAAATAAATTAAATTTAAATAAAATAAATAAATATTTAAATAAAAATTTGGTTTTAAACCATAACTTTGTGTTTTTTCACTATTCATCAAAAATTGAATGTTTTCAGAAAAATACAAAAAATTCACCCTAAGATAATTTCAATATTACAAATCCAAAAATGAGGTCCATTTTGAAAGATAAAATTTATAAAATTTCAAAATGTGGGTATTACTATTCGCAACGGCTAGTTTGATTGGTTGTGGTGTGTGTTAGAACTCGAAGATGCGTACAACATATGCTACTGTATTATTCAAAGGGAAGTGTACCGTGGAAGATTGGGGTGTTACATATCCGCCCATGTTCCTACATTGATATTTGGAAAAACTCCCTTGTACCCACCATGGGGCTTGTGATAACCTACTACCTATACTTTGATATTAATGATCATTAATCATTACCCATGGAATTGGAAATAGATATTGGTCCCACCCATCAAATAATGAAAATTATACATATTTTTTCCCACATGAACATAAAACATTTATCATATCGATATACATGAAATAAATGGGTTTAAAAATGTTTCATCATATCATAATTCATGGAAATGTTATGGGTTTCATTAACATTGTATCATAATATCCATAAAATATATGGAGAGATAATAAATATGGTATCATTGGATAATATCCCCATAAATTCTTATGTAACATCAAAGGATGTCATCTTAGAGAGATTTTATTTGAAATGTCACAGGGAATGTTAATTTTGAAAAATCCCCTTTCCATTTTAAAATCACTTATTAAAAAAACCACACTTTTACAAAATAAAAAATAATAATTGAAAATAACCTTGTAAAATGGTAATTTAATATTTAAAGAAAATATTTTTTAGGATGGATGGAAGATCCATTAACACTTTATATATTATAAAAACATTAATTTCTTGCTATTTTAGATGCATTAAAAAGAACCGCATTTAGTGAACGACATGTAGATTTCCTTAAAACAATTTGTAGAAAAAAATGACTTCAAAAATTCATATTATAATATAAATAAGTGTCAAATTTTTGATAGTTATTATTTCTTAAAAACACTTTTTTTTGGTTTTGACAACGGGATTAATTTTAAATTAATTTAGGAAACTTATGTGTTTTGAATTTGAAAAAATGGATTCCATATTTGAAATCAAGAGGTCCAAATTGAGTAAATATACAACTATTAATTTTATACATTATGAATAGTACATTCAGTAAATATTTTATTTACTATGGTCAAAAGGATAAATTTGTAATTAAGGGTAAAAAATAATTTTATAATAAAATTAAATTAAACTAAAACATGTCCTAACTCTATTTGATGATATATGTCCAACATTTGGAATCATTGGGATGATTTTTGGACCCCATTGATTTACTAGTGTGAGAAAATGACATTTATTTATTTTTAATTTATAGTTAAGGAAAATGTAAAATAAACATATATCTTTGAGTAAAAGATGTTTTATATGGGGATATATAAGTGATATTTATGACTATAAGTAGTAAATAGAAGGATAAAACTATTTCATAAATCATGGTATTTTATTTATATTTTTTAGACACTAAATAAATAAATTTAATTATGACACAATGGTGATGTAGAAATTGATTCTTTAATAAATGATTAAAATAAATTATATTATATGCATTAAAATAAATTTTTTTTGAAACTTTTTTGGCCATAAACGAATTTTATATATTACATTGACTTGTTATATTTGAATCAATGAATGTTTTTCTAATGGATCACGTTGTTTTGCATTTTTGAAAAAGTCATGATATGAATAGTGTCAAAATTGAGAGAATTCATATTTTTAATAAAAAATATTTTATTAAATATTATAAAATTGAGAAAAATAAATTATTCCACCAAATAGTTATCTTAATTCTAAAATTGTATTTTTACTTTTTAATTTGGAAATTTTTAACATTTTGGCAACTGTTTTGATTCTCAAAGAGTATAATACTTGATTAAAGAGTAAGAGTAAAAAAAGGTTCAAATAAAAAAGATAACGATTAAAAAATTTCCCAAACCAGTACAATTATTATTGGATTATTTTATTTAAACTTATATTCAAATTAAAGTCTATTTAAAAGAGTTTTGTTCCTTTTGATCCTGAAAATAATTTTATAATAAAATAATACTTTTAAACATTCCTAAAGAGCCCCTCCTCCCTCTAATAAAAGGCCACTAACTATAACCCATAACTCACACATCCCAAGCCCCTTAGTTCATCCAAAATATATTCCAATAATCTCCAAAAAACCCTCTCTTCCACCTATAAGTCTTACTTTTGGCAGAAGTCAAATCAATAAGTCTTTTTGGTTCAAACCAACGGGAGTTAACCGATATATAGGTAATGTTTTCTCTCAAGTTCCTTTTCATTATTTTTCCTTCTCCACTCCCTACTATCATCATATTCATTGTATATATAAAAAAGGTATCCTAAATATATTAGGTTGTTATTTTGAGAAGTATTTGAACTACACTAACACACAACTCTATCTAATGGATACGAACATTCTTGTTTCTGTGGACGACGAACTAATGGCTCACGATACAATGATTGTAAAAATTATCTTTTACTTCCTCTCTTGGTGGCCATAATGATGGAACTAAATTTATATGTGATATAAGATATATTTATATTTTCTCTATTATTCTATATTTTTTTATTTATAGCATAACTTTATTGCATCCATAATCAGTATAATTTATAATTTAATTGGAGGAAGTGAGGACTACCGCCCCCTCAAAGAGATATGACTCGTTCATTCCATACATGGAATATATAAAGGACGGAATTTATGAAATTATATATGATATTAAACTAGAATTATAATATATATATTTATCATTATGTTTTCATTCCATTAAATATGAAATAGATATGGAAGTAGCATTCAAGCGTACATATGACTTACCATCTCCATGAATGGTGTATTTAATTTCATATCTTCCAAATGTTATGTACTATAATAAATAAATATATATACTAGATATATATATTATATATATGATACATAAATCATGAATATCATTTTTGAGATAATGGACTTTTGACCACATGGAAAACTTCTAATAATAAATTCACTTTTGGCTCAAGTACCAAATATCGACACAAACAACTGTAATTAACGTAAATGATTATGTAATGTTTATAATGTGGTAATAAGTGATATTAAAGGAATAATAAACTATAAAATGGTTCTGAAGAACATATAAATTACCTTTATTTTATTATTAATGACATTTAAGAACAAATGGTTCACATTAAACTTGAGGCAAGGGGCTTCATCTTACTCACCATTCATGGAGGCATATTTTGATTTATAAAATAATTTCTTTTATACGGTGTATAAACCCCCCTTATATTTTCAATTCTTTCGAAGGGAATAATATTTCTACGAAGCGTTTTACTAAACGAAAACATTAATGTTTCTTTTAAACATATGCTGTGAAAATGACCTATCCCCCATCATAAGCATTATTTGATATTTTGATTCATTAACAAGCAGTAATGTTTTTAAAAGTAATATAAAAATCATATTCACTTTTTTCATATTTTTGTATTGAATGTGGAATAGAAAATGGAATTATTATGTCAATATGTTGTCATGTTATATTTTTATTTCAATGAGTAAATGTTTTAATTCCATAATAGATGTTCATGTGTTATGATTATGTTATGGTTCTTGGGAATTGTTTAGGCATTCAGGTGGTTCTATGATAATCCATGGGTGGGTGAGCCCTCTATAGCTCTATAATTCATTGGGATGCATGATAGAGGTAAACATTAATGTTTCTTCAAAGATATTTAATGAATATATTTTGATGTGTATTCCCAATGTAACTCTCTACGTAGCAGTGAATACTAAAATGTAAGTATGTTATAGATTCCACAAGATGCATTTATGATTTATGATTTCAATGTGTTATTCATAAATATTTTGATTTCAAAAGGTGTGTTAATGGGTATTTGTTTTTTATTTATTGATGGAATAATGATTTATTTCTTTATTTTATAACCCTTGTTGTGATTTTTATGTTCATCCCATATTTTTGAAATGTTTTTCATAGGGTATAAGGAAGGGTATGATAAAGGAAGAATTCAATGAGATTTATATCAAGAAAATACTATTGATTTATTATATGAGTTTTATTATTGTGAAAAAATTGGATAATGTAGAAGTGTATACATTGTAATTTGTGAGAGGTAATGTAATAGTTACAACCTAATTCTATAAAACTCTAAACCTAAAAATATCTGCATTGAAAATTATTAACTTAATTCAAGATTATGTAATATTTAAGGTCAAGGACTTATAAAAACAATGAGATAAGGTTATAAATATGTATGAAAACTATCCATATTCTGGTAAAAGTTAGAATATTCCACAATTAATTAAAACTATAACATGAAACACCCAGCCGCACATTACACATGTTAGTTGAAAAATCAAAATATCAAGCATAAAATCTCTACCTTGTAAATCCATCTAAAGGGTGAACCAATTATTCATTATTATTCTTTCTCTCACTATAATCCCATCAAATTTTTACTAATATTTTATCATACATGAAAAGATTATGGAGTCTGGGAATCAATGGGAAGTTTCACATTACATTCTATATCACATTTGATGGTGTTCTATAAACTTATGGATTCTGTCGAAATGTTGCACATTTTAAACCATCATTTATTTCAGTATTTTCCTCCTAGAATAAGATACAATCATTTCAGGAAAGAATGAATTTTGTTTTTTTAAATACCATGTTCTTCGACTAAAATCTATTCCATATAGTGGTTTGAGGGAATATCTACATCATATGGATGTAATTCCATAAATAAGGTAACAATGTAATTGATTGAAGTATTATAAATTATATACATAGTTTTCCATGGAAACAATCATATTAAAAATTAATACTTTTTCATTTTGAAAATTTTCAGATATACTAGAGTAACATAAGAATAATAAAATTCTTTTACTAGGTCAATATCATCATTTTCATTGGATTCATAATGTGTTATCATATCGAATTATTCTTAGGTTGACATCATTTCCTTCTCATAATGAAAAATGAACAGAAACTAGTCATATAAAAAATTATCTAAACAAGTCCTCTAATTTGGATCATCAACATTTTGAGATTTTATTTTCTCCCCATTGTGATACCACACATAGCAAGTTTTTTGAAAACCATATTTCTCATATGGTAGCTTACTTCATCACATCTCAACCAAGGTCTTGTAATACAATTATAACATGGGCAATGTATGTGACCAATATATGATGGATTATCAAATGAAATTTCAAAAAATATTTTCATAAATAATGTAAAAGCACATGAGATCCTATAATTTTAACACATCCTTATTCTATCCATTATGTAAAAAATTGTAATAAGTCATTTCATGAAAGCAATTTGAAAATATTTATGTTTAATCAAAAATATATTTAAGTAAAGGAAAATTGTTCACATTATATAGAACCATGAATGAAAAAATAGTCTATATAAGAAACATAATTTGAAAGAAAAAAATATTATATATATAAAAAAATACATTAAATACAAAGCATGATATTGAATTGAATCATGGTGAATGTGATGGAAAATCATTGTATAAAGAATGATCTCTCTAGGTTAATTATGATAAAACAGTTGGCATTTTGTCTAAATTTATAGATATTATTGTATTTTATAATTAATGATCTATTTAAAATAATGTTTTCTTTGTATTATTGGTGATCAATGATATTTTTTATTGGGTTTTTTATTTAAAACGTAGCCATATTAGCGTTATATACTAGAAACATGTTGGTTCCCAATGAAAATGATATAAATCTAGAAATATTTGTTATTGAATGGTTCACATACATAATGGAAAACCCTAATGTGTAATATTTATCTTAATCCAATACCTACTAATATTTTCAAGGGAAGCCCCACATTATGATGAGAACATCAATCTAACTTTGTGGCCATATAATAGTAATTTTTCTCCCTTTGGATAAAAAATTTTACTTTTTCAAATACTTCACAATGTTCTGATGTGTGGGGTAATATAATAGGAAATATCATGATATTAAAATATTTAAAATCTCATAGATTCATGCATCAACTTTAGCATCTAAAATATAAATAGAATTTTAAGCTATTGGAAGTATAGAAGTAGGAATACATGATTTTATTAGTTCCCATGTAAATATTTTAATGTATCATTGTGTAATAGATGTTGTGGGTAAACATTGGGTTAATACCCTATCAAATGGGTTGTGTAGCCTTATTCATGAATTTGATAAAGTTAGAATTATTACAATGGGCCTCACACATGTCACTTCTCTTAACTGCATCCCACAGGTCACATTACTATCTTGTCTCACATAGTTCATATAACCCATGTGACTCACACATATCACTTCACCGAAATACCTTTATTAACTCACTTCCCATTATGTAATCAACACTACTGGAATCCTTACCTTTCCCAATGATTCTATACCAACGGTTGTAAAAATTATTGGTATAGACCCCCTTTTCCAATGGTTTGGCCAAACCGTTGGGAAATCCCACTAATGGTATGGCATTTCCAATGGTTTGGCCAAACCGTTGGGAAATCCCACTAATGGTATGGCATTCCCAATGGTTTGGCCAATCCGTTGGAAAAAATCCTTATATGGCCACTTTTCCCAATAGTTTGGCCAAACCATTAGGAAAAGTCCATGGCCTTCCCAATAGTTTGACAAAACCATTGGGAAAATTCTCTTGGGTATGGCTTTCCCAAAAGTTTGGCCAAACCATTGGGAAAAGTACATGGCTTTCCTAACGGTTTGGCCAAACCATTGGGAAAGGGTGGGAACCTATCTTTCCCAAAGGTTTTGAGAACCGTTGGGATAGGTTTTATGAGTACATTTGCCAAATATCATCGAATAAATCAATATATAAATTACATATAAATATTTATATATATATTTATCCCAATATATTCACAAAGGATACTCTAGTATAGTTGTAAAGTCATTGGTTTATAACGTGGAGGTTGTGGGTTCAAACCTCCGAATGAACTCATTTTTATATATTTACCTTTCCCAACGGTGTACTCAAACCGTTGGGAAAGACCTTGGGGATTTTTTTGCCAACGGTTCAAGGAGAACCATTGGTAAAACTTATTCCAACGGTTGGCCAAACTATTGGCATAGGTTAATTGTACTAACCTATACCAATGGTTCTTTTTAAACCTTTGGGATAACGTTTCCCAATGGCTTACTTCCCTACGGTTTGCAGAACCATTGTTATAACATATACCAACGGTTCGGCAGGCTTTCCCAATGGTTCAAAATCGTTAGAAAAGACTCCATTTATAGTAGTGTAATCTTTTTAATTCATATGTAAAGGATTTGTTTAATATTTATGAGAATTGTGGATATACATCACCAAAAATAGTGCAATAGTTATTGGGGACTATTGGGTATACATCACAATTTATAAATATTCTACTGATGGATGTGTCAAACATACATGGAAAAACATCAAAATAAACGAGTGGAAAAGATATACAAGAGATGGAAAATTTGTAATATGAAACCAAACCAATGTCATCAATGACATTTTAGAATGTGTGGGGAATAGTTAAAATGCAACTAAGAAATGTGTGTCCAGATAGTCCCAAAAGATCATGTGTTATTAAGAAATTAATAATTATTTTCTATTAAGAACATTTTAGACATTTGTAATTCATACATTCCTCATTAAATAGGAACAAAAAATGGTGTAAGTAAAAAATGTATTTTCCATTTATCTATTAATAACAAAACCATTAAATAAATATTTTTAAAAAATAATTGTTCAAACTTCATTCTCGAAGAAAATAATTAGTTTGCAAGGTAAAATATCTCAAAATTAGAATGTGAACATAAAAAATGTGGTAAAATATAGTTCCCTTAAAACAATAATATTTTTTTAACATGTGTGAAAAAATAGAGATGATGGATGTGGTTCAAGAAGGGATATTCATTCTTAATGTGCAGGATAAAGTATTTGGAACATGCCAATTTCACATTCAAAAATAAAAAAACAATCCTTGAATGATATAGATTGTTGGAAAATCCAGTAATAAACTAAAGGTTGTCTATAAAAATACATAATAAATTTAGGCAGAAGACCTAACTCGAACTCAACATTTTGAAGTGAAAGAAACTGGATCATGTAAACTTGGATTGATCGCATGTTAGGAGGAGGAGTTTTTGGCTGGGAAGAGGGCAACGATGTTGTAGGAACAAACTCCATAAAATATGGAATGGGGAGTAAGGATCAATTTTGTATTTTGGGGAAACATATACCAATGGGTTTTAAAACCCATTGGGATATATGATCTATACCAATTATAATAATAAAATTCTAATAGTTCTTCAAAACCATTGGCATTAAACAATGTATCCAAATGATTTTCAAAATCTATGGTGAACACCATATTTTGATAGACTTATCCCAAATATTTTTTAAATCCATTGGGAAAGAATATTATAAAATACCCCTTATCAATGGTTTTGAGAAAACTGTTGGGATAGGTGTGTTTGGATAGATCATCTTTCCAGTAGTGCTAAGCCCGCACCCACAGTAGTTGAGAAACTCTATGAGAGATGTTATTCCATAGCCACAATAGTGGAGAACCTCACTAAGGCTAGAGGACTAACCCCATGGTATGTAAAGGGAGTACCAACTCAACCATCCAACGAGACCGGAAAGGCCGTGCCCTATCGTTATTAGGGAGAAATCCAATTGCACGAACGTCATGGGAAACCCACATCCTAGTCCATAAGCACAGTAACAACCCCAGATAAAATCTATCCAAAGGTCACAAACCCTCAACCATGTCATGGGAGTCTAATCACAACATTAGAGAAGAGAAAAGGGAAACACATGCCCTGGTTCCAAAAGGGAGTACCAGACCCAATGTCTCTTTTCATGAACCACTGATCTCAAACATTATCCTAGAACCACCCCACAAGATTATTCATATATTAATTCCACCTCATGTACTATAAGTCATAACAAAGTCTCCCATCACATTCAACATGAAAAAACACGTAGGATATTATATTAACTTACCACAATGGTGAAACAAGTGTAAAGGGTGGTTCTCACCATAGCACGCCTGAAAGGTATCACATGGGGCTGATGAATTGATCCTAAAACACATCTAAAGGATGTCACTATTGCGATCATCATGAAAACACACATGATATTGACTAAAAATTCATACAAAATGAACACTCGGTGAAAAATTCACATTTCACTACAATGACCCAAAACATGCCTCATGGGGCCCATACCCTCAAATTTAGGTAACCATTCAAAATTGGCCTCGATACTTCAACCTTAGATTCATGTTTGTAATTCCAATGATGTTGCATCAATCATACATTGGGACCATGGGATACAACTATTATAAGCTTCATCAAATAATAATAATTATATTATTATTTAAAAGGGATGGGTTATGACACTGGACCTTGAGACAAAGACAACAATGTTTAAAAGTGGCCTCAAAGTTCTTACATGAAGTACGAGTTATATTTTCTTAGATGGGACACAATCCGGAACCATGGTTTTCATGATATGGGGGTTTAAAATACTCGCAGACCATTATGGCCTGATCGGCCTAATCTGGCTTGTCCGCACAGGTTGGGCTGGCCCCCTCTGACTGGCCCAGCTCACCCCGTCGGCCCACTACTCAGGCATCAGACCGGTCTACCACACAATGGAACCTTCCCCCTGTGCACTGCTAGACCCCCCAGCCTCCGGTGCTCTGCTCCACCACCGACTAAAGCCACCTCATCAGAGACACCCCACTACCACCTTCCACAGACCACTAGGACCACTCTGGTGGTCAGAAAAACAATCTGAAACATGTTTCTGAAATATCAAGAAGTGATATACAGTACCCCAAATATATATTTATGATTTTTGGATGATTAAAACCCAAATATAATAAAAAAAGGATGGAAATGGGAATAAACATTAATCCTCATGAATTTTAGGTGAAACATGAAAGGTTTGGATGCATAATGATACCCACGACATGCTGATTCCTGATCTGGTGACAATCTAAGTCAACAATGGTTGATGGCGTCTCTTCCATGGTTCTCTCATCCATAGTAGAGGGGGATGGGTTTGTTTCATGAACTAACTTGGAGGAAGTGGGAGAGATGATATTTTTTATAACATCATTAAAACAAATATCTACTTAAGACCCTGGTCCAACATGCCTCCGACCCAACACCCAGCTCTGAGAAAAATTATGTCAAGCCTATGGTAAATACAACATTCTGTAGTCAGACATCATCTCAGAAATTTGATCTTATAATCTATTCCAAATTTATTTGAGTCAAAATCCGAAATAAATAAATTTTATTTATTTAATTAAATTCCCGGGATAATGTTTTTTAACGATGTCCCGCGCCGAAAAAACATATACCCTTCACAGTGTAAACAACATACTCTAGATGCAACTGTGGCCTTAGATTTCTAATATGATCTACTTTTTATTTGATAAACCAATTCCACCATGTTCATAGTATAAATAAACTTATCATTTTTATAAATCTAATTATAGGAACACCATGATTTTTAATTTTATTCTGTCTCAGTGCCTAACTATACAAATATTAATAAGAATATTTAAAAGTCTGATAGGGTGAAAACCAAGTCGCTACATCTTCCCCAACAAAAGCTTTTCATACTCAAAAATTAAAATTCTAGATTCATGGGAAAAAAAAGAGCTCTCTATTGTGACTCCCATGCCAAGGAGCTCACCCTATCCAACACAAAGGCCACAAAGTGTTCCCATGCTGCCCAAAACGATACACTTAGAGAACAAACAAGATCTAACTCACCCAAGTCAAGATCAAATAGATTTACATCATGAAATATGGCATGCACATGTCTACTTAGCTACTATGGGTGGAGAACACCATGCACATGGTCAATCTACTATAATATTGTCTAAGGAAACTCTTACCTTGCTAGCCTGATGCAGTGACCAATGAAAACCCTATTTGGAAATCAAAATTCAAAACATATCATCCTCTACACCTCGATATTATCCTTTATAGGTGGCATGCTATCACTAACATGGATTTTCATCACCTCCAAGGAATGTGTCTTAGTGGGGAAATAATTCCACATTCTTGTGAGCCCAATGCTTCGTTGAACAAAACCACACCGTCACGTATCAACGCATGGGGTAACATGAAAAATCATGCCTACCAAAAGCATATACAAGGGATTACTAGGCACTTTAGAAAAAACTCCAAACACACAAGCCTGCCTCGAACTCACAAGTCATAGGTAATCGTCCAACACACATAGACATTATCCTCTTTGGGCGGCACTAACTCACTCACAAAGTTTTAATCACATCCCAAAAATAAGTCTTGGTGGTAGAACGATCCCACCTCCTCATGCATTTGACGCACGTAAACCCACACCAACAGAGGGTGTAATTGATACTGTGAATAGAACTCAAGAAAAAATGGAAAAGAAATAGTACTACCTATTAGTGTTTATCAAAACTACTATAGAAAGTAGAAAGAACACAATGTGTACCTCTATCCATCCATGGATCCTGTGGGTCAAAGTACTCTAAGGAATACAATATTCCTCTCCCCTATCTTCCAGCTCAGTTAGCTTTCTATGGACAATTTGGTGGTGTTGGTGGTGGAATCTCATATTATCTGCCACCTCTCGCCACTACACCCACACCACTACCACGTCTTCCACCCAGTGGACCTCCAAGATTGAAACAATTCATACAATAAGGAGGTATGTTGACCATCTCCCCCTCTGCAACATGGGAGGTCAGAAGATCTCTATAAAAATGTCACCAGCCTTCACAAGTGTATAAGCACTTCTATTACTGCTGACTATAACCCAAACAAGGATCTTACACCTCATACCAACATCCCTTAGTATAGTCATGAGTTTCCATTATGTGCTTTGATCTAGCCACCTTCTATGTCCCAGAAATGACTGACATATCAGCCTTAGAAACTCTATTGTAGTCCATGTCTACCTGTACCTTTTCTAGGAAGCTCCCGATCACCATAGACTGCTCCACTACCCCCGCATATGTGGGAAGGCATAAGGAGACTAGACCTTCTCAGATGTCTCTACTGAGGCCACGCTCGAATGTACAGACCCTAAATAATTGGTCTCTAACCATATACTAGGAGTAATATTACAAGATTATAAATTTCTTTGTGTTCTTTACCCAGGTCATGATACACTACAGAAGCTACAAAAACTCCAGGATCTATACATAACTCGGTGTGGCTGGATAAAACTCATCTATAAATAGACACTCAAACTCATCCCACGTTAGAATATCATCATCGGGGGTTATGTGTCACAAGACTCCACTAGCACCCAGCTGAAACATGCAAAAGGACCACCACCAGGACAACCATTTTTTTGGGAGTGTCCTCAATAGGTTGAAAACTCGAGTGACTACCATAAGCTAGTCATTAGCTTCCTGAGGGTCTGGGTCTCCCTGAACCCTCAGAGGTCACTACCTCTATAACTCATATATTGTACTCAACCTGTGTTCATCCTCATCCGACACTACTAGTACAACCTGCTAATCGACAAGCGGTTTCTCATCTAGAAGACCACCTGGAGGCCCAACCTCAACTCCCATGACATGCACCAAATCCTCATCGTAGGGAAGACTGTCACCACAATCTCACCATGGAACCATGTCTAGCTGTCATCGTGGAAGTATCATGAAATAAAATCATGACGCACAAAAATATAGAGTATATCTGGGGTGATTAATCAAGAAGGATAAGGAAAAACTAAAACATAGTTCTATATAATACAAGAACAAAATAGTTCCCTATGAATAATTTTCTAATTTATCGATTAAAAATTCAGGTTATCAGAGTCTTGGTGAATTGATATGATAGCCGCCACACAAATAGTGGAGTCACTACCATGAAAGATGAACTAAAAACATCATAACACTTCTATTATGAAACCCAAACCATGCTCAAATTTACAACAACTACACTTTGATTTCCTAATGGGGGAACCTCCTCTAACACCACTCTGTTATGACCCCGACTACATCGGGCGCATACTACAACTACCAAAGCCTACCTCCAATAGGCCAGGGGCTGGAGACTAGTACCGAGTAGTCTATCACACACATGGGATGCCTTATCCTAAGTAACATGTACACACACACCCACATACAAATCCATGAAAAAATGCAGAGATATATAAAAACTAAAAAAATGCTTCATATGACTACACCAACCAAAGTACAAAAAATGTACAAAAAGGGAAAATACATGTCCCATTAAAATAAAACTAACAGAGATTTCAGCCTTCTCAGGTGGAGTGGATTTCTATCAGATTCACTCATCGGCATTAACCTTGGCAAAGCTCTAGTAAACACCCCGCTTAGACCATCCCAATAATCAAAACCTACTCTAAGACCTCCTAGGACTTTTTTGAGAGGATATTTGTCCCCACAATACACATGAAATTCATGGGAAAAGCCCAAAATGGGGTGAGTATAAATGTACTCACTAGGTGACCCAAAAACCCCAAAATAATAGGACAATCTATATGGAAATAATCTTCTCATCCCATACACAGGGAACCCAAATGAGAGAGAAATTCCATCTCAAGACCATCTTCAGCGAAACAGAACTAGTCTGCTCAAACCAAGGGGTGTTTCATAGAATATGTGAGAATACCTCAAGGTAAACTACAAAAATACAAGATATACTTATCCCATACCCCAATCCTAACAAGGTTCTATCCTCATCTCCAGCATCTGGTTCCTACTCGAGGATCTACTAGTAACAATGCACTATGCCCACCTTTGTCACCAAGCGTAATATATCTCACTAATTCTAACTTGATCCTAATTCATGTTTGGATGAATTGTAGAGAGTCTCATACCTCACAACTACCCAGCAATAGATGAAATAGTTGATCAAAAACAAACCCGTGAAAAATTTCCCTCTAGTCTATAGGGGACCACACCTCAATTCATAGAGGGAGAACAAACTCTTAATCTATAATCAGGTGTAAAAATTCGATGTACCCACTCCCAAAAAAACTCATGAAAGAGGGAGAACTATTATATAGGTATGAACCCATTCCCTATTACATCTTGAGAGTATCACTATATGAAATGTGAGCCTAGACCCTAAAATGGTTGGGGATCACCACTCCATAAAATGCAATCCCATACCAATTTTAGGGGATCACTAGTACAAGAGACGTGAGACGTCATCCATGGTAGGGGAGAACCACACTGAGACTATAGGTCTCACACCCTAGATTGGTAGGGGATTCCTGACTCTATCATTCAATGAGATTAGAGATCCTGTACACTGTTGTCGTAGTGACAAGTCCATCTACATGATCATCATGTGGAACCACCAGCCTTGTCCAATATAGGAGTAACAACCCTAGAGGGAAACTACCTGAAGGTAATGAACCCACACCACATTGTTGGGAGTCGCGTCTCTACCAAAGCAGAGAGGTAAGGGAACCCCACACCCTTATTCCAGATGGGAGTGCCATACCCAATGTATCGATTCGCGAACCAGCAATCAACAACATTATCCTAGAACTACCACACACACATCTTGATCAATTCATGCCACATCTTGTCTCGTAATCTTTAATAGAGTCCTCCATCACATTAAACATGGAAAAACACAAGTTATAAGATATTTACTTTCTAAAAACTACCAACTGGTGTAAATGGTGCTTATCACTGCATCACGCTGAAAAGGGACCACATGAAGCCCACTCCTCGATCCGAGAACACAATATATAGATCATCCCAGTACAATCCTCATGAAAAAACAATTTATTGACTACTCATTTCTCTAAAACATACACTCAGTGAAACATTCACCTTCCACTAATAATACCCAAAACCATCATCATGGGGCCCACACCCTCAAATTTAGGTAATTACTTGAAATTAGTTTGGAAATTTCTTCCATGGAGTCTTGGTTTCAATTCCACATATAGTGTGTCAATCAAACATCAGACACATCAGTTACATCTGTTAGAGTTTTTATCAAATAATAATAATTATATTATCTTTATATTAAATAGATGTTTCATAACCCCAATCATTGAGACCAATAAAAAAAGGTCTCAATGAGTCCTTAAAAGGACTACCTTAAAAAAAGTCATTTTTACTGAGATGGAATGCATGTCAGTCCCCTAGTTTTCATTATATGTGGGTTTTAAAACCCCCGAACTATTCTACACAAACTGTACTGGTCCTATTGGTTTCTACTACCTAGGTCTACCTACCTACAGCTGACCTGCTAAACCTGCCTCCCACACAATGCGCAGTGCCCCCTATGCACTTCTAGATCCCTGGTCTCTAGCTCTCTGCACCGTTTCCACCACCAGAGGCCTCCACCGTGCTACACAGTAGTCATCGCTATGCTCCCCCAAAAACTGCCACGCCACCCCCTACCAGAGCCGCCTCACCAGAGCCACGCCACTGCCACATTTTGGGGACCACTGGGACAAGACTAGTGGTAAACACAAAAACACAAAACCTATTTCAGAAACGTTGGGACTCGCTCTTGACTTCCCCAACCTCCACTTAAACATCCTTTTATAATTGAATAGAAAATAAAATGAAAAAATAAGTGTATATATTAATAAAACTCAAACTTCCTTACTCATAGGGGGAAATTCCAAAGCATCTTGTGCCAAACAAAGCCCACAATGTGTTGATCCCTAATCTGGTGACGATCAGTGTTGTAAATGGCTGATGGTTGCTCCAACTATGTTCACTCTTCTATTAGAGAGGGGTAGGGGATATTGAAAATACCAATAGGGAAGAATGGGAAGATGGGATATTATTTTTAATTTCATTATAAATAATGTCTTCGTAACACCCTAGTCCAACATTCCTCTGATCTGATGCACGATGCTGACAAATATTATGTCGCACCTCAGGTAAACACGACATTACAGACTCAACCATGTTCTAATAAAATTTTCATGGTACTCTATATATGAATGATTAGAGTTGAAATCCCAAATCAAATAATTTAATTTATTTACGAAAATACCTTGATAACATTTTCTTCAATAGGCCTGTGCTAAAAAAAATTATACCCCACCTAGGGAAAATAGAATGCTACGGACTCAACTAGGCCTCATATTTATGATTCGATATTCCATTTAAGAGATATCTTGTTTTTGAAACATTTATAGTTTAAAAGTACTTAATATTTTTTAAAATTAATTCTGGGCACATTGGGATTTTAAATTGACCACCATATCAGCACCTAGCTCTGTAAATTTTTTTTGGAATATTTCGAAGTATGAGGGAAAAACCCGAGTCACTATAAAAACCATATCATAAAAAACATAGTATATTATTGATACTTATGTTGTTAAACAATATGTAACATTAGAAAGTAGATGTATATTTCTAAATTACAAGATTGTATGTGGTGACTTGAATGTTTAAAAATTTTCAATGTTATCCATATGAAAATATATGTTTAACAAAGTTAAAAAATATGGATTTAAAACCCCTGATTCATTCATAAAAAAGAAACTAACTTTTTTAGGTTCTTAATTATAGATATGATAAAGAAACATAAGGCACGTTTACTTAGGGAAATATTATACCTTAAATCATATATAATCTTATTTATATCAATGTATAAATGAAAAAGAATGTGTAAAAAATTACACTTCCTATCTTTAAAAATGTAGTGGAAATAAAACTTGTAGAAAAAATATGTAAATAAGTATTGGAAATATTTAATCTCAAAGGGAAGGGTATCCAACAACCTTGGATTAAGTTCCCATGAATAATACATTCAATAAAGTCTATCTTACCTACCCTGGTTAATCCCTGGATACGAAGATCAGTATCTATATTGTTATACCCCAAAGCACTCGATCTCTAAGGTGATTAGTTCATCTATCTTCCAATCCTAAGAAGCCCATTAATGATAACAACAACAATCAAATTCACACTAGGCAGGTTGAACAAGATGTTATTAGATTCAACACGTTGTTTAAAACATTCTTACATGGCAGATCGAGTTGAGATATCACAACATGTATGAGTTCCCCACAATCATTATATCAATGTTTTTTGTGTAATGAAAAGAATTTTTATTTATAAGGATGGATTCTAATGGTCAAAATCGTTCTCCTATAGTTATATTTTTTCATAAATTTTGGAGGGACATGTGCACGTGTCACTCAGCCAATGGTTAGTTAAAAACAAATTATACGACATTGTTTCATGTAAGAAAACATTAGAAACAATATCATGTGCAAGAAACAATAATATGTATGAAAAACACAATCTTTTTTTAAAATTTTATGAATAATTGGATCTGATAAAAGTATACAAATATTTTAAGGAATAAATGTAACTTTAATAGATATGAATTACCCGATTCTAATGATAATGAGAAATCAGAGTTTAAATATATATAGAAATGGAGAGTGAAAATATATAGAAAATGAATCTATAAAATTTGGAAACATAACCTATATATATGTGTAATATGATTATAGAATTTAATGGAATCTGAATCTATATTTCAATGAAATCAAAATATGATTTCTGTATGAATTAGAGTCAAATCCCATAATGAATCGGATTCTAAAAACAAAGAGAATCAGATTATCAAAATGTGGTGAATCATAATATAAAGAACGTTAGGGATCGATGATTTATATCAGGATATAATTAATCTTAATGGAATTCAATCTTAATGAAAATATTGTGAATCTTAGGTAAATAAAATTGAGCATAACATATAAAAACTTGATAATGGTTAAGAATTTAAATTTCCTTAGAGAATGAAAACAATAATTTAGGAAAAAGTTTTAGTGATTTTAAAAACATAAGGAAATTAATTTTCATATGCAACTTGTTTAATTAACAATTTCTCCCTTTTTAAAATTCGTAAACCACTTTTTGAAAATGAATAATAATTTTGGAGTACTTGAAAAAAAACCTTATCACCCATTTATTTGTGACATTAAGAGAATGTGACTAACTCCACCTTAGGTTATACCATCTTAAGGACAATATTATTTTTCTTAAGAAGTTGTATTGAAATATCTTTCATTTCATAAGAACATATTCTTTATGTTATTCCCTTTATTTCACAATCAATTTCTTCATTGGGTAATCTTCCCCTTAATATGATAATGTTTTGAAATAATCTTTTCTCCCCCACTGTGATTTTAAAAATGAAATAGATGAATATATTTTTGTACTTGAAATGATATGAAATATGTATTTGATACGAACTGGTGTAATGAATTTTTATTAACTATGAATAATTATGTTTTTTTACAACAAAATATTGGTTTTTAAAAAATAATCTATCCTTTCTATTCTCTAGCAGCATTTTCTTTAGAATTTATTTAAGCTTATTTATATCTTTATGATCATCAAGGAACTTCTAGAGTAAGTCATAATTATCCTAGTATTCTTTTCAGGTGTTTGAACCCCCTTCTTCTTGTGTTTTGATCACATCTTCACGAGACTTAACTTTTTCTTCTAATAGTTCTCTTGTTTATCATTCTCAATTTTGGATAAGAGAAACAACATTGAGCTTGCCATTGAAATATTTGTCCTATAAGATATAGGAATCTTTCACATGATTTATCTTCCATATAATATTCTTGATATTTTATTCAGTTATGTTGAAATCATCTTTAACTAAGTCCATGTAATCATCATCTATTTTATGATCATAAATAACTGACTTTGACTAGCTTGTTATCTTCATTAGGGATTTCTGTGGGCTTCAAGATTGATCATAAATGTTTTGAAGTCAACTTTTAAATTGATGAGTTTATCTATAAAAATATTTACAGATTCTGTTTTCGAATTAATTGACTGTTGAATCTGATGGCATCGTGATACAATGTACAGAAAAAATGGAATTTTATCTACTAGATTTTTTATATATTGTTCATCAAAATAATGGGACATAGATGAGGAAAATTTAGAGTCTAAGGAATCTTTCTCTAGAAGAATATCCTTAGATTCATTTCCATTATTCAACTTTGATGTTCCAGCTACATATTTTTCACATGTATCAAGAAAGACTCTCTTTCCATTCGCATCAAATTTTTCGGCATCATTGGCCACCTCATGTTATTTTTCTCCAAAATTAACTTCATCTTCTTCATTCTGAACAATATCATCATTATCATTAGCTTATTCATTAGAATGAATTTTGTTATCTTCTAATTCTCAATAAGCTTCTTCCTTTTTTTTGAAGAAATTTTGGTGGATGATTCTTAGGACATTATTATTGAACGTTTTCTAGAGAAGATCTCATTCTCTTAATATTATTCAAAAATTGATCACATAATCACACTCCTCCTCATCTTGTTATTGTTACTGGATTTTTTATTTTTTAATTTTTTTTTCAAGAAGTGAATCAATCTTAAGAATGTATTATAGTACATAAATCTATTCTAAAGCTTTCTAAACATTTTTTTAACAAAGACTATAAACCATAATATTGCGCCTTTTTCTTATATATTCTTCTATTTAGCTTCTTTCTTGAATTTTTTTTCTTAAATTATCGTCATGGACTTATCCTCAGAGGTTTTAATTACAAAAACCACATCTACCACTTTCATCATTTTGTTTTTCTCAATCCAATTTCCACTAATTCATTAGAGAATTGCTTTTACTTATTCTATCAATCTTCACCTTTTTTAGCATGATCATCCTTATAAAGAAGATCAAATAATTTGTTGGTGTTATTATAGAAAGAAATATTCATTCTCCTAAAATAATAATAACTAAGAACAATAATCTTGAATATCTTGGCCTTTCAAGTGAATGGTATTTTGAAGGAGTCTTAGCATAAAATTATAATCATAGTCAATATCAAAGGATGCATCAAAAATTGAGACATCATATTTCCATTCATAATGTTACAGATTGTAAAAGGAATATAACTAACCAAATTTATCTTCCATACATTTGCAATAAAATCCAACATAAAGATATCACATATCATAAGGGAGTCGTTGACTCCCATTCATAGAATTAAGAATTCATTCATCCATTAGGAAACTAATTTATGGTTAGTGGAAATAAAAGATATATTGGGTTTCTTCATTCATTTAAGTAATAGTAATTATAATGTATTAATAATCTCAAATGAACTATTTTCATATAATAATCTATAAGTGAAAAGGATTTCATATCCTTCATATGGTATGTATAAAATACTAGCTACTTTGTTGAAAGATAAGGATAACGACATTCCATAACATATAAATGTGACTATTTATTTTCCACCATTATTATATAAATGAACAGAATCATATAATTCTATAACAAGATGAGGATAAACTGGGTACTCATTCTTTTTCATAATAATACATAAGATTTACCATATGTTTAACACGATGATATTTCAATGAAAAGGACTGTACATGGTAATGAAATTTTGGTTAGAAATCTTTCCCAAAACATATGCTAGTCCATGGATTCCTCGATTAACTGAGACTACATCAATGTCTGAGAGGAAATCTCAAGCACCATGTTGAATTTAAGGTGAAGGGAAAATGGAATAACAGACTTGATGAAGGGTAGAGATTTGACGTAAAAAAATAATCAGAGAAATGATGTGGGACATGATCAGTAGGTCATGTTAAATTGGATTCATAATGATGCATTAAAATCTGAAATCAATAAATCTAGTGAGATTAGCATTATCTGATATTATGATTGAGTTTAATTACATATATTATTTTTTTGGGTTTCGATCTTTTTAGGTTTTAAAGAAAAATTAGATTTATGGAATGTAAATCAGATATGGTTTTCTTATAACATATTTTTATATACAAAAAAACAAATATTTAATTGATATAATATGGTTAAGGAAAATATCTTTAGGTATTCTTCTAAATATTTTTCAGTATAGATAATTTTTCTCTTAAAAACAATTTTTTATAATATTGAATCATAAATAAAGTAAATTATGTTCTGAAAAAATATTCTGGAAATATTTAGGTTTT
The DNA here is from genome assembly GCA_963277665.1 of Viscum album. Classification (NCBI taxonomy): domain Eukaryota; kingdom Viridiplantae; phylum Streptophyta; class Magnoliopsida; order Santalales; family Viscaceae; genus Viscum; species Viscum album. The sequence goes on along the minus strand of OY728142.1, from coordinate 450,298,656 downwards.
GAGAACATTTAGGTTCTTGGTACTTTTAAGTTATTACAGATTTTATGTTTTTAAATGTTTCAAGAATGTTTCCCCCTAAGAAAAATAAGCAACTAAATTTTATTAGATTGTTTAACAATAAATTATTATGGATTATTATGTTATGGTTATCATTATTATAGTTTGTTTAATGTTTTCAAATCTATCGGAGGGTAATTATTTTGTAAATATGTCAGCAATATGATCTTGTGTTTCGATAAATTGATGAATGATACCCCCTTTAAGTGTGTTATCCATAAGAAAGTGATTCCTAATGTCCTTGTGCTTTGAATGGGACTGATTTTCAATGTTGTTTCTTAGGGTAATGGAACTATTATTATGACACATTGTTAGTGTTTTGGAGAAATTAATGCCATATTTTGAGTGTCTGTGTTGCATCCAAAACACTTGAGCACAACAAATTCCAGTTGCAACATATTCATCTTCAGGAGTGGAAAGTGCTACTGAGTATTGTTTCATTCATGAAAAAGAAAATAATGAATCTCTTAAGAAATGGAATGTTTCAGATGTTCATATCAATCTATTCTACATCCACCAAAATCAGCATCTAAATAATCATCATAAAACAAAATCATTTCCAGAAGAATAGAAATATCTAAAATCCTTAGTTCCCATTAAATCATGAAAAACCCTTTTAACTGATTTTAAATTGGATTCTTTTGGATTAGATTTCTAAATTTCACATAAAAATAATGATAAAATTAATTCTAGATATCTAGCGATTAGGTATATTAAACTAAATATCATACCTCTAAAAGTTGATTGATCTACTTGTTGCCCAGATTTATCAAGATCAAGAGTGTATGAGGTACTGATTGGAGTATATATACTTGTTGTGTTGTCACACCCATACTTCTTATGAATATATTTAACATACTAATGTTGAGATATATAAAATAATTCTAGTTTTTTGGAAATTTTAAAACCACAAAAAAGTCATAACTCACCAATCAAACTCATTTCGATCTAATATTTCTTGATATTTGAAAATGAATAATTTAAAAATTGCGGAGTTGATTCGAATATAATTTCATCAACATAAATTTGAATAATAAAAACATTTTTTATCATTCTTTATAATAATATTTGGATTATCAGTTACCTTAACATAATTTTATTTTAATAAAAATCTTGTAAATCTATCATACCTGGATCCAGGTGTAACACCCCAAACCCAGTTACCGAGTATCGGTGCATTATTACATAACATTGGCATAATTACAAGGAATCAAGTACCGAAAGACTAATTTGTTTAGAAGTCCTGGAAAATAGATTACATACATGAACATTACATTACACTTTCAAACATAAACCACAAAAACAATCCTTTGATAATTCCCTTGTTGCTTTAGCTTAACCCTACATATCAAATATTTAACACTTCTTGGGATTTAGGGAAAATAAAACATAATAAAGGGTTGAGCTCATATGCTCAGTAAGGGTAAATAATTTAGCAGAAGCTATAAAAATTTAAGGCAAGATTTGTAATAAAAACAATAGGCTTTTAAAAATAAACTTCAACATAATATGTAAAAAATAATTCAAACATTACCATATAAACATGCACATGGATATTCTACTATTCAAATAATCACATGTAATAACCAATTTCATAATGAGGGAATGTATAGTAACATACATTAATTTATATGTCAAGGCTGTGTGCCCAGACCTATGAGCTAACTATAACCGGACCCAAACCCGGAGATACTCTATAACCAGACTCCATCTCGGAGAGCCTCTATAACCGAACTCTAACCCAGAGAGACTCTATAACCGGTCTCCAACCTGGACAGCCTCTATAAACTGACTCCAACCTGGAGAACCTCTTTAACCAGACTCCATATCAGAGGGTCTGCTGTAACCGGACCCTGACCCGGAGGGCTTACTTTTATCGGTACCCAACCTAGAACATACTAGTCAAATACATTCATCTTAATAAAAGGCTGAAATATAACATAAACATTCATATTAAAACTATAATAAGAAATGTCTATACTTTAACCTTAAAACATGAATGGAATTAAAATAACACATCCACATTCAAACATATCATAACTCATTCGATACAATAGTGTATATTGTTTTTATAATAAATCAACTTCAAACAAGTTTAAAATCTATTAAAGGATATTGACATAGATGAAAATTATCAATAATATGCTTTGAGAGAAATACCCATTTTCAGGGAATCATTTAAAATTCTCAAAATTTATAAAGGTAGTCATTTAAAAGATATTTTTGAATCCAAGTGTCCCATTCCATTTTGAAACTTTTTAAAATAATTTTCATTTCAATACATTCATGACTATATAAATATATCCTTAAAATCATTTTGAAAACATGGACTTTAATTAAAAAGGTTTAAAAAGATAAATCTTTAAAACATTTAAAATTAAGATCTAGTAAAATAGACCCCCCATAGAACTTTAAAAGATTCCTTTTGAAATTATTTTTATAAAATATGGGAATCTATGATAAGTATGTCTCAAAAAATACTTACACATGAACAATCTCAAATAATAATAAGATTGAAGAAAATAACCCTTACCCCGTTGTAATCAATCGAGTCGTATGAAGAATAGTAAATAAACACAAAATGAATCATAAAATATCATGAATATAAATAGAATCATGATAATATATATCAAATGGAAGAACACAATGCACCACATGCAAGAAATATGTGGTGAATAATGGAAATCTCACGGAATTAAAAGTGAGATATGAAACCCCTTACCCGTCACTATCCTTTGGTCGAGGATAATTTTAACCTCTTGTATAATGACCATTGTATGTTATTAGGTTATACCAGAAACAAATTAATATCTATTATATCATACATGATTCATTTATTACTTTATACTACCCATTTAATAATGATTTTAATGTTAAATTAACATTTCTTGTAATAATCGCTTTCATTATCTTACGTAATTAAACTTTTTATTCTTGATCGTATCATTTAGATCTTGATTTAAATACTTTGCAGAAAACAATCCCTGATTCATATATCATATATATTTTTAATATAAATATTTATAATACATATATATGAAATGCAAAACACTCTTTATGGAGAGGGTATGCCTTACGTACTCATAAACGTTGTTCCTATTTTCATATCATATTGAACGGAAGTAAGTGAATAAGATATATGTAAGTACATAAATACATATATATTTATAAATCTCTAGTAGCATTATTATTTCATATATGAAATACTTATAAGTAATATATATTTTTATAATCGTCGATCAATGGTGAAGGTCGAAATGAATCTCATTGCGTCCTGGAGACGGTAATCTGTACATACGCACGAGCGACAATATCATTTCCTTAAAGGTGTGGAAATTGGATTTTATATTAATTTTACAGATTCATTATAATGTTATTTTTATTATTTATATACATATTACCCATCATTATATCCATCCAAATACCATAGTGTTGAATAAAAAATTACACCACGACATGGAGACAGTAAGCCGTACATATACACGCATGGTGACATTATAATTCATAGGAAGGATAGAATAATGAATATGGTTGTTCCATATTTATAATAACATCACAATATATATAAGGAACTGGAGTTATTATTTTGGTATGGTAATAACAAAGAATGATTAAGTGGAAGAATAAAATAATGTGAAAGAGGGTGGTGAAATCATTACCTCTTCTTCGGGTTCTTCCTTTTGATATGATCAAAAGGTATCCATTGGTTGGATTTACAACCAATGAAAGGCATCTCAGATTAATTTAAGATTTTTGGGAGGATATTTGGGCTGGTTTGGTGGAGCCAAATGGCTTTGGAGGTGTGAATATGAGAGAAGTTGAAGTACCCTTTTATAAGAGAGGTGAGGGGCACCTTAATGGAAACTTATAATATTATTTTATAAATAACTCATGTTCAGTTTGTAATGGAAAAAAATGAATTATTTAAAGGATAAGGTAGGTATGGGTCTAAAAACACTCAACCAATAGGTTTTAGATAGGTCTGGGTCGCTATATTAACCCTATCTTTTATATTTAACTCTTAGTTATATAGTTTGACATTTACCATGTCCCTTTTTATTTTTATATTTTATGGTTAATAAACATAGAATAAAATTCCACTAGAACCCCAAGTGGTTCACTAATTACATATATAATAGTATTCAATCCCTTTTTCAGAATATTATAAATTTATGAATAGAATACCAATTAATAATATAATAGTTGTTTTAAATACTCTTTTATGTCAATTTTGATACTATTTGGTATTTTGTTTTTTCTAAATTCATAATAGAATTATTAATTTTAAAAAAAAATCATTTAATCAACCTAAATATGAAATATTAACCTATAAAATTACTTTAATTCATAAAAAGTCTCAAATTACATTTATTTTGGTATTTATAATATCAATTATTTAAACATTTCATTAATAAGTTAATTACTGCATCATCATTGTGTCATAAATAAATTACATTATTTAATATCTTAAAATTATAAATAAAATACCATTAGGTTGGACAAATTTCTATCTTTATAATGAAAATTTATTATTGAATTTAACTTATGTTTAACACAATATTAAAAATGGTTTAGTTATTAAATGTTGAATTTAACACTTTTAACTCTTCTTTGAATTAAATAAAAATAAATGACCTAATCTAATCCAAGTGGACCTAAAGGATCATATTTTATTCCAAAGGTTTTTCTTGGTCGAATTACACTTATCCAAGAGAATTAATAAATGTGCTAGAATAATAATAATATCATATTTACCATTAATTACCCTATTTACTTTTAACATTGGTAAATAAAAGTCAAAAGTTATTATTCACCAAAAAAAAATTACATTATTGAACCTCATTTTACATACAGATATATACTATGTCTCTCAGATTTTAGAAATTCAATTCACAGAAGTGGTAAAATTATGTTTTATGCAAATTTGAAAATTCTCCTAGGAGGTGGGTAAACGAAGGTAAAATTTCAATAAACTTTTTATATATCTAAATATATTATAAAATGACTCCAATGAATTACATTGATATTTTGTAATATTATGTATCTATTTTGAAGTGAAATAAATTTAAATGAAATAAAAATTATTTAAATGAAATGTCAGTTCTAGCCAATAATGCGGTGTTTTTCATTATTCATAAAAAATTGAATATTTTTAGAGACACAACAGAAATTCACCCTATGATAATTTTGATATTCTGAATTCAAAAATTATTTTAATTTTACCAAATTCAAAACATAGAAATTTCCTTTATTAATTTAAAATTAATTCCCTTTGTCAAAACCAAAAGGCGTATTTTTAAGAAATAATAACTATCAATAGATTGACACTGGTTTATGTCTAATTTCAATGTAAAATTACTTACAATGACCAGAATTGGATTAAATGGAAAAAATATAATATATTTGTTTTTCCAAACCATTAAAATGTATAATTTGACAATATAAATATTTTTTATTAGAAATGTTTTTTCAGTTAAAATATTTTATTTTCATTATTCACCCAAATATGAATGTTATCAGAAAAACAAAACAAATAAATTGAAACTAAATTCTTATGTAACAATTATAAAAAAGAATTTTATTTTGTAAAATTGAATATATAAAAGTTTAAAATATTGGATTTAAAAATGGTTCACCAATAAAAGGTGGTAAAATTGAACTTTTTGAAAAATCCTTCTTTTATCTAAAAAAATGAATTTGTTCTTACATTATGTCTAAGAAACTCATAATATGGATTGTAAAATTATATGGATGATATAAAGGTCAAATTTTAGTTAATACTATTCATAACCACTTTTGAATGGATAGTTTGGTATGTCGTGGTGCACTTGACCTCGGTGTTGTTTGAAGTGCAAGTTATTCGATTACTTTGAAGAAATAACGTACTATGCAATCATTACGTGTTGCATTCTTCCCTCATTCAACAAATTGCGTCCTCACAATTTGAAATTATTTTTCAAAAATAAAAACATTAAAATAGAAAATACCTTTGTAAGAAAACATACATGGGAAATTAGTTTAATAAAAAATTTTCTTAATAAGAGGAAAAGGGAAATGAAAGGGTCACTTCCAAATTATGATCTCGATTAGGAGAAAATTGGTGGAAATTAGAGACAAATAATTATAGGAATAACATAAATATTTATAGGGAGTGATTGCGGTCATCAATAAAAAACTTGTGTAAAATTGAGGGCCTCAAATCCATCAATCTATGATAATTTGAAATACCATCGGTTCATCAAAACAAAAGGTATTATGATAACACATTTTTTGTTTTAATATATATTCCCTAATGTTTAAGAATTAATTTACCCATAGAATAAGAGGGATATATATATATATATATACTTGACAATTAGAGTTTCATCCTTCAACTAATTCCTACCAAAAACTCATCTTTCACTTCACAACATTTCAAAAAAATATTCTGTTTATCCTAATCGTATAGGGTTCCAAAAATAATTAAATTATAATTCACCTATCAGACCCTTAAAAAAACTAGATTATATAATCCAGGGACTTCATGTTGTCGAGTGGTAGGAGATAAATCCCAATCACACTATGGTTGTGGGTTTGATTCTCACAGCTTTGTCCGATGCGACAGATTGTCAAACAGTCTGAAGTTTGTCCTTTTTATAACAATCCAAAAATAACCTTAATAATAATATCCAATTTCTAACATAATCCATTCCAACCTTTAGACTTATACAAAATACTTTTATCCAAACTCACAGTACAAAATTTATAAGGATGTTAAACACAACGAAGAGCCTTTTTTCCATGTAATAACATTGGAACACATTCATTATGTATTATATTAAAACAAGGTAACAACCTAAATTACCAAAAAACCTTATTAATTACATTCATGCTCTATTATCCTTTATATAATAATGTATATATTCCCTGTATAAATTTTTTTAATATTCCAACAATGATGAAATAAAAAAACCATTAATCAGTTCCAAGATAGTCAAGAATATCCAATATAATTTATCCAAATCAAACATATCTTATTCCAAAATTTCTACATCAGTATCAGGACCATATTAAGGTTTAACATTCCTCCAACCATGTATTTTCAGAAAATTTTAATTTTTTGTTGAGTCACTTTTCATAAAATAATATAATCTCAAATCATCAAGGAAATAGTATTATAGTACAATCCTTATTTATGTCCATTATTCATATAACTAGTATATCATCGATACAAAACTGAAATTACATAATGTTTTATCATTAATAGAATAATACATGTCATTTTTCTTTATCTGTGGTAGTATCATAACATGATTATTATCCAATAGAATTATTTGGGGTATACTAGGATGAGTTATACATTGATTCGCGTAGTGACCAAACTCTTGGTAGATGTAGCATTGTACCCATGAAACCTTTTTCTTATCATTGCATTCATGTAATTGGTGTCCTTTTTCTCCACACTCATAACAAACTCTAATTCCATTCAAAAAGTTACCATTGTGATTAATTCCACAATTATCACCTAAGGTAAAATCCTTCTTTCCCTTCTTTGTTTTTCCATCTTTCTCACTACCATCCTTTTCTTCTCTAGTGTCCCATCAAAGATATAGGACTCATGGAAATTATTTACTTATCTTATTTACACATGATACTATTTCCCCATATGTTGAGAATATATGGGTTACTATTTCCCTTTTATATATTGTCTTAACTCTATGAAAAATATTATTCTTCTTACTCCTCTGATCATATGTATTATTTGGTTTCTTATTCCTTTTATCGGGTGCCATTTCTAAACAATGGCATACACTAGGTCAGTTTACGAATTGCAATTTGTAATTCCAAACTTGTAAAATAGTTGAAATAAATTGAACAGTTTATAAATATAATCCATAATAATAAAAATGTTTTCTTTGAGGAAGTATATAATCATAAACCATTCTTAATGGTTTGTAAAGAAAAAGATAATTTTCCTCAGCTTATCCCCTGGGAGTCTCAAAACCAAGAGTGCAACAAATCCCATTATCAACCACCATTTCCTGTTCAAGTATATCTCATTGTAGTGTTTTCAGGTTTTACCCCTAGGTACATCTATTCCAGAGCTGTCTCTACCTGCTCATATCCAGACATGGATGTATTTCTTGTAAAATACACAAAATCACTACATTACCAAAATTATAGGAAGATATTATATACTAATCCTCAAAGTCTATTGTAGGGTAATGTGCTCTAATTAGAGTTTATCTAAATCTAGAATCCATGTTCTGTACTAAACATCCTATGATACCAACTGTAATGCCCCGACACCAGTTACCAAGTGTCAGTGCATTATTACATAACATTGACATTATTACAAGGAATCATGTCCCAAAAGACTGATCAATTTAGCATTATTCCAAAATCGATTACATACATGAACATGACATTACACTTTCTAACATACAATAAAAAAATAATCCTTTGAGAATTACATTGTCCTTTTAGCATAACCCTACATCTCAAACATAAAACTCTTCTTTGGATACTGGGAAAATAAATCATAAGAAAAGGGTGAGATCAGATGCTCAGTAAAGGTAAATAATTTAGTGGAATCTACAAAATTTTAAGGCAAGATGTTTAATAAATACAATAGTATTTTAAAAAAACATGAACATAATATGGAAAAAAATAAATCAATCATTACCATATAAACATGCAAATGGATATTCTACTAGTCAAATAATCACATCTAATAACTAATTTCATAATGTGGGAATGCATAGTTCTAGACTACAATTTCTGTGTCAAGGACTCATGCCAAGACCCATGGGCTAACTATAACCGGACCCAAACCCAGAGAGCCTATATAACCGGACTCCACCCTAGAGAGCCTCTTTAACCGGACTCCAACTCGGAGAGCCTCTAAAATCGGACTCTATCCCATAGAGCCTCTGTAACTAGACTCCAACCCGGAGAGCCTCTATAACTAGACATTAACCCGTAGGGTCTACTATAACCGAAACCCAAAACGGATGGATTACTTTTACTGGTCCCTAATCCGGAACATTGTAGTCCAATACATTCATCTTAATAAAAGGTTCGAATATAAAAAAAATATGTATTAAAACTTGTGTATGAAATGTCAATAATTTAACCATAAGACATGAATGGAATTAAAATATCAAATCCACATTCAAACATATCATAACTCATTAAATACAATATTGAATATTGTATTCATAAAAAATCAACTTCGAACAAGTTTAAAATCCACTAAAGGATGTTGACATATATGAAAATGATCAATAAAATTCTTTGAGGGAAATATCCCTTTTTCATGAAATCATTTAAAATTGTAACAATTTTTAAAGGTAGTCATTTAATATGGATTTTTGAATCAATGTGTCACATACCACTTTTAAACATTTAATAATAATTTTCATTTTGAAACATTCATGTCAATATAAATAAATCCTTAAAATCATTTTGAAAACATGGACATTAATTAAAAGGGTTTAGAAAGATGAATTTTTAAAACATTTAAAATGGTGATAAAGTTCAATATACCCTCCCATAAAACATTAAAATATTCATTTTGAACTCATTTTTATAATATAAGGGTACCTATGATATGTAATTCCTATAAAATACTTACACATGAACAATATCATATAATAATGGGATTGAGGAAATAACTGTTACCTTATTGTATTCAATCGAGTCGTATGAACAACAGTAAATAACCACCAAATTAATCACAAAATATCATGAATATAAACTGAATCATCATAATATATATCAAATGGAAGTACATAATACACCACATGCAATAAATAAGTGGTGAACAATGGAAATCTCACAAAATTAAAAGTGAGATAAGAAACCCATTACTTGGCACTTTGCTTTGGTCAAGGGTACATTTAAACTCTTGTATAAGGACCATTGTATGGGATTATATTATACCATAACCATATTCATATATATTATGTCATAAAATATTCATTTATGACTTTATACTACCCATTTAATAATGATTTTCATGTTAAATTAACATTTTGGGTAATAATTGCTTTTTTTATCGTACTTATTTTAACTCGTTATTCATGACTGTATCATTTAGATCATGATTTAAATACATACAGAAAAAAAACCTTGATTCATATATAATATATTTTTATAATATACATATTTATAATATATAGATATAAGAAATCTAAAACACCGTTTATGGAGACGGTAGGTCGTACATACTTATAAATGTTGTTTCAGTTTTCATATCGTATTGAACGGAAGTAAGTGAATAAGATATATGTAAGTAAAAAAATAAATAAATACATACATATATATATATATATATATATGTATCCAGTAACATTATTATGTCATATATTACGTACTTAATAGTAATATATATTTTTATAATCGTCATTGAATGGTGAACGAGGAAATGAATCTCATCGCGTTGTGGAGACGGTAATCCGTACATATGCAAGAGCGACAAAATAATTTCCTTAAATGTGTGGAAATTATAAGGTATATTAATTTTAAAAAGGCATTAGAATGTTATTTTCATTATTTATCATATTACTCATCATTATATCAATTCCAATAACATAGTGTTGAATAATAAATTACACCACTGTGTGGAGATGGTAAGTTGTACGTACGCACACATGGTGACATTATCAATCATATGGTGG